>JAQFJA010000009.1:875888-895538 GCA_029874485.1 Naso brachycentron | reverse complement strand
GTGTTGTGGAGTGACACCGAAATAAAGCTCTATCTATCTATGACTGACAAAAAAAATGCATTTCCAAGTGCAAAGTCACCTCAGGCCTATTAATCCCACATCATGTATGTGCAAATACACGACATTCAAACACAATTCTAATTAACATAACATACAGGGAATATAATTGTAAACACTATTTTTTGACTATACCTTACTATCCATAAATCTGCACACTGACCAAACACAGTCACCCGTAGCTACAGAAGTTATTAGTGTCTGAGCCACATAATGCAAACGCCCTGTTGTTCCCTAGAAGCACAATTATATTATTTATCCTGTAATATCTTGACTGACTTACTAAGACTACCGCATAACAACTACTAATATCCAAACATGCTCATGGTACACATGACCCTAACTATCACTAAAACACACTGGCCGGGGGAAAAAAACAAAGAAAAAAACGCATTCAGCCATATACTAGGTTTTGACCTCGTCTTGTTGTTCATTTGTAAAGTGATTGAAGCTTAAATACAAAGTACATTTACCTCTGAACTTAGTAAAAATTACAGAGTGTAATTATTGGTAATATAGTGTAGTGTATTTGTTTCACTCAATTTATAGCCAAAGACACAAACCTTATTAATGGTTCTACGTCATTATGTTTATGTCATGAGAACATGTGCAGAAGGCAGCCATGTTTTATACATGAAGCTGCTCTATTTTTTAAAATAACTCGTGGTTTTTCACCTTCCTGGAGCTTCAGAACAAGAACATGATGGTAATCGACCTCCTGATAGCAAAGGTGCGTCACACAGGAAGGAAAACTGTGCTGTGACTGACTGGTACACTTCATTTTCTTTTCTCTGTCAACCGACTGAGTCCAAGCGCTGGAAACACACCTCACAGAAAGTCTGTGCACCCCCTCACTCACTCACTCACACACACACACACACACACACACACACACACACACACCTAACTTCTCAAATAAACCATTTCAGTGTTTGTGCTTGTTTACTAAACTTTACAGTTGGATGTGTGAACAGCGGCCATCTTGTGAGCTGTGGCTCCATCTGTAAGTTCAGTTTTTGGTTTCTTCTTACCACAAAAACCCTAAAAAGTTTTAATAAAGGCGACATGTGAGGAGAACTGGGTGTAAAAGATGTGGAAAGGAAGTGTGACAGGAAAAGACAGAGAACTGTGTTTGGTAGATTTTATCAGTTAAAGATAATGACACTGCTGCTAACATTTCAAAAATAATTCAGTTATTAATGTCAGTGAGTGAGTTGAGTAAACATCAGTGATGATATGCGATTTCACCCACACGGACAGACAAATGATATCCCTCAAGACTGACATTTAAGTAATTAATTAAGTTTCTGAAGAAAAAAAAACCTGCCTGGATTCAGTTTATAAGAATGATCCTTGTAATCCATGTGAACTAGCCTACATTATGCAGCTAGTGGAAGTGAAGCTAATCTTAACATTCCCTGCCCCAGAGTTGGGCTTGTTACTCAAAAAGTAATGTGTTACTCATTACTCATTTCAAAAGTTGTATATTTACTTTAATTATCATCAGAATATGTTCTTCTGATGTTCATATCCCTAAGATATCAGATCTTAATTCTGGTATCTGAGCAGAGTTTGTCACTAGAGAGGTGTTGTCACATGCCTAACCTTCAGGGGGCGCTGTCTGTGCACCTCCCTATAATCTGAGAGTCCAACGTACCACAGAAACTCCAGGTTTGCTTCCTCACATATTCAAAAACCAGTCGAAGGCAAAGAAACCCCAAACCTCAGGTCAAAGTGAGCGTTAGCACAAATGCTAACGGCTGTTAGCTAAAAAGCTAATGAATGAAAGATGCTAACTACGCTAACTGTTCTGAAACGTCTGCTAGCTACGACTTTGTGTCTGTCTGAAGCTCAAATATGTTAATGAGTTGCTCCATGTGATCAGTGGTACACACAGTACACACAGATACTCCTGCTCAAATATTAGCCTATTCCACTACAAGTGAAAGTTGCTCAGTTCAGTTATTACGCTTAAGTACTGGAGTGCTTGCTTTTAAAAATACTTAAGTATTCAAAGTATTTTGTAAAAAAAAATCTCAAAAGGTATTTTCACAATGTATTTCATATGAGTGCTGTCTAGAATACATGGGTGTCCATGCTGCTAGGATGTGTTTATTTAGAAACATTATTTACATTTTCAAACTCACATGCTACAGATTTACAGATTTAACACACCTCAACATACTTTCTCAGGTTGAACAGCAAATTTCTGTCAGCCATGATGAAGTTTGTATAAACATTTAAAACCATACGAATCATCATTCATTTCAATAACCTCAAACATGGACTTAAAATATGGCCATGGGTGCTCAGGTGGAGAATCATCACCTTTATCTGCTGTAGCCATCATAACCACGGCTAAATGAACGGCCTGATCTGAGTGAATTTTGCTCTACAATCAACCTCGGAGACGCACGAGATACAGACACGGCAACATCACTTAGACAAACCAAATTCAGAATTACATGAACACAGTCTATTGTCTGTCAGATTTTAGAGAAGAAAAGAAAATTCATCAACTGGCTTCAAAGCAAAGTAGCAAGTAACGAGAAGTATAAAAATGTAGTGAAGTTTAAAGTATATTTGTCTTTCAGATGTGATGCACTGAAAGTAATAAGCTTCCTAAAAATTAATACTCAAGTTAAGTGCAGATACTCAAGTAAATTTAACCCTAACCCTAACTACTGTTGACCCCTGCCTCTGATGTTAACTTTAGCCATCTTAATGCTAATTGCTCTAACTGCTAAATCGTAAAAATCAACATCATCAAACTGTTTTTACATGTCAGCTTTGATTCAGATGAGACAAACGAGATATGTGTTCATTAGAGAGATTTAGACTTGTGGGTAAATTGATTTTGTTACTCAGCCTGGCTAGCTGTTTATGCTAAGCTATGCTAACTGTTAACTTCATACCTAGCATACAGACATGAGAGCAGTATCAGCAAGAAAAACACGATTTTCCAAAATGTCCCAAACTTTCCCTTAAACAGAAAAGCAGCTCATCTACAACTCGTTCAGGAGTTTACAAACATGATTTATCGGACATGGCTTTACAGATCCTGTTCATACGGCAGCCATTTTCCTCTAACTTCACTGTGGTAAATGGAGAGGTCAAATAAACATATGCACCTAACAAACCGTTACCATGTCATGATTTTAGGATTGAGCAGCAACTGAAAAAACAGCAGGAAGTGAAAGAGACAAGAAGTCAAATTTCAAATTTCTCTCAATTTTTGGTTTAGGGTTTTACTGTGTTTTACTTAAAGGCCTAATTAGATATAATTTACGTCTTTCCTATATGTGTCATATCATGTAACACTATCGCACAGTAATATTATCCAGGAAGTGGTTGAGTGCTCACGTTAGCTGTTGGGGCTAATGTGTCCAAATGTCGCTCTGGATTTTCACTATATACTGTGTTTTAAGTTGCTAAACAATCAGGAAGCTGTAATGATCAGATCTATTTGATTCCCTTCAATTTTTACAACCAGGACTACACAAATACTTCTGATAACTTCTGATCCTGAGCATGACGTCGGAGGAAAAAGGTCGCTGTGTAAAGATGGTTTAATATCTGGTCTATGATAGTCGACAGCAGAGAAATGACAGGAAATGAGGGAAGGGAGAGAGGGATGAGGAAAGACAAGCAGTAGACGTCCTTAGCCGGACATGAAGTGTTTATGGTCAGCGTGACATCAGAGTACCTGCATTTCATCTGCAGGAAACATCCACACCTGCTGCAACTATCATGCCACATTCAGCTGAAGTTCTTTACATTTGGGGTGAAGCAGAACAAAATCCTGCAATGCGGCTCAGATGCTACAAACTACATATGAATGTAATCGATGACTTTTAACTCTCTTCATCTGTTTTTTTCCTGCCTGAGATTCTTCACCTGGTTGCAGCAGAGTTCTTCAAATAACACAAAGTCATCATCATTTCTACCTTCTGTTCTCACCAGCTTCCTGTTGGACGCTCGCTGTGGAAGCACGTTCAGGTGTGAAACGTCAGTGTGCTGCGTGTTGCTCCACCTCAAACAGCCTCTCTGAAAATCAAGCCTCGTTCTGTGTAATGCTGAACTGCAAACCTGTGATCTTCACTTTCTGTTGCCTGAGACTGAAGTCACAGACGAGTGTTAGGCTTCAAACCTCTGCTGGTTCGGTTCCTTCTGTCGGCCTCTGTGTGAAAACTGTACAGATCCACCTCAAAGCTCCGCTTCATTTCCTTCAAATGCATGCTGGGAACAGACTGAGGTTCCTCC
This sequence comes from Naso brachycentron, assembly GCA_029874485.1. Classification (NCBI taxonomy): domain Eukaryota; kingdom Metazoa; phylum Chordata; class Actinopteri; order Acanthuriformes; family Acanthuridae; genus Naso; species Naso brachycentron. The sequence continues at coordinate 891,218 of JAQFJA010000009.1, read as the reverse complement.
GTCTCACACAAGTCATAAAATCAGCCGCTGAGAATCTAAAATGATTGAAAACTCACCTACAGTTGAGGATAAGTGGTGACTGGAGAGACAATTGTATGGTGATGAGGATGAGGATGATGAGGATGAGGAGGAAGGATGATGGGTGAAGTTTGGGGGCCTGCAGCTGAACTCGTGTCCTCTCACAGAACCTGGACCACATGAGGCGACTACAGTAACCATGAATGAGCCATGTCTGAAGGCTTCTTCACTCTCGTTCTCCTTCTTCACTCTCTGTCTTCCTTTTCTGTTTCCTCTCTGATGATCTGATCTGGTGTCTGATCTGCACCTCCTGCAGCCTCCTCGCTCTTTCCCCCCTCCCTCTCTGTCACTGACGCGCTCTCTGCTCTGACATCGCTGCACCCAATCACCTGCTGAGTCGAGACACAGGGGTTTGTTTCACCTCCCGCCAAACATCCTCTGATCTAATGTCTTCCTCAGCGTTTCCTCTGAGAGAGGCGACGCTCCACTCCAGTCACGCTTGACCAAAGAGACAAAGCATCTGAAAATTCAGAATACTCACAGAGGCATCTTTGATAAATCACCTGATCAATGCCCAAACTCTGAGCGCCAGACTACAGATACAAGTGTGAGATGAACTGCTGCAAAGGTTGAGTCACCAAGCAGCCTGCATCAAAGTCAGAGATAAAGTGTGTGGGCTGATCAAACTGTCCTGCCAGCTGCAGCCTGCAAACTGCTGGTGGAAACTGGAAGAGAGACCTGCAGCTTTTTTTCACACTAACACCTCGAGCCAATCAGGAGGTGCAACTGTGACACCTCAGAGCGTCGTCGGGTGTCAAGAAGCTGCAGCACTGTGAGAACGCTGCTGCAACCGTCTCAACATCCTCCCACCTACAAACAGGAAACCACACCGAGGGAAGGAAGCCAAGTCCTCCTCTCCCCTTCACTCCTCTCCTCACTTGGCCTGCTTTCTCCTCCTGTCAGACAGAAGAAAAGACAGAAGAGAAGAAGAAAGAGAGACAAGGGGGTGCAGAGCAGAGAAACCCCCCCAAGAATGAGGGAGAAGAGGGGGGAAACCTGCTGAAAAAAAATTGGAAAACACTCAGACGGTTGCCACATTGGGTTCTTTTCCAGCTATTGCGTTACTTTTTATGTGACTGTGCAGGTAAAAATGCTCCAGGTCACTTTTTATACCATTTGAGCTGCTTCCCCATGAAATGTCTGAAGAATCTCCTGAATTTAGTCTAATTAAAGGTGACAGGCTGAAGGGTTTTAATAACTAATGTTAAATAATAACTTTTACATAAAATAAATGTACATCGATGTGAAAACAGTGATGAAAATAAAAGTCTTGTTTAAAGATGACATTTTTGCTCCAGCAGTGTGTTTACCAAACTGAATATTTTGGTGCCAGAGGAATAAAAAGACTTCATGTCTGAGGACAGACTGGCTGTTTTGGTGAATGTGTTTCTGGTTCACTGTAGAGCACACAGTCATTTCCCACACAGTCAGTTTTGATGTTTGAAGGTTGGAAACGATTTAAAGTTCCTGCTAGACCTCCTCTGATGTTCAGTTTGTGATCTTCAGGATCTGGTGGTGCAGCCGGCGGAAGGTGTGTCAGGTTAACCTCAGATACTGACTTCCTGTTGGCTTCATCACGCTGTGACCTTGTGCATTACTGATGGTTCGCACTGAGTGAAACAGTGGATTTCTTTCTCTGCTTTCAAAGAGAGTTGCTTCTCCAAGTGAGAGAGTTTAAGTGCAGACAGCTGCTGATCAACACGAGTGTAGTTTTATATTTTGGGATATTATGTCGGATTTTTAAGGAAAGTAGTGAAAAAACTTTAGCTACATACACTCATACATCACACACTGCCTTTGCATCTGTCAGTTTGTCTGTACTTGTACTTTGGAAATGAACAAATAAACTAAATTTTAATGCCATAAGGGGAACTTAAGTCATTCTGTCATTACATGTTGGAGGAGAAAAACCCAAACTCAGAGTATGATTGTGGCACACGGGGAGTGATCGTTTGATTTGATTCAATCAGCATGAAAACTGTTAAATGTGTTGAGTGAGCTTTGGAGGCGTTGGATGGTTGGTTTGTTTCCCTCAAACAAAGACAGACTGACCCTGTTTACTGTCTTTATGCTAAGCTAAGATAAGCTAAGCTAACTGGCTGGATATGTATTACAGTTTTTCTCAATTGCCAAAACACTAAACCCTATTGTCTGAACCAAATGCTCAGTTGTCTGAACCCACTGATTGAATCAGTCACTCCTTGGCAAAACCATAAGCACTTTTCACCTGTTTGGATACAACTTGCCAACACATTTTCATTGTGATGCACCTGTGTTGCATAATTGTGAGCACAGGTAGCAAAAGTCAAACACAATTAAAACACAGGTGTCACCGGTTGAACACAACAACTCAAAATTGACCACACTTGTGGCTTATGATGTGAGGGAACATATATAAGCCAGTTCAGAGAGCACTGGTTTGTGAGACACTACAATGGATAGAAATCTGAGAGGAGGAGTTCATGGTCAAGGTGGTCCTGTGGCCTGACCCAGTACGGAGAAATGATGCTGTGGCTGAGTAATGCACTTCTCATTTGTATATTTTTGCACTTTATTTTTATGTAGGCTTACTGTATAAAAGTGCTAAATGCACAAGATTTGTTTGTTTTTGTACTGTACAAGTGCTACGTGTAAATGCACAAGACTTCTGTTTATTGTACTTTTTTTTTTTTTACTATGTGCAAGTGCTAATGCACAGGTTTTTTGTTTTGCAACATGCATTTAGCCTACAGTGAACAATAAACATTTATTTCTACAGCTTCATGTCCTGAGCATTGTGTTTTCTATTTTTCTATGTAGTGTTTAGTGACTGCTCAGTAGTGTTTTTAATTTTGATTGACTCGGGGCACGATTTGACAACATATTTCAGTTTTGAGCACAGACTAAACTGTTTTGAGGTGAAAATTTGGTTTTGCGAGAAGTGTCTGAGGTTTTGTGAATGTAGCTTGAAAATTGGGTTTTGTGTTCAGTTTAGAGAAAAGGAGAGCTGCAATGGAAATCGAGAAACTAATCTGCATATGCAATTCTCTGCAATGGAAAGATTAAAAGCATTTTCAAAAATGTCAAAATATTCCTTTAATAAAATACAAAGCTGCACAGACTTTGCGTTTGTTATTACCGATGTTTATTTTTTGGGCGTTAAAAATAAAATACTCAAAAGGATTTTTTTTTTTTTTGCTTTTCCCACCTATTTTCTCCTCTCAGCTCTTGAATGTAAACATGTTTCCCTCATCAAGTGCAGACACACACAAACATGACAAGTTAATTCTCGTTTAATAGTTGACAAAAAAGATTTGTTAAAATAATTTGATAGTTAATCATTTAAAAGCTTGTTTTTCTTTTTAAAGTGACCAATGTTAACACAGTATTCTCTGCAAAGTGAAACAAACGGTGGAACTTGCCACAGTGAAGCAGCAACAAGTCGCCACCAAGACGACCAGGAAGAAAGCTGCAAGGAAATAAAACCTGCCTGGTATCCTTTAAACACTGGAAACATTTTGAACAAAAAGACGGAATTAAAACCAACAGAAGTGTTTTTAGAGGATAAAGAGAATAAAAAAGACCAGAGGGAAAATGTTTTTTGTTCTTTTTCTTTCTGCTTGGATCATATTTTCTATTTTCTGACTCATGAACGGCTGCAGGAGGGTTAGTGTTTAAATTAAAACCAGTTCAAACATAAAATAAATGGTTGTGAAAACTGAGAAATGAAGCTTCTCCTGCATATAAAAACACTTGAGGTTTGGTTGCGGATCGTGGATCCCGTTAGACATCCTGCTGATCCCAGATCAGTCGTTAACTAAAGATATTTATCAGTTTACAGACGTTCATGCCTTTTTGCTGCTGAGTGCTGACTAAACGGTAAAAAGCCCCACAGAGCGTCTGTTGCTCCTCAGAGTCTCTGGTGCTCCTTTTCGACAACATGTTGCTCTGAAAACACGACAAGCTTCATCCGTAACATCCAGACACAAGATGCAAAACGTTCTCCCAGGACAGAGCAAAGTATGAAAAGTTAAGCTTTAAAAATAAACCCAATCTAAAATTTTTCTGCATGGCAGATCATCCATCAGTGTTCAGAGTCCTAAAAACATGAAATAAAATGAACACAGGTGTGTGCTGGACCTCCAGCCGGCATCTGTCCTCAGATGAGGACGCTGGACACCGGGACTCTGGTGGAGCGGCCGCTCTTTGGTACGACGATCGGTTCGTCGTCTGTTAAAAGAAAGAAATAAGCGGAATGTTAAATTATTTTGCTTTTCCATCACTCAAGAGGCTGAATTATTGAGAACAAAACATCCTCCAAATACACTGTTTATGAAAAGTAAAAGATATGTCTGATTGGAACACGAATTCAGTGTTTACATAAACATAAAGATTATTTGAGTAAGCGACTCGTTTAGTTCATGTTCGGCTTGTCTCACCTGCAGAGGCGTAGTTCTCAGCACGATTGCGGTCTCTTTCGATGAAGAGGGCAGTGGCGAGGAAGAAAGCTCCGCCCACCACAGACACAAAGGAGCAAAGCAGCAGAGAGAGCTGCAGAGAGCGAAACTGCCAGAGGAATGAGTCAGTCTTCTTCAGAGAGTCTGAAACCTGAAACACGAGGGCGACAGAGAGCAGGATCAAGTCCCATGAGAGACGAGCAGCAAACTGCTACCAGGTACAGTTACTCAGGTATATTCAACCAAGTACTTTGGGTCACTGTATGTAAGTGAAAGTACTTGGTTGAATATACTTGAGTAACTATACTACGTTAACTCAGTAACTACGTTACTCAGGTACAGTTACGGTTAGGCGAAGTGTCAAGGAATCGAATGAAAGTCTTTGAACTTTCCCTAGAAGTGACCTAATATGAGTTACACTAAGTAAGTTAGTGTAACTCGTAAGTTTGTGTGTGTGTGGACATACCACTCCTATCAAATATGGACTTCCTGCGTCTCCTAGCAGATGTGAGATGACAATCTGCAGAGCCTCGGCTGTGGAGCGCCGAGTGGGGACCACGACATACTGAGGACAGAGAGGGACACTGAGAACAAAGTCCCCACAATGTAACAAAAACAAACTTTTAACATAAATGTGTAATATGTACATGATCCTTTCAGATGATCAAAGCAGCTGGTGGTGCAGCTGCTGCACATATACAGGTGGAGGTGACAGAGGGATTGTGGGTTCTCACCAGCAGGATGTCTGCCACGATGGCCCAATTCATGGATAGGAACGTCTCTCCGAGGAAAATGAAGACCTGAGGGGGACACACACAGAAAACTACGCTCAGCCTCGACAGTTTAAAGAGCAGACGGTTTTACTTCTCAGCATCAACCCTGGTTCCACATGGAACCGAGGACAAGAGGACGAGAACTCACGTATGTGGCGATGGTGCTGGTCTGAGCCATGACGATGGCCAGGTATAGAAAAGGTGCTGAGAGGAGCAGACCGGCAGCACAGACCAGCGGGTCGGCTCGGGGTGTCCTCTTTCTTAGCTGCCGACTGACCTGCACGCCACTGGCCACGCCCAGCACACCTGTGATGCAGGTGATGGCCCCAAAAATCAGACTGTCAAAAGAAAATCATGGAGTCAGAGTGTTGCTCTGTCAAATATCCTTTAAATCAGTTTCTCTGCACACAAGATAGATCTGCTGAGCAGGTGAGCTGAGCAGATACACCTCACACGTTACCTGTCCGAGGAGTCACAGTCTTGCCCCACACATGGAGCTTTCTCTCCGGTGAAGACGGCAGCTCTGAGGAGAAACGTCGGAGCCCAAAGAGCCAGAGAGCCGGTGACAAACGCCACCGCCGTGAAGCCGAAGGTCGACAACACGAAGCTGTAGCTGCAGATAAAACAGACACCGGCCAGCAGGAATACATCAGATGAGAAAAAAAATTTCAGATTACAACTTCCTGTCATCATCCAGCTGAAATCACACCACAGATCTGATCTGACAGCAGATAAGCAAGGTGATCGATCAGGCATTTGCTGTTGATCTGAAGGTTTTTTCAGACAGAAAATGCAACATACATCTAAATGACCTCTGATGACTTTGTGTGGGAGCAGTTTGGCTCAGCTGCAGGCGGAGAGGTGGGGCAGTGACGGGGTATGCTGATGTTTCACAGCTAGAGCCTGTTCGTCTCCAGTGCAGAATCAAACCTCTCAGTGTTGAGAGTTGAGTGTGTAGTGTCTGTTCAGGGAAAAACGGTGCAACACCCAGCGCGTATGTCTGCAGTTGTGTGTGTGTGTGTGTGTGCGGTTGGAGAGAAATGTAAAGTGTTGCTGCAGCAGCTCACAGTGTGAATCTGTGTCTTCTGCTCCTCATCAGTTTCTGTAACGTAAATGTTCCACAATGACTCAGATATGACGGGACGATTACACACAACATTTGACCTGTTTCACTTCAGAACTTTGCTCTGCAGACTGCAAATGATGGCAGCACCACGGTTTACAAACGAATGTTTCTCGTAAACTGTACATTTGTTTTTTGGTTCTTTTGAGGCTCTCGTGTTCACACACGGCTGCAGTGTCGCTCAGATGAGTGAAACGTGTAAAAATGAGCAAGAAGAAGAAAAGGTCTCTTGTGAATTTGGTGAAACAGGCATCTGGTGTGATAGTACAGTACAGCTCGACACCACAAACAACATCCTGCACTAAGATGCAACACACACACTTTACATCACAACCTGCATGAAGGATTTACTGACTGTGAATCATTGAAACTAAAAGAAGGTTTGTTATCAAGTTAAAAAGAGAATTAAATATTTCTGACTAATGAACTGTTTTTGACCCACAGATAGCTAAAGACGCAGGACTCAGAGACTGATCCTGTGTTTCATTTTAGCAAAATCTGTGTTCAACCAAATTAGCAAAAACCAGCAGAAACATTCTGAATACGGAGCAGTGTGCCACGGTTCTCTGTTGGTAACTGAGCCTTGAATGGAGTCAGAGGTGAGAGATACTGAACTCACTTCTTGCTCAGAGCCAGCAGGTCCGTCAGCCAGCTGGTCTGGTGCAGGTGGTGTTCCGGTCGAGCTTCGACAGCTCCTCTTTTAGGCTCCTGGACCACCAGGAGCAGCAGCAGCACCGCGATAAGTCCCAACCCTGGAGTCACCTGAGGAGAGGACAGCACAGGTGGAGCTCAAACCTTATCCATGATCACAGGGCTGCACGTGTTCACAGCGGTCAGCGTGTTTCTGCAGACTTACCCGCAGAGCCCAGTGCCAGTCCTGTGCTGCATGCCCCACCTGAGAGCCCACGATGTATCCAAGACCGCTGACGGAAGAACAGAGGACAACAAGAAGGTCAGATGAACACTTCCTGTTTGACGTTCAGGTGCACTCTCATCATTTTTTGAACCACACTTGAAGTCAGTGTTAATTGTAATTTGCAGCATTTAAGACGACTATCAACACAAAACAATAAAAACTTTATTTAAACAGCAGCTTTAAAGCTGAGCTGCTTTAACCCACCTGCCAACCGGAATGGCAAAATAAAAAATGGAGAGCATATTCGTCCTCTTGCCCTTCACATAGAGGTCAGCGATGATGGTGGGAGCGATGGTGGAGTAACTCGCCTCTCCGACTCCGACCAGGCCGCGAGTCAACAGCAGCACCCAGAAATGCTGCAGGCGATGAAGGAGGAGGAGGAGTTACACTCCATCAGATTAAAACAAGACAAGTAAAAACTGTTTTCACATCTCAGTGCCTCAGCTTAATGTCATCATCCAGCAGGAAATGATGTCACAACATGTAAAACAGCATGTGACTCACTTCTTGGGGGGTGTACGAGCTGGCAAGCGTCACCAAAGACCAGAATGTGATGCCAAAACTCATGATGATCTTTCTGTTGTACCTGTCGCCAAGGTAACCGAAGACAGGAGCTAGGAACATGTAACTGCAGATAAAAACTGGAGACAAACAGAAAATACACTCAGTTATCAACGATACAACATGAGTCTGGAGCTGTTGCCATAGCAACAAGTCCTCCAGCTCAACCCTGCAGAAGTGCAGCTCAGTGAGAGTTTTTCTGTCAGAGGGCTGATCCTCACAGACTGAAACATGTGTGACGGACATTAAAAACATTCAGTGTTGAGAAAAAAAGCTATTCTTACCTGTTTGCAGTAAGCCAGACTTTCCATCATCAATCCCAAAATAATTTTCTATGTTTGAGAGAACACCTGGAGCAGGAAACACACCTGAGTCATTTCACCTCTTACACAACAAACACACATTTGCTGAAAGGATCATCGACAGAAAATCAATCAGAAACAAAACAAGACATGAATAAACAATTTATATTTGAGTTGAAATTTCACATTCCTTTCCCCACTTTGACTAGTAACAAGCTCTGTTATCTTCCTAAGAATTTCTTATAATTATCTTTTCCCAAATGTAATTTTTTCAGAAAACTCAACTAACCATGTGATAAATGACTGAAAATGGACTTTGTGCCTGTGTGCTTTGAGTTCGTTCTAATGAAAAGAGCATTACAAATACAATTTATTATTACTATTATCATTATTATTAAATCCTCTGCCCAAAGCTCTAAACAAACTCCCTGATGATGTCTGTCTGGAGTAGACATGTCTAACATGATATATTTACTTTGATGACGCTTGTGGAAACCAGTAAACAGAGGGGAGGCCTCAGATTGGCCGAGGCGATGCCACAGGTGTCATACCTGCCACAGTGAACCTGTCCATGTAGTTCAGCAGGTTGATGTAGAAGAGGATGAAGACAGTCAGTCGTGCTCGCACTCTGGACACACCGCTGGCCGACTCATCCTGCTGAGCTGCTGCCGCCGCCGCCGCCTCACCCTGCTCCTCCGGACCCTCCACCTCACTGTCATCAGAGAAGAACGGCGCCGAGTCTGACGTGGGCTCACCCAGAGACATGACTGCCACTGAGGAGGGAGCAACACAGCGTCTGTTTTAAATGGGACATGAAGAATAAACTGACTACCACAAAGCAAAAATAAACTCTCTGAAAAAGTGTTCATTAATTCGATTTGTTTGTTTTCTTGCATGTTTATTTATTGTTGACAAATGGTAACAAATCTCCCCTTTTTGCCTCTCAATGGCTGTGTGTGACATAAAGGGCGGGGCCACAGCACAAACGTTAGTTTGTGAGTGTTATGAGTCAGTCTGGGGGGGGGTAGGATAGAGTGGTTGCTAGGGACTCACTGACATACACGTGAGGAAGGGGCGTGGTGTTGGGGGATCCTCAAATTGGTGGCAGCTGCTGTTTTTGGGGAAATTGTGGCCGGAAGCAGCAGGTGGGAAGCCACCTGGGAAGAGGCCACAGGGAGAGCGACTCGACGACGCTCTGAGAAGACTGACACGACATCCACCACATCACCTTTTGTTTTCTTTTTTTTGACCCACACTTAATGAACTTAAACCAACCGAACCAAGAGCGGGCTGTCTGGAGGAACGAAGGACAGAGGCGGCCGGAGCCGACCCACGCTTGCGCGCAGACCACCTGGGTGAGTTTCCCACCACACACGACCCCCTCCAGGCAGGAAGCTATCGCACTCACCCAGGGAAACAAGACTCACTTTACACGTTAATGCATCATGTAGGGTCTGGTAAGTTTGTGTTAGGTGCTGGGCTAACCTTTGGGAGGGGGTTTTGGTTAGTTAGAGCAAAGGCGAGCCTGGCATCGTAACAATTGGGGGCTCGTCCGGGATCTGAAAGTTAGCGTTAGCGCGTTTAGGTCGGTTTAGTGAGTGAAGCATAGTGATTTGCATTGTGTACTGTGTGTACCACGGTTAGTGTAGCGCATGGTGTGAACTCGTTGAGGTTGAATGGCGTGTGTTGCTGACACTACGCTCGGTTAAACGCTCTGTCGTGTTTATTTGGTGTTGCCTAATTTCGATGGGGGGACACGCGTTTGTGTAGTGGTGTGACAGTGACGAGTCGTCCTGTCCTTTCTCTCCTTAGTGGCATGTGTGGCGCTTTGTTGTTATATTTGAGAGCGGCTTAGTGTGTGTTTGGACCTCTGTGAGCTGACGCTGGTGGGCAGTTGGCATTTCGCTTTTGTGTGTATTTGGCTGCTGTTTGGTTTATAGCTGGTGCATCGTTTGTTGTAGTTTTTGCACTTTTGGTAACGCAAAGCCGTCTATAGCTGTGTCCTTTCCTTGAGCTTTAAGCAGTAGCCGGAAAGATGGCAGAGTTTGAGCCAGCAGAGTTTCTTGAAATAGATGTAACTCGCACCCGGTTAGCTGAGCTTGATAAAGCCAAATTATGGAAACTGATGGAGTATTTGGAGTTGGATGCTGCAGAGGAGGCGAAAAAGCCAGAACTTTTGCAGTGCATTTTGGTCACTTGCAATCTGGAGGGGAACAAAGAGCGTGAGCGACAACAGAAAGAGCTTGAGCGTGAGGAGAGAGAGAGAGAGAGAGAGAAAGGGAACATGAGAGGATAAAACTCAACTTGGAGAAAGCTAGACTTTCTTTAGACAGTCGACGTCAAGAGCATAGAGAAATTTTTGACTTGGTTTTCTCTGGTACCAAAGTTTGAGTCAGAGAGGGTGGAATTATTTTTTGAAATTTTTGAGAAAATAGCTATACAGCGAGCCCGGCCCAAGGAAGAGTGGGTCACCCTCATTCAGGGCTCCCTCACAGGAAAAGCTCAGGAAGCTTATGTTGCTCTAGACCTCTCTGAGATTGTCAGCTATGATGTGGTCCGACAAGCAGTGCTTAAAGCATATGAGCTGGTTCTGGAAGCATACAGTCAGCGATTAAGATCTGAGAGATTGCTTCCAGGACAGACTTATTCAGACTTTGCCCGTCAACAGGAGGCAGCGTTCGACAAGTGGCTAAGAGCGAGTGAAGTGTATGCTTTTAAGGAGCTGCAAGAATTAATGGTGTTGGAACTGTTTAAGCAGAGCTTGCCGAAAGTCATGCAGACCTACCTGAATGATCTTGATCCCAAAACAGTGTGTAAAGCCGCTGAGGCTGCTGACCATTATGTTCTCATTTACAAGGATTCATGGCATGATAGACCAGTTCAGGTTAAGAGGACAGGAGAGCCTGACAGGCGCCCTGGTGATAGAACTGGTGCCAGCTGGCGCTCGCCTGTGAACTCTCAGACTAGTGGGCGTCCACCTAGGTCCTCTCCGTTTCAGGGAGAGATCATTTGCCATTATTGTCGCAAGCCTGGTCACATCAAGTCGCGCTGTCCAACCCTCCAGAGGAAAGACGCTTCAAGAGGGGAGGCGGGGCGCTCGGTGCCTTGTAATCTTATGAGTCTGGATCCAGCCCACCAGCCGGTGGAAACAGCTGAATTAGAAATGTTTGACGGTTTCCTGTCTCGTGGAAGGGTCGCAGTTGAAGAAGGGGGCACTGAGGCCTCAGTTACTGTTCTCCGAGATACAGCTTCAGGTCAGTCCATTATGGTAGCAGGGACCATTGACCTGCCTGAATCCTCCGCACTGGGAACATTTGTGCCTATTAAAGGTTTTGGGGGTGCATATAGTGCTGTTCCACTCTATCGAGTGTTTGTACGAACCAACATCTTTGTGAGGTATGCTAGAGTGGCAGTGGCCCCTGAACTTCCAGTAAAGGGGGTGACTTTCCTGCTGGGAAATGATTTTGCTCATCAACAGGTGGTGGTGACTCCCCTGTTGTCTCTGACCCCTTGCGAGGTGGCAGAGACCAAGGCGTTGGGAGAGGAATATCCAGAGGCTTTCCCAGTTTGCGCAGTCACCCGGTCCCAAGCACAGGCCCACGTAGAGTCCACCACTGACAACAAGGCAATAGTTGAAGCACCTGTTGTAAAGACGAAAAGGGAAAGTGACTCTCCCTCAGTTGACCTTGCAGACACCGCCTTTGCCAAGTGGTGTGGGGTGAGTGAGCTGCCACTTTTGAATTGAGACACACTGATCGCAGCTCAGACGCAGGATCATACTCTAAGCCCCCTTAGACAGACAGCGTGTACTGCCGAAGAGGTTGAGAAGGTGGCAGAGGGAATTTATTTTAAGGAGGGTGTGCTTATGAGGAAGTGGAGACCTCCAACTTGTCCTGCTACTGATGAGTGGAGTATCCATCATCAGGTAGTTCTTCCCCAGGGCTATCGTGAAGATGTTTTGCGTCTAGCACAGGAGACCCCACTAGCTGGTCACCTAGGCATTAGGAAAACCCAGACTAAGATCATGAGACACTTTTACTGGCCTAAGCTTCATCAGGATGTTGTAGCTTTCTGTCGTTCTCATCATCCCTGTCAGGTGGTTGGAAAACCTAACCAGAAGGTCCCTGTTGCTCCTCTGACCCCTGTGCCTGTCGTGGGAGAGCCCTTTTTTCTTTTTTTTCTTAGAAATAGGGCTAGAACCATCATAGAGGCACTAGTGAGTTTTTTTTCACACTTTGGGTTGCCGAAACAAGTGCAGCATGACCAGGGGACCAACTTTGTGTCTGGTGTTTTCCAAGAGGTTATGTGTGAGCTTGGTATTTCTCAGGTTGTCTCCTTGGCATATCATCCCCAGTCTCAGGGAGTGCTTGAGCAAGCTCATCAGACATTGAAAACCATGATCAAAACATACAGTGCTCAGGTCCCCGGAGATTGGGATGTTGCGCTCCCCTTTCTGCTTTTTGCTTTGAGAGATTCTGTGAGTGAAGCCACTGGTTTTACTCCTTTTGAGTTGGTGTTTGGGCGTGAGGTGAGGGGTCCCCTGAAGTTGTTAAAGGAACAGCTGCTTCAATCTGAGCGTGAGACAACTGTGCTCCAGTATGTGTTTGAGTTTAAGGACCGCTTGGGGGCTGCGTGTCAGGTGGCCAGGGAGAATCTCCTGAAAGCCCAGAACCATATGAAAGTTCAGTTTGACCGGAAGGCTGTTGATCGCCATTTTGTGGCGAGGGACAGAGTCCTTGTTTTATTGCCACGGCGAACGTCAGGTCTGAGTGCATCATTTTGTGGTCCCTATACTGTTTTGAAAAAGGTTGGAGACAAAAATTATGTGATTAGCACTCCTGAGGGTAGGCGGAAGACCAGACTATACCACATTAATCTGTTAAAAAAATACCAGGGTCGCTCATGTGAGCCAGCAGTTGCCTGTGTGGCTATGGGGAAAGTGATGGAGGAGGATGTCGGTGGAGATGTTGACACTGTTGGGTTCCGGTTGCGGAACTCTGAGGCTTTGAGGTCTCTTGACGATCAGCTGGGGCACTTACCATCAGAGTGGCAGTCTGACTTCAAGGCTCTGATAGCCGAATTCTCATCCCTTTTCCAAGATGTCCCCGGTCGAACCACCTTAACTGTTCATGATGTAGATGTAGGCAATTCTGCAGCAATAAAACAACACCCATATAGGCTGGCTCCATCCAAGCTGGAAAATCTGAGGGAAGAGTTGGCGTATATGCTGCAGATTGGTGCAGTGGAGCCGGGGCAGAGTGAATGGAGCTCTCCAGTAGTGTTAGTTCCCAAGCCAGATGACACTTCACGACCATGTATTGATTATCGGAGAGTAAATCAGGTCACCAAAGCTGATGCTTTTCCAATTCCCAGACTGGAGGATTGTATTGACCGGATAGGTAGGGCTGAAGTTGTGTCCAGACTGGACTTATTGAAAGGCTACTGGCAGGTGCCACTAACCCAAAGGGCGAAGGAAATTTCTGCTTTTGTAACATCCGATGGCCTGTATTTATGCAATGTAAGCACAAAATGTAAGCACGTAAGCAAGTAAGCACAACGTAAGCACGAAACTGTTTGTTTCCCTTTGGCATGAAAAATGCACCTGTTACCTTTCAGCGATTAATGAACACTGTTACAAACAGGTTGAGCTCAGTTGTAACCTACATAGATGATGTCGTGGTTCATAGCAATTCCTGGCAGAAACATCTCACTTCACTGCGACTGCTTTTTGAACGATTGCAGGAGGCCGGGCTTGTGGTGAACCTGCTAAAATGTGAGCTTGGAAAGGGCTAGGTGACTTACCTTGGTCATCATGTGGGCCAGGGAAAGGTGATGCCGAGGCGTGCCAAGGTGAAGGCTATTCTTGATCTTCCCCCACCAAAGAGCAGACGAGAGGTCATGAGGGTGCTGGGCATGTGCGGTTTCTATAGGAGGTTTGTGCCAAATTTTGCTGCCGTTACTGAACCGTTAACCAACCTTTTGAAGAAAGATGCCAGGTTTGTGTGGACAGAAGCCTGTGATCAGGCTTTTGCCGGTGTGAAGGCTATATTGGCATGTGAGCCTGTGTTACTGGCACCCAATTTTGATGCACCGTTCAAACTTGCAGTGGATGCATGTGATATCGGCGTGGGGGCAGTGCTCTTGCAGGTGGACGCTGCTGACCTGGACAGGCCAGTTGCTTACTATTCGAAAAAGCTTAATAAACATCAGAAGGCTTACTCCACCATTGAGAAGGAAGCTTTGGGTCTTGTCTTGGCCATCAAGCATTTTGAAGTTTATGTGTCTCATTCAGGCCGGGAGGTCACGGTGTACACGGATCATAATCCACTGTTGTTCCCAGCCAAGTTTAAAACATCAAACCCGAGGGTGTTTCGGTGGGCCCTGGTGTTGCAGCCTTATAGCTTGGTGGTAAAGCATGTGGCAGGGAAGAACAACGTTTTGGCTGATGCACTGTCTCGTATGCCAGTGGGGGAGCCCACCTGAGGAGTCATCAGTCAGTTCCTGGTTTAGTTAGCACGTTTAGCGTTTAAGTAAGTAGAAGCTGTGATTCTAGTGACTTTGTTGTCTTGGCAGAGTTTGAAAACATGTAGTCAATCTGCCAAGGGAAAGCTTGTGTATTAAATTATGTATATGTAAATGGTGGTGTGGGGATTTTTATGAAAAAGGGGAAAAAATGTTTAAAAAAAAAAAGGAAAATTAATTACTACTCATGTGGGTGTCACATAGTTTTTTTTTCTCTTTATGGGGGGAGGGATGTTATGAGTCAGTCTGGGGCGGGGGGGGGGGGTGTAGGATAGAGTGGTTGCTAGGGACTCACTGACATACACATGAGGAAGGGGCGTGGTGTTGGGGGATCCTCAAATTGGTGGCAGCTGCTCCCGAAAGGAGTTTTTTTGGGGAAATTGTGGCTGGAAGGAGCAGGTGGGAAGCCACCTGGGAAGATGCCACAGGGAGAGAGACTCAACGACTCTCTGAGAAGACTGACACGACATCCACCACACCACCATTTGTTTTCTTTTTTTTTTTGACCCCACACTTAATGAACTTAAACCAACCAAACCAAGAGCGGGCTGTCTGGAGGAACGAAGGACAGAGGCGGCCGGAGCCGACCCACGCAGACCACCTGGGTGAGTTTCCCACC
>JAQFJA010000009.1:852037-863479 GCA_029874485.1 Naso brachycentron | reverse complement strand
TTGAACTCAGACTCAAACTTTTCCTCCAAAAAGAAAATGTTTTCTTCTCTTAAAGACATGACAACGGAACAAAGACAAAATGATACGAATTATTCTACTGATGATAATAATATTAATAATAATTATTATTATAATAATAATGACAACAATAACTGAAAAATTAACCATATTAGAGTAAAAAGTTAATATTTGCTTTTGTCGTTTGGAGCAGTCGAAGAAGAAAGCGTCATAAATTAGAAATACTCGAGTACAGTAGAAATACTCAAGTACAGTAGAAATACTCGAGTACAGTACTTTAGCAAATACAGTTCATTAGCATCACCGGAAGCACAGAATCAATCAACAGGTTTGTTCTTCACTGATAAACAGAAGTGAACACAGCTTTGATGACACGTTTAGCTGCTGACATGATGCAACGTTTGGGCGGCAGAAGAAGAAAACGTGTCAGCGTGTGTGTGTGTGTGTGTGTGTGTGTGGAGGAGGAGCTGACAGTCTGCGCTATAAAGGCGCGCACACACTCCGCGAAAACATCCAGTTTAGAAGAGAGGAGCCGTTCACGTCCCGCCGTCTGCTGCTGCCGTTGAACTTCACACACTTGTTTTTTTAAAGCAAATCTCCGGGGATCGAACATGAGTCACGTCGACGTGAAGAACATGAAGCCCACCAGCTTTGAGGACGAGTACTACGATCAGTATGAATATTATAACTTAAGCGATAAATACACAGGTGAGAAAATGTTCCTGTGTCTGTTGGACGACTGGAACGAGTTCACACAGTTTGTTTGTTTGTTTGTTTGTTTGTTAAAGTGCCCGTGTGTGTTGTGTGCAGAGGGCTCGGCCCGTAAAGGAAGGACAAAGAAGGAGGCGAGTGAAAACACCAACCGACAGAACCCCGCCGGACACGAGCGCAAGATAGCGGAGAAGCTCCAGAACAGCGAGAAGAAAGCCAAGGAGTGAATCCAGAGGTGAGGGAGCATTTCGCTGACTCGGGTCTTTGTCAGTGTGAGTTCACACTGAAGGCCAGCACGAGGCACACCGGAAGGTCTGTGGTCGCTGAAGTGTCCGCGTGCGCATTCTGTCTTTAAACTGGACGACATGTGAGTGACAGCTGGCTGATGGAGACTCACCTCAGTCTGGAATCGGATCTTTGACTCGCGCACACTGCGCCGTCATTGGCTGCAGGGGTGTAAGGAGACAAACAGGTTGAACTCTTCTTCGTCTCTTTCATCTGCTTGTCCTCCTCAGTTCAGCCACAGGAGGTCGCTGCTGCCGACCAACACCGTTCACTCTTAGTTACTCTGCGCCGAAGTAGAGACCAACCATAAAGTTGTTGGCTCGTTCGATGCGCTCCGTCATTTCAAATACCGTGAACACTGGAGCCACTTAATGTCTAAATAACATTTGGCACATGGAAACTTTCTTAGTTCCAAACTTCCAGACTTTTAGTGTTGAGGATCTGTTTGTTCTTGGACATGACTAATCTTTTCCATGTGACCTGCTGCCACCCAGGCAGAAGCTCATTTTGTGCTGAAAAATGTTGTAAGTGAAGCACAAATAAAATTACAGACAGTAATTAAAAATAAATATCTAATTTATTTCGTAAATGAGATTTTCCTATGGCCTCAATGCCAAGCTAACTTCAGACAACATCTGTTTTATCTTTTCATGCATTTCATTGGCTTACAAGTGCTCAAATTTTAATTATTATTTGAATCAAAAAACATCGAGTCAGCCTGTAAGATGGGCACTGTGATTAGGTTTTTTATTATGCAACTTTCCCCAAATTCTTCTGTATTTCTGAAAATAACCAGAATGTTATTTTTCTGATCCAGGGCGACCCGGACGGCTTATCCTGGAAACTGACTACGGCCTCCTCGGCAACATAATGAGACAGACAGCAGGGGCGTCCTGAGCCCCGATGGGCGAGGTTCCACCTGGGCGTGAGGAGGAGCCGCACATCCAGATGTTCCAGCTGCAGCGTCAGCAGGGACCTGGCTGACACTGTGGCTCCTCCGCCTGTAGGTGTGGTAAAGCACTCACCTGTGGTGGCGTGTACCTGCATCCATGTTCAGACATGATGGTGCACATGTGATTGTGGTGGTGGCAGATGGGTGATTTCCATGTGTTGACAAGTTTTTGATGGATTTTTAAAAAATGTTTACTATTAAAACTCTTTTTAAAGGACTTGACTTTGTAGTTCTTTAGCCGTACAAACATGATAAACATGTCAGTCCAGTCTTCTGGATGTTAAACCTCAATACTCTTCTGGTTGAACCAGATTTCTTTGATCCTCGGTAGTCTGAAGATTTTTCAGTATCCAGAAATTCATAAACAAAAAGCAAAGACTAGAAACATGTCAGGAAAAGCAGGCAGCAGTCATGCCAGCAGCTCTGTGAGGCTACACTTTGAGCTAAATGCTAATGTGAACATGTACATACACTGACGTTGATCATGTTGACTATATTAGATCAGCATTTTAGCATGCTAACATTTGCTAACTTGCAGTAAACAAGTTCAGCTGAGGCTGATGCAAATGTCACCACTCTGATGGCATTTGTAAGCACTGAACGCATGAAAATGTTGACCTGAGGGTGGCGCTAGAGGAGAAATCAGACAATGTTAGTAAAAACAATTCATTCTGAGAGGAAACCTTAATCTAAATTAGTTCAAATCACAAATCCATCCAAGATTTTGAGATGATTCAGTGTGGACCAGCTGCAGAAACTTCAGCTGTCAGAGGATGAAAAAGTGTTTCACTCAGAAATCAAGTAAATGAATAAACTAATGAAGGACAGCAGCAGATGTTTGTGTCACGAGCAGAAAGGCAGAAAGAAGGGCAGTGACGGACAGAAGAAGTCACTGTGCTCCTTCTCTCCTCCTCACAGCTGCAAGGTGTAATGTTCATATCAGCCAGCAGGTGGCAGCAACTGTCAAACACTCAGAGACTCATAGTGAGTGTGTAGGACTCTCTCTCTCACTCACTCACACACACGTTTATCACATTGTTCAATGACTAAACCGTATTTAAAATGTTGCTGATGTGTGTAACATTGCACATCTTCCTGCACTCATCATGTGTTCGTGGGTGAAGTCATGTTTAGCACGTGGGAAAAGATTCTTACATGATAAAACTCTGAGCTCACACTGAAGAGTTCACACAGGAGAGAAACCCTCCTCGTGTTCAGTCTGTAAAGCAGGTTTCAGTGTCAGAAGCAATTTGTCCACACGAGAACACACTTGAAGAGAGAGCGTACGGTTGTTGTGTTGTGGGACAAAATGTGCGTGAATGAATTCTGAGAAACCACTTGACTGTCCACACAGAGAGGAAACTTCAAAACGCAGCGTTTGTCATAAGACATTCACTCAGCTGAGCGTGAGCGTGTCGGTTCAGCAGCAGAAGTCTGAGATGCTCGTTGAGCCAAATTCTTCCTGAAGGAAAAACTTGGTCCAACAGTGACTGACTCAACTGAACTGTGTGTTTTGGTATTTCATGTTTGTATTGACTTACGTATATATTTATACGTTGTGTTTTAAGTACGATGACCTCTAATTCCGCAGTTGTTTTTAAATGAGATTTATTATTAAACGACTTGACTGAGTCACTCATAGTGTATTTCTAACTCCACGGACTTTTCGGGACTTGATGTGATATGAGGACCACAGCTCCTACATGAAGAAATGAAGACGAGCACAGCGAAAAATGGTTAAGGAACTTGGAATTTATTACACACATATTTGTTCTGTATGTGTGTTCGTGCGTGTGCAAGTGTGTGTATTAAAGGACGCAAATCTGTGCACTCACAAATCACACACTGGCCCATGCCAACTACACACAATGATGGTTTAGTTTAGTTTATTCTTTATTGCCAGACTCGAGGTCCATGTGATGACGATCAAACAAAAAATTTAGTCATGTAATGGTGGCTTGAGGATTAGTCTTTACTCGATTCCAGAAATAACAAAATACTTTTCAAAGTTGTTCTCTTTGGGTGATGTTCCCATTTATTGCAAATAAAGAAAAAAGGTTGTATAAAAAACAGAACTTTACCATGAAGCTGATGTTGAACTAAAAGAGCACTGGCTTTCCTCTGGCTGTCGGTAAGAGCTGTTGTGCTCCCCACCACCATTCAACTCATACTACCAATCTTCACCTCATTTTGTACAGCTGCTGCTGAGCAGCTGGTGGGTGGTTACTCATTAAACAGAGAAACTAGAACGCACCCTTGTGGTCAAAATAATGAAGTTGCACAACATAAATGAAGAATGGCTCCCACAGTCCATTAGAAGGAAAGACAACATAACCGAACATAAACCATGAAAACAACACAGCTGCTGTCCAGCTGCTTTAGTAAGTTGACTGTCTGGCACACCGACAGCCTGTTTCAGCCAACATGGAACTGGTTCTACTCAGGTTTGGACACCCAATTTTGAATTGTTCTGAGTATTTCTATTAAAATTAAATTGGTACGGAACCCACAAAGTCGGTTCCCAGCTAGAACCTAAAAAGAGCAGGTTTTCCCTGGGAACTGAAGTGGGTATGTCAAGTTCTCCAGGTCCCTGTGTGTTGTGCAACGCCCTCTGTTGATGACGCATCTTTGATCCCCATAATTCTCTTCAAAACTGGTGGACACACAGACTGGTTCACTAGAAAGCACCAAGGTTCCAAGAATCCCAAACAGAGCTAGTTTGGTGCAAAAACAGCCTCTCAGCGCTTTGGCTGGCTCAAAATTCGGTTCAGGAACCAGAACCAGCACGGTTCCTTGCTGGTCGCAAAGGCCAGCCAGCAGTGCGCAGAGGGATTTAACTCCTCATTTCAGTTCAATACATGACTTCCTCCACCTGCTGCCACAATGAAGCGTTTCAGTGACTCCTGGAAAAACTCCTTAAGTTTAATTCTATTTACACAACGAGTCTCAGTTTTGCTTAAATTTGGCATCAAACAGGCTCGACTGGATGAAGCAGAGAGACCAGCATCGTGTTCACAGCACGATCTCTGGGAGACATTTAGTCTTTTGTCTTCAGTGTGATAATCATCATGAGGACACTGTGTCTGCCGGGCAGCGTCGATCCGGCCAGCTCAGCTTTATCAGCATCAAATGTTTCCAGCTGAATGTTGACACAGTTCAGCTTCCACCTGTGGAGCAATGCTTCAATCGACCAGTCAGCACTGAAACACAAGAGGAATAAGGAGGAGGAGGAGGAGGAGGAGGAGGAGGAGGAAGAGGAGGGTCAAAGCTCATGCAGCCACACAGATGTGATGTCAGGTCTAAATCAACAGAATGTCATGTGGTTCATTTCATTGCAAGTTTTACAACGTGTGATGCTGAGGCTGAACCTTCTCTCTTGGTACGTGGTCCAGAACTGAGCTCTGGGGTTTTTCCTCAGAAGAAAAGCAACAGTCACGAGGACATCTTCAAAATCTGAAACAGGATACAGATGTTGAGTCACTCGGTTTTACATTCACTACATGGTCAAAAGTATGTGGACACAGCAGTTTCAAGAAGTCAAGTTATAATTTATTCAAATGTACCTGCCTTTATAAAACAATAAGTCAAGGTAATCGTGTTATTCTGTAGAAACAAACCTTGTGGCTCATAGAAAACATCTGATCCCAAGATGATGTCCAGTGTAGGAAGCAGAACGAGATCAGGGCAGATTTCCCCCCACGTGAGCCCCAGCACCACAACATCATGGAGGCCGTTAGCTTCACAGCTGCGCCTGCAGTTCTCCAGACACTGAGGAGTCTTGGCGCTGTCTGACAGGATCACCTTTGCACCACAGTGCGCAGCCACCACACCTGGCAGACTCACACCTGCACCAAGCTGTGAAGAGAGACCTCACCATGTTCAACAGTTCACTGACAGGACAAGTTCCTCCCAGAAATGAAACGTGCTTCTTGTCACCTCCAGCACTGTTTTGCCTCTCAGCTCTTCTCTTTGTGTCCACACATACTGCGCCAGCACCACGGCACAGGGCCACACATACATGCCGTACTGTGGGTCAAGAACCTGGGAATAACAGTCACAGTTTATGTTAACGATGTTGTGCATAATATAAACAGTACAAGTTTACAATTACAATTACGAACGTACATCATCCATCATGCACATGGGGCTCGTTATGGTGGGTTTTGACTAGTGGACAAGGACAGAAAATCTACTTGTATCGGTCCAGGACATACGTGTCTGTGTACTGGATGTGTGTCACATCAATGAGAGGAGTCTTACATACTGTATTAAAAGCTGCATGTTGTTTTAGTGGGTACAAAACACGTATTCCCATTCATTCATTTAAATCAAACATAGAGTAATAGTTACTGGTGCTCCTGTTAAGTCTGGATTGTATTCAAATATAGTGATCCTTGTGTGCTGGACATGAGCCGAATTGCAGGGAGGACTCAATCATACAGTAGAAAGCAAAGGTACGTTCTTCTGGCGGGTACACATCATTTGCACACACAAAGTTAACCAAAGTTAACATCGTTTCAGTGGTAACACGTTTATTCTATTCACTTAACAGCTTATATCTGCACTAAGCCACAGCTAATTTCTATTACAAGTTTAAGTTAGTTTCACACCGATGTATACAAACAACTGCTGTACCCTAAGTGTAATAATTATAGAGAAACTCAAACTGACCTCTGGTATGGAGACAGAAAGTGACTCCGGCGTTTTTTCTGTGCTTTTTTCAAACGTAAAAACTTTGTAAGCTATGCTAGGTGTTTCGGCTCCACTCTCGTCCATTGTGGTGGGCAGTGCTCCATAAAACTACAAAAATATAACACCAGCCAAGTTTCTAACTCTTTACTTTCAGATGAAAAATTCATATCGATAAATGTCATTCATATTTCTGTTGATATAACAGCAACAACCACGCTTCTGTCTATTTCCGCACCGATCACAAGACCCAAACAAGACGGACCCTTCAACAACCAATCAAATCCATGTAAATTCACAGGCGGGAAGGCTCCGTCTACATTCTATCCAATCAACGTTCTTCTTGTGCGTACGCCCTGGCCAATGACATATCTATCTCTAATATAGGGGCGGGCGTTAATTGATGTCAGTGTGTTGTCTCCGGCCGCTCAGCTAGCAAGCTTCTCTTGATAGCTGTTTATGAAACTGTCGTAACTGGCTGGTTTTTAATGTCTTCTTACATTTGTTGGTGTAACATTTGATCTGCTGACGTGTTTAACACACACCCGGTTTTGTGATTCTGTTGTCTGATAAAATCTATAAGTTGAAACCGGCCGAAGGGCGCAGCTAGCCGGGTATCAGTACAGGCTAGTTAATGTGTTTCCCTGGTAGTCCCACGTTAGCTCAATAGCTAGCTGAGCAGCAACACGCACGTTTTCTCTTAAAAGCCGTCGGGAGGAGGAATGAACCATAAGAGCAAAAAGAGGATTAAAGAGGCGAAACGGAGCGCCAGACCCGAACTGAAGGATTCACTGGACTGGACAAAACATGGCTATCATGAAACTTTCGACCTGTCACACCTCACCGTAAAGGTAGCTGTCAATGTAGCATGAGAAGCCAAACTACCATTAGCTAGCCGTGGCTCTCGGCAGGAGTGCAGTTTGTCACGTAGACACCGAGTCGATGTTCCACAAATTCTGTGACACCATTAGTTTCATTTCAGGCTCTGCCAACTTCTTCCTTATTTATCTCAAACATAACGTTACATTTATAACTGTTGCCAACTACGCGTGACAAAATATGAAGTGTGTTCACTTACGATGGACTGTATGTTACATCTGTATGTTACATGTATTTACATGTTTTGATAGCATTCTTCACTCAAAGGAAACTGTGGGAAACAGTATGTTAAAGATCATGTCGTTCTGATAAAATGTCTAATACGTAACCATATTTTAATACGAGAATATTTGAAGTATGTGATTCCAATAAGTCTGTACCCGAGGTTTTGTTACAAACATGCAATTTAATGCGATGAAGCGCACAAAGGCCGTTTGGCATCATACACAGCTCCTGGTTATTTTTGCCAACTTTTTGACAATTAAATTATATAACAATAAACTAGTGAAGCAGCAACATCATTCAATTACAAAGTGAAGCCTGCAGAAGTAATAATCTCTGATTGAGCAAGACAGCTTCTTTATTGTGAACTGTAAAGCCAGTCTCCTCCTGTCTTCACTACATTTACATGCAGGATAGTTCAATGATTTGGGGATATTTGAA
This sequence comes from Naso brachycentron, assembly GCA_029874485.1. NCBI lineage: Eukaryota > Metazoa > Chordata > Actinopteri > Acanthuriformes > Acanthuridae > Naso > Naso brachycentron. The sequence goes on along the minus strand of JAQFJA010000009.1, from coordinate 855,282 downwards.
GGACTGTGGTGCAGACATCAACACTCACATGGTTCAGTCATATCAGCATCAGTTACATCTTTAAGTAACTGGATATAAACAAAGAAAAACTCTGTTTGTTGCTGCTGGTTTTATAATTAGTTTTAACATACACTTGGTATATTTACTGTGGTAATCTAAAGGTCTCACAGGATTTGCTCCCAAAATGTAAGTGACAGTGAACAAATTCACTGTCCCTGTTTGTGCAAAGTTTTATTCCAAGGTTTCTTTGATGATATATGAGGCTTCATCAGTATGAATGAGTCACATCAAGGAGTGATCAACAGCTTGTCTTTTCAGTGTAAAAGCTGGACTTTGTATCCAGACCTACAAAATTGTGAGCCTGTTCTTTCAGGAGATCTGGTGTAACTAGTTCACCTGCATTCTGAAGTCAGCATTGCTCGCTGTCAGTCGTCTGTCAGAACATTTCTGCTCTCAGCAGCAGTGAGGGAAACGAAAAGGAAAACTGCAGAGTTACGTACAAGATACAATTTTAACTCAACTTAAACAGGGGAGTTAGAAAAAAAACCCCAGCTGCTATGGAGTTATGTTGTTCAGGGTGTGTGTGCGTGTGTGTCCCCTTAATTCATTGAAGAGGTGTTACAAACAAAGAGAAGAAGCAGTCGATCACAGAACCGATGTGCAGGTCTGTTTTTCAGGTAGTCACATGCTTTGTGTCTCGATATCAGCCCCATTTTGTTCCTCTGATCAGTCAGTGAAACTCTCAGCTGTGCTGAAGCTTCAGCTGCATGTCCTTTTCCAAACAAAGGTAGCTGGAAATGTTTTCTCAAAGATTAGAGGATACAGTCCCAGCATGACAAACAGGTCAAATCTCCTTTCGTGTGTTTGGCAAAATGTTTTGCTATCCAAATGAACATGAGAGTCTTTGACTATTTTGGAAATACCTTTAAAAGCAAAACTCTGTTTAACGCTGTGATCTTACAGGACAATGTTGAACGTGTGGACGCCCGCCATCTCAGTCCTGAAGAATTCATCCAGCGCTTCGAGCGGCCCTACAAACCCGTCGTCCTGCTGAACTGTCAGGAGAACTGGCCTGCTCGGGAAAAATGGACTCTGGAGCGCCTCAAACGCAAATACCGCAACCAGAAATTCAAATGTGGGGAAGACAACGACGGATACTCAGTGAAGATGAAGATGAAGTACTACATGGAGTATCTGGAGAGCACGAAGGATGACAGCCCACTCTACATCTTTGACAGCAGCTACGGGGAACACGCCAAGCGCCGGAAGCTGCTGGAGGACTACCAGGTGCCCGTCTTCTTCAGGGATGACCTGTTCCAGTTTGCAGGAGAGAAGCGTCGCCCGCCATACAGGTTTGATCTTTGTTTCACTCTTTAGTACTATCGTCATTATTAAGTATTTAAAGAATTATGATCCTTATTATGAGTAGTAGTATTATTAAATTAGTATTTACACATCTCTGCCCACCTTGAGTCTTGGATCTGTTCAGAGGTTTCTGCCTGTTAAAGGGATGTTTTATTCTCGCCACTGTCACCGAGTGCTGCTCATGGAGGAATTGCTTTCAATTGTTGGGTCCAAAAAACTTAATATATTTTAATTATAGATTGTGGTCTAGACCTGCTCTATATGTGAAGCGTCTTGAGACAACTTTGTTGTGATTTGACGCCCTATAAACATAATTGACTTGACTTCAGCAGTTTGAAGGTTTGGAGTTTTAGACGTCTAGTTAATGATGGAGCAGTTTTCCGTCTGCACACAGGCCCACTGATCAACAGGTTTGTGTATTTAAGTTATAGAGACAAAGCTGAGTGACCCGTGATGTCAGCGCTCACCTGGCTTACCGTTTGCTCACAGGTGGTTTGTAATGGGCCCCGCCCGCTCCGGCACTGGCATCCACATCGACCCGCTGGGCACCAGCGCCTGGAACGCCCTGGTTCAAGGGCACAAGAGGTGGTGTCTGTTCCCCACTAACACACCCCGTGAGCTGATCAAGGTGACTAGAGAGGACGGTGGCAACCAGCAGGACGAGGCTATCACCTGGTTCAACGTGGTCTATCCTCGAACGCAGCAGCCCAACTGGCCTCCAGAGTTCACTCCGCTGGAGATCCTCCAAAGACCCGGGGAGACCGTTTTTGTGCCTGGTCAGTGACAAAGCAGCGTTTTCTAAACCTTAAAACCCAACGTCAGATTTTTACCTTCATGCTTCATCTGAGATTGTCTCTCACTGCACGTCCGGATAGTTAGTTCTTAGTTCTTTAAGCACAAGTCAGAGTTATTCTTATTTTTTCTTCAACTCAACAAATCTCACCAAATCACCCAAACCAACAATGTTTTTCCGCTTTGTTCTGAGTCATCTTGTATTCTGCATCTGCTGATTCAGCGTTTAGTCTGTTTGTCCAGCATGTTACACAAACAGCTGTCAACACTAAATCTGACACAATATTTTTCATATTAATTGTGATGAGTTTCAGTTATTGATCTGAGATGAATATAAGATGAACTGGCAGGGTGTGACTCCTGAATCAGATGTGAGATCAGCTAAAAAGACGATGTCTCACTCTGCCAGAGAACTGCAGAAACTCTGGCGATACAGAGTTACATGATCTTTGATCAAGTTCAGACACACAAACGCACAATAGACAAGTTTCAGTTTGTTCTTTATCAAGTTATTCATGACTTTAAATCTGAGGTCCGCAACGTTTGGAAATCAAGCCAGCCATCTGTGAATTTTCTCATTCGTCCAGGTCATAGTTATCTGGGCAATTGAATCGAAAGCAACTAGACTGTGAAGACATTTTGCCTCTAATCCGAGGGGCTTCATGAGTTCATGCATGTCTGACTAAACTGGGCTAGTCTGGGTCATATGCTCATGGCAGCAGCTTCCAAGTGAAATCTGTTCCATCAGAGGAAAGGCATGTTTTAGGAGAAAACCGAGAACATACTTGAATAGACATGACCTGGTTTGATTATTATTTAATTGTGTTTCAGGGTTAGTCTAATGAGTTTAGTAGACCTGGCAATAATTTGAGTTTTTATTATTTTCTTTTTATTTATTCACTGTCTCATTTGTGACTGTTTTGGTTCTATTCTAATTATTATTATTATTATTATTATTATTATTATTATTATTATTATTATTATTATTATTTTGTTTGTTTTTGTTTTTTATTTTTTGCACTTGTATCATATAATGTGTTTTGATGTCTTGGACCCCAGGAACACTAGCTGGTTGTCAAGACGCCAGC
>JAQFJA010000009.1:700586-710709 GCA_029874485.1 Naso brachycentron | reverse complement strand
CATAATTTAGCTTACTAGCTAACAGTTAGCTACAAAACACACCGAGCTGGACAACATCCAATCAAATTCCTTCGAAAACACTCAGTGTCCCGCCCCAAACATTGAATATCGCGCCCACTTTATAACGCCCAATCAAATTCGTTTTCCTTACTCGTGTAAACTCATGCTTTCACTCGGGTAAAGTCGGGGAGGGAGACGGTACAAACGGCCGTTTCTGAACGTCTGTAAAAACCCACAGAAGAATTTTGTTCAGTCTGATGAACTTCATTGTTGTAGCTGATGCTGCTCAGCAGACACAATGAAAAAACCTGCAGTTAGAGAAACTCACAGTTACTATACCCACTGAAACTGCTTCAGGACAGATACAGCTGAGTCAGACAGGTCACATGGCATGGTGCTGGTTTACTTCCAGCTTCTCAAATCTTAATGTTGGGTGATTTTCGCTTCATCTCTAATGACATTCAATCATCAAACCAGCTGTTCATGTGGCAGTGAAAATAATCGACAGATGCAACCATGGAAATGTGGTGTAGAAATACACTGATGGAAACAGCTGCAGGAGCTTAAAGCTGAACGTGCAGCAGATTACACCCTGAACTTTACAAAGATGGAGGAATTCAGCACAAACTCTCACAGACAGCAGTACAGTCAACAACAACAAAACAACAAACAAATGTATGCCAAGTCCCTACTGACTGTTTGTGTGTGTGTGTGTGTGTGTGTGTGTGTGTGTGTATTTATACAACATAACAGCTTCACACACACACACGCACACACGTTTGTACTGCTATACTCACTGACATAATGCATGTCCTAACCCTAACCCTAACCTTCACCTAAACCTGATTCTAACCCTCAAACCAAGTCTGAACCCTCAAAAGTCCTTAAAGGCCTGTCAGAGTGAGGACCGGACAAAATGTCCTCACTGTCCAAAAAGTGTCCTCACTTCCATGGAGTAAAACTCACATGACTAAAAATTGGTTCTCATAAAGATAGCTGTGCAAGGGCACACACACACACACACACACACACACACAGTCTTCTCTTGTCTCTAATATGTGGGAAATACAAATTTTGTGTGTGTGTGTGTGTGTGTAGGAGCTGTACCTGTGTGCTGTGCAGGAGTTGAGTCGTTATCCTGAGCTCGTCGAGGACGTCCTCAAACTGCAGAGATGGACTGAGATCTTACACTGCCCGTAAGACACACACACACACACACACACACACACACTCTATCATGTTCCTTGTTAATCTGTATTTTTCAGATGTATCAAATATTAAATCACATATTTTAAATAAATTGAACATGTATTTATAAAGCACATGTACATCATGTATTTGTCACATATTTAGCACATATTAACCATATATTTACCATTTATTGTGTATTAATCATATAAATATTGTCATTTATTTTTTGTAATTCCTTTTTAAATCTTTAAGATTTCATTTGTCAGTCCTGTGAAGAATGGATTTTTTTATGATAAAAATTAAACATAAGGAGTAACTTAATTATTATTGTCGTGTGCTGCTGTTGTGTCACCTATAAACAACAGTAATAATAGCAAAGCTAATCACGAAGCTAACTCTTGCTAATGACAGTTTGATTAAGTTAAGGTTTATGGCATGAAATCAATCAAGCTGTTAATCTGTCTGACGTATGTGTGTGAATGTGTGCGTGCGCGCGCGTGTGTGTGTGTGTGTGTGTGTGTGTGTGTGTAGCTCGGATGAGGAGAAGGAGAGCAGGAAGAAGCAGGTTCGTCCTCTGTTCAGACACTTCAGACGCATCGACGCCTGTCTGCAGCCCAGAGAGGCCTTCAGAGGCTCCGACGAGAGTATGACACACACACACACACACACAACACACACACTTACACACACACATGCCTGCACATGTGTATGAAGAGACATTTAAGAGCTGAACTTCCCTACATCATCTGTAAACACACAATTGAAATGCAAACACACCTGCCGACTGTGGTCTGATATACAAATCACACACTGACACACCCAGGACATGCACACGCACACACACACACACACACACGCACACACAGTCTCCATCTTTTCAAAGAGTTTCACAAATCCAGGATGTGTTTAACAGCTTAGCACAAACTCACTGTTCACTCCTTCAGAAGAGACTCCAGCTCTTGTTCATGTCGTATCTTGTTTGCTAACAAGCTTCATCAGTTCATCCTGCAGTCAGCCACACTCAGTCAAGTGATGTCACAGATCAAGACCAAGAAAACTGTCACAGATGGAGGCGCTATGTTTTACAAAGGCTTGACCTGAGCCAGGCCATACAATAATGAGAGTTATCATGTCACATCCACTGGGTTTGTAGTTTACTGCTGTAAAAAATTAAAATATTTTATGTTTTTTATGTGCTGGTATCAGTTTGGTACACAAGTTTGAGAAAGTTTATCAGAATTTGTATCAGGAAGGAAAAAACAGTACTGAAATATCTCTATTCTAAATAAGACGATATTTTGAATAACACACCCGCATTACATCCACGTGGTTCACCCTGGAACTACTGTCCTACTGTCATGTGATGCCGTGGAAAACACTTGTGACTGTTTGCTTGCTTATTGTGCAAATAGACGTGCTAGACGTCTAGATGTTGTTGTGATGGATTTATGTGCTAATAGAGTCAGGGGTGTCAGTACATGATGTGAGTTTAATGCGAAGATGTCCACCATCATGGACAGCTAGCTATGGCTACACGACTTGGACAAATCACATGTGGTTATTAAATGCTAGTGTTTATTTATTTTATTATTATTTTATTTGCACAGTAGAATAACACAGCAGAACAACAACAAAATACGAGCCAACTGTGCAGGTGAGATACAGAAAACCCTTAAAGGCTTATGTAGAATCTCACCTCAAAATGGAATACAAATACAAATACAGAATACTACAGTGATAAGAAATAAGTACAAGCTGACATAGGATCAATAAACTAGACATGGATAAGACATAGCAATGTGGGTATTTGTACATGTGTAAGTTTATGTGTTTATGCATGCGCATGAATAAGAATGTGTGCCAGCAAAGTACTAAAACACATTATGTTCAGTCAACACAAAAGAGAGAGACAGGAAGTCAGACAAAGTCAGATGTGAACAATTCAGAATGTTAAAGTCTGGTCCATCACACAGGTCCTGAGCCTGTATTTGTGGTTCTGAAGAGAAGTAGACTGATGTGCAGTTTGCACAGAGCTGTTCCACAGCTGTGCCCCCTGATATCTAACAGAGAACTGACAGAGTCCAGTACGAACACTGGGAGGTGTACGCATTTAACTTGTCTTGTATTATAATTATGTACATATGGATTCGATTGGAAAAATGTACCACAAGGCAAGAAAAGAGAAGGCGCTTGGTGCAAAATTTTAAAAACAGAAACCCAAGTTTGGTATTTATTTATGTTGAAGATTGACAGAATCTTGAGCTGTTTGAATAGTGGGGCTGAAGGATCAGTCCTGCTAAATGTGGCAATTCTGCAAAACCGCTTTTGCAAATCATAAAGCTTAAGAAGAACAAGAAATGTTACTGATTCAATTTCTAGCATTTCCATCTCTATATTTGGGTTAGGGTTACACTCTGAATAAGCAGCAAAGATATGGTTTGTTTTCAACTGGACGTTAAGTGTTGATGAGTAATTTATTTGCCAGTCACGTTAGCTGGAGTACTGTTAGCGGCTAACGTTATGCTAACGTCTCTGTGTGCTAGCAAACTAGCCACCACAAGTTGAAATTATAAAACAGGCCGCCGCCAGCACCAGAGGTGGCTAGCGCTAGCCACACTTTAATTATGATTTAGTCATTATGTCAAACTCAGATTGTGACATGTGGTTTTTAAAGGAGTCGTAGCCATAGCTAGCTGTCCAAGACGCCGGACATTTTCGCACAGGGGCGACTCATATCAACGCAGGACTCACATGGGGTGATGACAAGGCAGGCGGTTTATCAGCAACAGCTTCCTCTGTTTGCTAAACAGCCAGGCAGCGTTGGACAGGAACTCTCGTCAAACCGTTGGCTGCATGCTTGCAGTGAAAACTCAGTGAAAACGACTAGAGATGATGGTCAAGTTTAATAAAAAACACAACACAACAGAAAGGCCTGCAAGGCTTCAGATAGACTCCATGTTTATAATCAGCTGATGCTGCTTCTGGAAACGAGCGACTGACCCAAAACACTGATGGGATCAACCGTAGTTTCACTGAATATCGCTCTGTTTTTTAAGATGCAGTATCACGAAAGGTCATGTTGCTGAAATCTGTCTTTTCTAATTGTATTCAAGCCTCTACAGAATATCTTTGTTTATTCCTCAAACGTGCGTGTGTGTGTCCCCATGTGTCAGTCTTCTGCAGAGTTTACACTCCGGATCATTCCTACGTCACCATCAGGAGTCGTCTGTCCTGTCGGGTCGGAGAGATTCTGGCTCTGGTTCGAGAGAAACTCCAGTACAGTGAAGACCAACCAGTTCTGCCTGGGAACCTCATACTGGTGGCCGTCACATCAGCTGGAGGTCAGGAGACACACTCACACACACACGCATCATGTGTTATTGTGTGAGGCTGTTGGTAACAGACGGTGTGTGTAATGTTGTTAATGATGTGTGTGTGTGTGCGTGCAGAGAAGGCCGTGTTTCGTCCCAGTGATGAGGCCGTGTTCACCACGCTGGGAGTCAACACTCACCTGTTTGCTTGTGAACCGTCTGAGCTCGAGTCACTGGTGAGAAACACACAGGAAACACACTTTGTTCCTCAGTGTTTGATGCCCTGCGTTTCCCCCTGGAGGCCTGGAGGATGAATTGCACATGTAGACTAAGCAGGATGAGATCTTCACATATTTAAGGTGTTACAGACTTTAGTAAAACAAGCCGCGTGAGGTGTGTTGATAATGTGACGTGTCGCCCTCAGCTTCCTCTTCCTGAGGAGATCCACTGGACGCCAGGCGACAGCAAACTACATGACATGTCAGCAGAGGAGGTGGCCAATCAGCTGGTGGTGTTCGACTGGGAGCTCTTCAGCTGCGTGCACGAGGTCAGTGAGGTCGCTGCTCAGAGTTAACACCAGAGTTACTCCACAATTTATTCAAGTGGAATTTTAAATAGAGGTCGCCCGATAGTGGATTTTGCCGATAACTGATACTGCTGATAGTCTAAATCAGGAAACAAGGCGATAGCCGATTTATCGACTATAGTCCCAAAAAAAGAGGGGGGGACGGGAATGTGAACAGTCAAAAATGAAAATTCTTGAACCTTACCACAAATTTCTTGCTTACAAATCACAAAACTGAACACAATCCCTATAAAAATACAAATAACTGAACAAAGTAATAAAGTGTACATCAAAATCAAGACAAATATTACATTGAATAATACTAAATTAATACTGAAGTAAATTATTCATTTTTAGCCATTTTTCTTTTTTAGAATTATACAACCTGTATCATATTGCTGTACCAACAAAAATTAAAAGGCTGGTTCAATGATCGGAAATCTTTCATTTATAAATGCTGTCCAAATAATCCTTAATACATCGGAGGGAATCTGTTAATTGTCTTTGACTGACAGCTGCTGTGTGTCAGGCAGACCCATCTCGCACACCCAGGCCTGCAGGTCAGGAGAAGGTCAAACTTTTTCTGTGTTTGCTGCGATGTTAAACCAAGATACTCACATATTTTTTTTCTTTCTTTTGCAAGACTGATAATCCGAAATCTGCAGTCACCTTTGCTTTCTTCGGCGTTCATCCCTCTTGTAATTAAAATCGTTGTGGTGACATGATCAGATAAACGTAATTAAAGTATGTTGTTTATATACTTGTGAGTTGATGTGGATGCATGAAGCGTCAGCAGCCTCGCAAAATAGATCAAACTTATTTTCTAAAGTTACAACACAGGCTGCTCTCATCTGTTTAGGTGTGTTAATTCATGAAATATGAAGAGGCGTGCACTGCGGAATTAAGACGAAGCTCTTGGCTCTCTCCTCGTCTTTTCTCTTTTCTCAAAAATCCATCAGTTAACCTGAGAGCTGCGTGTACCGCTGATTGCCGGCTTCTTTGAATCAGCTGAGCAACAGATAGCGAGTGAATGATGCAGCAGAAAAAAGAGATTTACGTAAAGACCGGCGGCTGCTGATACGGACAGGTGAATGAACGTGGGGGAAGAGATTAAATGACTTCATTGTTGTTACCGCTGTAAATGAGCATGCTGCTGGACATAGCACTTCTCCTCAACTCTCTCCAAGCCAACCAAGCGCACACGTAACTCAGTTGTACAGAGAAGGTCCAACAGAGCACAGATCAAGGCAAAATAAGGCTTTCAGTGCCGATCAAGCAGTGGTCCTCCACTATTGGTGGATGCAAATATTACTGGTGCCCACAGGAACTAATCTCACAACGCCTTATCGGTGCGGACCTATCGGCCAAACGGATGAATCGGTCAACCTCTAATTTTAAATCCTCATTTAAAAAAATTTGTGTCAAGCAAACATCAATCCAGGTGTGTTTTGTGATTGATGACCATTTGTAAATTTCTCTCTGGCAGACTAGTGACTCGATGCTTGAGTTCGCTACTTGTTGAGTCCACATGTGACTTCATACATGACTCTCTTTGACTCTGTGATTTATGAAGGTGTCTGACAGGTGACAGTTTCGTTTGCCATTGTTTACCTCCTGTTGTAGCTGATACTTTCACCACTTGATGTCACTGCTGGACCAGCTGTGGATTAACGTTGCTTACCAACCGTTATCACCTCATGATTTTTTGTCCTAGTTCAGAAACGTTTTGAGATGTTTGTGTCTCTGCCATTAGCCTCTTCATGTCACAAAGTGTTCAAAGACAGTTTGTCATGACAGGCAACATGTTAAAACATTAAGACATTAAAGCAACAATATAACGTAATAATAATGTAACTTTGACCACAACGCACGGTTTCAAAAAATGAAACTAAACAATGTACGTTAATACATCGCGCAAAACAACAATTTTAGTGAAACCAGGTCATATTTTCCAGAGTAAATGTCCTCTGGTTTTCCCTCTGATGTCCTACGACTGCTCTGTCTGTCTGCAGCTTCTTGTTTTAGTGCAGCTGTCCCCAACAACGACCCTCTGCTGCAGCTGCAGCTTCAGTCTGCAGGCAGCCCACATGCTGCTTTCAGGAACCTCCGTGAATCACAGAGTTGAGACAGAGCAGTTGTAGGACATCAGAGGGAAAATCAGAGGACATTTTCTGAATTAAAATATAACCTGGTTTCACTAAAATTGCTGTTTTTGCGATGTATCATTGTGCATTGTTTAGTTTTGTTTTTTGAAGTCACAGATCACGGTCAAAGTAACATAGTGCCACTTTAAGTGTTTTTAGCTGACTGGTCAACAGAACTTGAAGTTTTCACAATGTTTCTGCGTCTCCACAGTGGAACCAAACATGGACACATATTTGATGTTTAAACTAAATTAACGTGTAGCTGTTGCTGAAGTCCTCTGGTGCTCTTTGCACTTGTGGAAACTAAAGGCTACTGGTTCAGAATGTTCTGAACAAAAATCAACTAACAGAAAAAAGTTCACAGCTGTGTGTTGTTCTCTGTGTCTCCTGCAGGTGGAGTTTGTGTGTTATGTGTTTCATGGTGAGCAGTCACGCTGGCGCCCCCTGAACCTGGAGCTGGTACTGCAGCGCTGCAGTGAGGTGCAGCACTGGGTCGCCACAGAGATTCTGCAGTGTCAGTCTTTGCCGAAGAGGATCCAGCTGCTCCGCAAGTTCATCAAGATTGCAGCTCTGTGAGTCCAGAAAAAAAATATCGTTCATACATCAGCTCACATCTTCTAGAGTCTGTTTACTGACATGAATCCCACCCGGGGCTAATGAGATCGACCAGTGACATAACTGCTCACTGTTGAGTTTAAGTTTATTTTAAATTTTCTGAGTTCAGTTCAAAGGTCTGCTCTCAGTTTTACATTAACATAACTGATAAATGGACTTTATTAGGCACTGTAGTCTCCCCTTATAGGATTTAACACACCATAGTGTAATAATATCTTTATATCTATAAAACAAGTCATTTGACACCTTAAAATGTTTTTCGCTAGGTTTTAAAGGTTTGTTGTCACAGTGGGGTAACTCTCTGATGCTATGTCAGACGTTGTAAATCAGGCAGATTCCTCTAATGAACGATGAAACTGATGTAAATGTATTTTGCGCTGTGAGCAGAGGAGCTGAGAGGTCATTCAGTCAAACTCGAACTTTTCAGTCTCAGGTGTTTTATCACTGGGCTGTCCTGTGTGAAAGAAGCTGACAGAAACATGTAAAGTCTGAAGGACGCACATAGACTTTACAGACAGATGTTCGGTGTCTCAGCAGCTGTTTTGTGTGTTTCAGCTGTAAACAGCAGCAGGACCTGCTGTCCTTCCTCGCTGTGGTTCTGGGTTTAGACAACCCTGCTGTCAACAGACTGCGACTCACCTGGGAGGTAAAACACTCACCCGACTCTGCTCACCCTCATCTTCATTAATGCTGTGTGACTGTGGACTCTGCTGTGTTCAGTGGTGTGATCATGTGATCATGAACTTGCTCAGAAAACAACAGTTCAAGTGTTGACAAGTAAGAATGTTTCCTTTGGTCCATGAACAAGTCTTCATCCTCTGAGGATGAGGAGCACCTGGTGAATTATTAACTTCTTAAGATTTTCTTTCTAAAAGTCATGACTGTTCATGTTTTTACGATCTTTATTGTTTTTGTGTGAAGCAGATCCAAACAAAGATCGAATTATTTAGACACAGTCTGTACCAAAGATCCACTGACAGATCAGTACACTACAGCGTTACAGTGTAATGATGGTGTGTATGTGTGTGTGTGCGTGCGTGTGTGTGTGTGCGCGTGTGTGTGTGTGTTCAGGGCCTTCCAGGGAAGTTCAGGAAGCAGTTTCAGCAGTTTGAAAGCATCGCGGTGAGTTCAAGATGTGGGAGTTTTTTTGTTTTGTTTTTTTATGATCTGATTTATAATGATGAAGATTATTAACATCTTCATCATCATCATCATCCCTGAGCTGTGTAAAATGATGCTGATGTGATGAGAAGTTCAGAGAGCAAAAGTCAAATATTTAGTTTATTAGTTTAATTTAGTTTAGTTTAGTTTATTTATTCAAACACAGCTCATACTAGTGAAGAGAGTTGTCTACACCATGAGTGAAGATGCTGTTACCAGTCATACAAGGCTCACTTCCTGTTTCTAGTTGGGGGCTCAGTGTTTATGAGTCCTACTTGGCATGTCAATTTTGTCAGAACAGCATTCTTAGTGAACATGTGAAATTTGGGATGGATTGTATAATGTACAGGGAGGTTCCATCAACTGCGAATAACACTTCATCATGATTAAGCATCAGTAAGGTCTAAACATTGTTGACCAAATGTGCTTTGGATCATTTAAGCCTTCTAGGAGGAGCTTATCCAAATATTGCACGTCATTTCCTTTAACCACTAGGTGGCATTCTGAGCATAAATGAATATTGACATGTACAAGTGTTCAGGCTGGGACTAAAATCAGATTTGAAGTTTGGTGCATATTGAACCATGTTCACTGAACTTATAACTAGTTTGTTTATGTGAAACGTGAAAAATGGCCTCTGTGCCACGGCCACAGCTTTACTACAAAATGAAATCTTTTGATAACTTTTCATCTCAAGTGTCCCCAAACCTAATTTCAAGTCGTTCAGATAAATTCCGTAGGAGTTCATTAAAAAACGACACATGACAATTCTTTGGTCATTTCCTGTTGCCAGTAGGTAGCGCTGTGACTCTGGCTGAATATTGGCCTGTGCATGTGTTCAGGCCGGGACTCTTATGTAACTAATGAAGTTTCATTCATATTATATCGGACAATGTACATCAAAGTTATAACCACTCGTTTTTCATTGTGAAATGCTCAAAATGGCGGCCCCACCACGGGCACACCGTGAATCATAAACGAAAGCTTTTGATAACTTTTGATCACAAAGGCCTTAAGAATACATAAACCAGATTTCACATTGATCAGAGAAAATCTGTAGTAGTTATTTAAGCAATATTACCCGAGAGGGTGTTCTTTAACGTCATTTGAGCACGACAGTGATGCGGTCAGGACCG
>JAQFJA010000009.1:628703-643083 GCA_029874485.1 Naso brachycentron | reverse complement strand
CGATCTAACTGGTGCAAACACAGTCAGGGAAGAGAAAAAAATACTCAAGAATGTTTTCTTCGCATGTGCAAAGACAGTTTGTGTGCTAGTGTGTCATAGACCTGTCAATCCACTAGAAGGCAGTGTGTCACATTCTTCCTCACCAGGTGTGAAAAGTAAGATGCAGTACCAGCAGGTGGAGACAGAGTCACTGTAGGGAGGATTTATAGGATTTGTTTCTGGTTTCCACAGTGCTGTGAAGGGTGCTGCTGCTGCCAACACGTCTCATCATGTAAAGCACTTTGATCTGTCTGAGTATGAAATCTGCTTCACAAATCAACCCTCCTTTCTTAATTATTATTGTTATTTCCAATTTAGTCTGAGCCTTTGCATCGACTTCCTTCGCAGTCCGACAACATTAAGGTGAAAACTCAACCTGAAGCTGTGAACCAGTTCAACCAGTCTGATCACATGAGACGATTCTATTTCAGCCCCAGATTCCCAACTCCGGATTAAAGTGCTGAACAAATTCAGCGTTTCTGTGCTCTTCATCTCTGAGGCAGTTATGGAATATTTTACTGCACTACATGTTACTTTGCACATTCAAATGATCACATGAAACCAAGTCAACAAACAAAAAAGTTATGATATGTGTTTACAGCTTCTTACAGCTCCACATTTACCAGCTGCAACATTGTCAGTGATTAAAATTCCAAACACACAATTTATGCATCAGCTGTTCTGTGATAAATTGCAACTTTCTTGACTTGACTTATTATTTAAATTGACAAATATATTTAAGATTCATGGTACAATTTAAATGGGATCAAAACATTATTTGTGTATTTCAAATGTCCACTATTCATATTTTTTTCTGAAATAAGGTCCGATGGGGGTCACCGAAAGGGGTTGTGACTTACCCACTTTATAGGGCTCCAGGCCCAAGTTGCACTCTCACAAGCAGCCCCTGACTTATGTTCCTGGCTTTACAGTAGAAGCCCCGCCTGTGAGACAAATTCATTAAAGGAGCATTTCAGCAGCACTAATAAAAATCCCACTCTGAGCAGGCTGACACATGGTACACTCCCCTTTCTATAAATGCTATTGGACTCTCCCACACCCTGTTCGAGAGTTCGGAAAATGAAACTCTGCATGAAGGTGAATGGAGGTAGATAAAATGAGGACAAAGAAAGGACTTGGTAACCCATGAATATTTCAATAAATGACGTTGGAGTTCAAACGTGTGTTATTTTGACAACTATTAATGGTTAAATAATGATAACTATTAACTGCCATAATGCATGACACAGCACTAAAATTACCTAAATGCCAGGGAATGCTAAGTGTTTGCTAATACTATAGCCAATGTGTAGCACAATGGGGAAGAAGTGCAAACACGCTGTTAGCTTCACACAACACAAGCTACAACAATCTTATCAGCTGACTAGATGGATTTAAAAAGTAGAATTGTACTTTTGGCTGTATGTAAGACGTTTGTGCACCCTTCTCCCCTGAAGGCATGGGGGTCTCCCACAACACCCTCATTAACAGGTTTGGTCTTAATAATACAAAACATTTCTATCATCACTTTTAGGATTTTAACCAGATAAATGCTAGTTTGTTTACAAGATGCCACTGTTTTGGGGGTTTTTTTGTAAACACAATAAATAAATTAGAAACAATATACTAAAGGCCAGGTGGATTTTTTAAAAAGGTTTATCACATTCTGGTATGTCAGTGATTAACAACAACAATTATCTAGATGCATTTTAATTTTTTTGTGGTGTCAGATTTGTCAGTTTAATTGCCTCATACACATTTTTGGGTAATTCACATGAACATATATATATATATATATATATATATATATATATATACCATATGAATGTATCATTCCAGTTTCTTCTCTTTTTTTCTTTTCAACTCCAGTCTTGATCATGATGACCATTTTCATCATAATTTTCAGGATTTTAACCCCCTCAAATACTACAAGACACCCACAGGGGTTAACAACAAATTGCACGGCTACTTTTCCTCATATGGATTTTAGTGTCTGCACTTTGACTACGCAAACACTTATTTGTTAGTTCTATGTATACACTACAGTCTGACATCACTGACAACAGAGAGAGAACATTTTAGTTGAAATAATGTATTCAGCTAATCAGCAGTACCTGCCTTAAGGAGTTCAACAACTGAAGATAGACCTCACATTAAAACTACTGGCGTAAGTGAGAAAATGGCTCCATGTGGTGGGGGAAAGAAAATTCTGAAATTCTTAAAATAATAATAATAATAATAATAATAATAATAATAATAATAATAATAATAAAAACAATATTTTTTAAAATATTGTATGCCACAGGATAAAAATATGTGATTTTAATGGAAGTCAGTGAGCACAAATGTGCAAAGGCTGTTGGAAGGCAGCTGTTTTTACACAGTGATTTAAAGGGTTAATACTGGAGTTGACAATAAAATTCCCAAATTCTCCAAAAACCACAAACCTTTGCTAAAAATTAAGGCCATGTGCATGAACACAGTCAAAACTATGCATAAACCGAAACCCAAAATATACAAAAATGTGTCTGAGATGCAAGAAGAGTTAAGTGTAATCACTTGTTTATTTAATGCCTAAAAACTGTGGAGCTGATTGTACACAAAATCACAAAGATTTCTTTCATGTCTGAATCATAAGTTTGACTGTTCTCGACTAATAATATGTCACCAAAGTGACAATTTGACAAAATGAACGAGGTTTTAAAAGTGATTACAGGTGTTAGATGTCACTAAACTTATATTACACTCATGAACAAGTTTAAATCTGAAATGCAAACAAACAAACCCACTTGAGTTCTTAATGTTTCTCTGTGGGCTGACCTGAGAGCCATGAGGCGTTTGAGGCCCGACTGCCCAGAGTGAAAGGAGGCCGCCAGGAACAGGACGGTCAGGTGAGGCTCCATTCCTGAATCCATAAGGTATGTCGCACGAGGCAGCTGAAACTCAGATTCCACTGACACATGCAGAAAATGTTTTAAATTAATAAATAAAGTTACCAGAGTTTTTCTGTGTCTTTGTGAGCAGAGGATGTCGGTATTCCTTCTGCAATTAGTTCTAAAAAATTGTTGATTTTTTATTTGCTCTTTCATGCCCCAAAATAGTGTGTGCTTGTATTTATTTATTTTTTATTAGTATGACATTTATCTACTTAGCCTACATTTAAATTCAATTATTAATTTACTGCCTAAAATCTGTGGAGTTACTGTATCTCTTTAGTTTGTTCAACTTCGAAGTCCTTTAATGTGATCCCAACCATGAGGGTCGGGACCCTGGTAGCGATCCCAACGTAGCCTTAAAGGGTCAAAAATTATTATTTTTTAAATCTTTTCTGTTTTTGTAAAAAACACTGAAAAGTTTTGCTTCTACAAACTCCTTCAAAATGAAAACATGATCAACAGAAGTCATTTCTTGTGAACGCTGCTCCACCTCACACCCAAGATTTTTTTGTGTGTGTGTATCAACAAAACTCTGTTTCTGTGCATTTCTGTGCATTTTCTGAAACAGAAGAACAAAAGAAAAAAAAACTGTGTTTCACATTCATTTATGTTCTGTTTGTCTCTACACGTTTGTCTCTGCAGTGGCATGTTTGTCATCTGAATACTGAAAACTCATTAAGTTTAAACAAGACTGAAGCTACAGAAGGTAGTTTTGAAATGTCCGGACACTCCTGTGCTGGAATCTGCCTGCAAGCTGTGAGGCCCTTGTGGTCTGACTGGATGTCTGGGCCCCAGGGTGTGGATTGGCAGGACCAGACTGTCAGGTGACAGATGGGCCCCTCCGCCTCATGGCCTGGAGGCACCTGACAGCAGAGAAAGTGTTGAGACTTTCTCTGCAGAAAACCCACCAGACCTGCTGGACCTCAACCTGCTCAGCTCAGACCTGTTTTTTGTGGCCACGGGGCCACATTGTGTTTTCATCACAACCTGACTGACCACTCCCTCTCCCCCAGCATCATTCTGAGGCATAAAAGGAGGCGACATCCCAGCAGCTCCTCACGCTCCACTAGGTCGACAACCAGCTGACACTCAGTCATGACTTCCTTCTCCAGCCGCAGCAGCTACATCTCCTCCCCCATGAGGAGCTCCATCGTGACGTCCTCCTCCTCCCGCCGCCTCAGCAGCATGGGGGCCGGCAGCGTGTACGGAGGAGCCGGAGGATCTGGAGTCCGTGTCTCCAAGGCCTCCTTCACCTCCTCTGCTGCTGGTGGAGCCGGCAATGGCTTCAACCTGTCTGATGCCCTTGACGTCTCTGTCAGCGAGAAGGCCACCATGCAGAACCTCAACGACCGCCTGGCCACCTACCTGGCAAAGGTGCGCAGCCTGGAGGACGCCAACGCCGACCTGGAGCTGAAGATCAGGAAGTTCCTGGACAGCAGAGTCGCACCAGAGTCTCACGACTACAGTGTCTTCAGCATCCGCATCAAAGACGCACAAGACCAGGTGAGACCAGACAGAAAATCACTGCGAGCAGAATTTACCCAGAATTTAGTCTTTCAGGAATCACATTTTGCATGTAGGCCTTAGAGTGTTCGACCAGTAAAATGCACGAGATGTAGCCACAAGATTACATCTTTGCTTCTAGAAAACTTGTTTATTTCAAGAGCGTTTTTGTAACAACTAAGAACAAAAATTCAAGAAAGTGTTACTTGATTTACGAAACATCTAAAAATCCAGCCAGGCTCCTGAAGTCACCTGACCTCCAAAAAAGAGAAATAAACCAGAGAAAACAGGAATTTGATTTAATCAGTGATCAAACAAAGCTGCAAAAAAAAAACCAACCTACTTTAAAGTGATGCTGAGGGGAAAACACACATGTTGGCTTTCAAATGCTAATTTGAACACTTAGACTGCATGTCCTAGAATGTGATTTTTAAGATAATTAAAACAATGTGGTTTTCTCTTCAACAGAAATGAATTTTGTCTTCATTCATAGAAGGGGCGGGGTCGGTGGGCGGGGTTTTGCAAGAAGAATTTCATTAATCAGAGTTTCTAAATTCTTGGCTTGTCTGATCTGCCCAGGAGGTCGAGCACAGGGCCAAAAAAAATACTCATCACTGTCAGGAAGAGCGGGTCTGGTGTCAGTAAAACCAGAATTTAGATGCAACCTGAGTGCAGCCTAAAGAAGCTGAACTCCTAAAAGTCTTTTTTTTTTTCAGCTTGTTACAAAATCAAATCTTCTGCTGCAGACATTTGCCTTTTTTTTCTATGAGACAAAAGTCCCTCCACAGCTTTTAATTGAAGGGGACACTAAGGGAATTGACCTCACTGCAAGACTTTTAGAGCTCAATGACAGACAAATATTATTCATTAAATCAATATATTATAGAGTTTGTAAGCTTACACATACACAAGTGAACATGTGTAAACAAGAGGTCAATATGTAAATAAGTTCATGTGTCTTCAGTGAACATGTGTCGTGAATATTTGCAGTAAAGACAGTTTGAAATGCAAAATATGTTTAAGCTCTTGAGGATTAGGACGGACGAGGAAATTTGCTTTTGCATGTTTGCTTTTGTGTGTGTGTGTGTGTGGTCAGCTGACATCACACCTAACACAATGCTCTTCAAAAATGATTCCACCTGCTGAAGTCTTTTAGCCCACACAGTTTTTCTCTTCCTGTCCACTCAGATCTTGCTTGCTTCTCGTGGAAACGCCGCTCTCGTCCTGGCTATCGACAACGCCAAGCTGGCCACCGACGACTTCAGGGTCAAGTGAGTGTGAGATGCAACATAAAATGTTCTGATTAGATTCATCTTTTTGTTCTTTAACATTCAGGTGAGTTTTCTGACCTCATGTCTGTGTTTTCAGGTATGAGAACGAGCTGGCCATGCGTCAGTCGGTGGAGGCCGACATCGCTGGGCTGAAGCGCGTCCTGGAAGAGCTGACTCTGAGCCGCAGAGACCTGGAGTTACAGCTGGACGGTCTGAGGGACGAGCTGTTAAATCTCAAGAGGGTCCATGAGGAGGTGAGACCAATGATGCCATGATAGACAAAGAACAGATGTAGAGATGAAGGACAGAAGTGTAACTGGCGTCTCCCTGCAGGACCTGCTGGCTCTCAGGGCCCAGATGGGAGGTCAGGTGAACGTGGAGGTGGACGCCGCTCCTCAGGTGGATCTGTCCGCCGTCCTGGCTGAAGTCAGAGAACACTACGAGAATGTTGCTGAGAAGAACCGCAGAGAGCTGGAGACATGGTTCCAGGCCAAGGTGAGAGCACAAAGCCTGTTTCTGCTCTGAATGAGTGACTGCTGCCCCCTACTGTCAAAGCAGCCTCATTACAGTAACACTGAAACCACTTGGTGCATTTTAATGACGTTTTGCAAGTTTTTAGTTTAAATACTAAAGGTTCTTTCTTCAACTCATTTCTAAACTTTAGTTCTGATGAAGACCATGTTGTGTGATTGAAAGCTCTACAAGCTTCTAATAAACATTTTGCAGGTTGACGTGTGACGTTGGTCACACGTCTCTTTCTGTTTTACCTGTAAAGTGAGTGAATCCTGATGTTTGATCAATAACATTACTGATACTTGTTGCTTTACAGTCGGCTGAATTTTCCAAAGAGGTGGCTGTGAGTACAGAGACCCTTCAGACGTCCAAGTCTGAGATCGGAGAGGTCAGACGAACAGTGTCAACACTCGAGATCAAACTGCAGGCTCAGATCAGCAAGGTGAGCAACGCTTTATTAATGATAAATTAATGTAGGCTAAATATTTAAAAAGGTTTTCCTGCAAAGTCAAGCAGGCAGCTGACCTGACCGTCCTCCATCCTTCTTCCTGTACAGAAAGCAGCCTTGGAAATGACTCTGGCTGAGACCAGGAGCCGCTACGCCAACATGCTAGCAGGTTACCAGGCGCAGGTGGTGGCTCTGGAGGAGCAGCTGGGCTCACTGAGGACCGACATGGAGCGTCAGCGGCAGGAGTACCAGCTGCTGCTGGACATCAAGACCAGGCTGGAGCTGGAGATCGCCGAGTACAGGAGACTGCTGGATGGAGACTCGGAGAAGTGAGTGCAGCGAAAACTGAACGCATTGTTTAGAAAGAACAAACACTGACAAAACATCTTTAGCCAACTGTGTTTTTATATCATTATGCATTATAGTAAAAAAAAAGTCAGTGTGCATCTCATCAGACAGAAAAATCAAATGAAAAAACTCAAATGAATGTCTCTGATTTGTTTTTGCAGCACCACCAAAACCAAAGTGGTGACCGTTGTGAAGAAAGTGGTCACCAGCAGCAGCAGTTAGAAACCTGCAGCCAATCAGACGCTGTTAACTGAGTCTGTCTGAGGTTCTTCAATAAAAACACGATTGCAATTTACTCCTGTTGTCCATGTGCTTTTATTTCACACTTACACATCATGCTAACACTACTTATAATGAAAAGGTGAAGATGGGGGATGGTAGGTGAGCTGATGTAAGCCTCTGCTCGAGTTTATTGATATTTTATTGATATTTTCAACATTTTAAATGTTTTATCACCCCTGAGAACAAACAGAAAGCCTGGAGTAGGCTATAACATGAAATGAATGATAATAAACTCTCCAGTCTTTGTCTTTGCTGTCAGGACTTTTACTGACTGTTGCTGTGAAACATTTGGAATCACATCAAATGTTACCAACAAACAAACAGTCTGTAGTTTGGAGAAGAAACATTTTCCTCCTCACAACTTTAAACAGGCTAAGATGAGACAAACGTGTTTTTGATGCAGCAGGAATAAATCACATCAGAATACGTCAGATTATGAATCAGTGAAAGAAGACGCAACAAACTGTAAAATCACAGAGAGCAGATCAGAACAGCCCTCCTGTGGATGAGTTAAGAACTGCATCTGTCTGACAGGACGCTTTGAGTCAGCACCAGGGCTGCCCCTGGCCGACCTGGGGCCCTGAGCCAAATTTTCTTATGAGGCCCCCCCACCGCTGCTGCCAATTGTACACTGGCTACAAAATCATTGCTCAGCAAAATGCCATTCAACAACCTTTATTAATGAGAACAAAAGACATCTGAAACTAATTAGGCCATCAATTAACAATAACAAAAAATGATTTCAGCAACACATGCACTCCTCAAAAAATAACTTCAACCTGAAATAGAAAAAAAACACTAACTTGTGTCTTTCAACTTTAACTTGAAATAAGTAAATGAATACATTTTGAATAAATAAACCTTTCATCAAAAAGGTTATTAATTAAAAACCAACTACTTCAACAAAATGTCTTTCTTAAAAAGTAATCTCAACCTAAAAATAGAAAAAAATGCAGCCAGATGTTGACTGTCAATCATCATTACAGCAGGGCCTGCAGTAGATGACGGACCTCCTTTCTCTCCTCACAAACTCAGCTGATTTGACTCGGTGTGTGCGTGCCTTGTAAGCGACAGATGGGGCCTCGCAAACTGCTGATGCAGGGGACACTGCGGCGTGCATAACTGCGCTGCATTTGCGCATAAAACGAGGCCCCTAGCACAACATGAGGCCCTACGCACAGCACATGTTCTGTGTTTAGGGAGGGGTAGCCCTGCTCAGCACATCCTGCGGCTCCTCTCTTACATCCAAAGTTTCACATGTGGCTGCTGTTTCATAAAGAGCTGCATGCAGTTTGAAAGTTCTAGCAAATAAACTAAAGGTTATTAAGAATAAACTCACCACAACAGGTCACTCACTCAGAGTGTTCTCTTTTTAAACTTTGTTTCTTGATATGGGAACCTCTTAAACACAGGAAGAAACTGACCGAGGTGGTCAACCAGGCCAGCAAAAAATGAATGAAAATGGATATCCTTGTCGTTTGTCTTATACTTTTTGTCAGAGTGCCAAAGATAAATTCGATTTCATGTAATATAATGGACAACAAAGTTTATTTATCTTCTTATCTTATTATATTGTCACATCAGTGAGAGAAGAAAAACAGAAATGTGGTGATCTGTGCCATAAAGACATTATTCTGAATATGAGAATGCATCAGCTTACTAATGAATTATAAAATATAACTGTAATTTAACACTGTGGCTCTTGTGAGATGTTACATAAATATTAAATATGATGTCATACATACATAATTTATATCTGGATTTTTGGACAATTAGCAGTTTTGCTCGATAACATCCACATTTAATGCAGCTCTGCTAAACAAAAGCAGTACAGATTTAATGAAACATCTGGGACGCTTCTTTGACGTTTTTCTGCTGCAGAGCTCCTCTTTCAGAGCTACAATGAGCACTATGAACCACCAGGTGTCACTGTGCAGCTGAGTTTAAAGCTAAGATGAGCATATTTTAAAGCCCTTTGAGGCAAATCTGTGATACGGAGAGATGTGACAGATGAGTGAAGCACAGAGTTGTTTGTAACAACGATGCCCTCTGGCAGCAGCAAAGGAGCCAATTAGATGCTTTGCTCTCCTGAACTGTATGAAACCACCTGAGCTTCATTTACAGAGGAGAGAACAAACTGAAGAAAAACATACATGTTTTTAAAGACAATTTAAAAGAGTGAGTGAGATAGTAGTATGTTTATTTCGGCTGTAAAATTTTGATATATGGCTCTTTGAGGATTAAGTCACCTTTAGAGCCTCTAGTGGCCATTTGAGGAGCTGCAGCTTTTGGCACCTCTGACTTCATTTTTCAGCCCTGCAGGTTTCTGCTTGATCAGCAGGAAAAGTCTTTCGACATCCACAAAGACAGAGATATCATAGAGTGGTGAAGATGTGATGTATTTATGTAGGTCAACCCGGAGATTAGTGTCACACTTGTTTCCTCTACAAAAAACTTATGGGATTTTTTGATTATCTGGCCTACTAACACCTTTTGTTCAGCATGATAAACTTTACAAATGAAAACCTAGTTTGTGATGTTGAAGCTTAAATCACCAGAAGCAAAAAGCTATTTTTATTCCCTCTTCCACTGGTCAAAAAACTGGGGTTAAGCCGCTAAGATCAGGGTTTTGTGTGCAATGGGTACACTCACCATTTACGCTTGGGTCAATTAACCCGTTAATGTAAAGGTAAAACCTGGGTGAACCCGTTAATTTGTGACATATTTCCCAATGACTTTCTTTTCCTTCTTCAGCTGGTGCATCGTGTCATCCAGATTTCAATTTTTGATGGACTGTACAATTACAGAAGTTAAAACTAACGACATACAGCTGAAAAATGATTCTTGCCTGACTTGTATCTCTATAAGCACAGTGTTTCTGTTGAGACAAGCTTAAATTAACAGCGCAGTACGCTGCTCTCTTTCTTATTGAAAGTCAACCTAGCTCACCCAGCACACTGCTCTCTCTCCCTGCAATAAATTTAAACAAATAATCCAGCAAGATCATCTAACATACAGAGATCGCTCTGGAGCTGTGGGCATTGGAGTGCAGCGCACATAGGTTATTTTGTGACACAACAGTTTAAAGTGCTTGTGACTCATATTCCACTCTGCAATTGTTTTCAATATAGTAATATCACTTCTACAGTGATGTAAAGACGATTTGAGAAGCTACACTTTCATACAAGCTGTGAATGAAACTAACGTACGTACTGTGGAGCATTTCCACCCAGATCCAGCTTATGCGAAGCGTGACATGCAGATTGATTTCTCATACATCTGTGTTTGTCATTAATCGTAATTAATATAAAAGATGACCAGCATTTGTCTCAGACATCACAGCGATGTTTTCATGCAGTACAGCACATTCTTTCATCCAAATATGACGCTTCATGTAAAATTCACAGATGGACTGCCTTGCCCGCCGAAGGAGGGTCAACTGACAATTTTTAGCAGGTTCAGCTGTGTTTAAAAAACCTGGGTGGAAAAGGGGTATTAGGCTATAAATGAACTAAATGTCACCCTGAAACGTTCACTTCTGATTTGATTTAGCGTGCTAACTTTTCTACAAAGCTCTCTTCTCTTAGCATGTCCTGATCTAGCTAGTGATCATGGCTAAGTCAATTGCTAGTCTCACATCCCTTTTCAAAGATTTTATATAATTTATTCCTATTTCACGTGACAGCGCCTAATGTTCCCGACAAACACTGTAGTCTCATTTAGCCACATGTTTGGAACCACCTTTTTTAAGACACATAAAACCTTAAAATTTGTTTTTTAAAATACAACCAGCTGTACATTACAAACCAAGCCATGAGATGCCCATCCCCGAACTATTTTTGGACGAGGAAGCATATTATTGTGTTGCACACTTGAATAAAGTTTTAGCATGAATAATAATTTTCTTCCTTTAAAGGCCCATTCACAAGCTAATAAGCTTTAAACTAACTGACAGCACTAAAGAAAGTTTCTGATGGTGTAACATTACTCTAATCACTTAGTCTTGACTAATGTGTTTGTAACGAATTCACGTAATATAAGGCCACAAATTACACATTAAAAAACATCATTTGGTGCTGGTGGAGTCTTAGGAGTGTATTTTGTATGGTACTGCTGTTTACTGAACATTATCACTCATAAGTGTAGATGCTCAAATTGTTATGGTTAGAGTTACCCTTATAGAGCTGGGTGTGGACGGCCTTGTACTTATATTCTTCAAAACACATAAATACTTTAATACATTTGTCCAGTATTGGGCTCCCAGCCTAAATTATCATCTGTGCATTCTAGTGAAATATTAAAGCTTGGAATGGGTTAGGTCAGGTTCTGGAGGTGTCTTTATGATTATAGTGTAGAGAATTTTTTCATCAAATATATCATATTGTAAAAGAGTGCAATAATATAATGCAGAAATACATGTGTATTTTGTAATTATATGCCCATAGTAAATTAATTTGATGCATTTAAGGCACAACAACTGCATTTCCAGATTTAACATAAATGATTTACTCTAATTTAGCGTAATTTTTATTTTGTATTTAATTACATCTGTTCTCATTTTATACAATAGGCCTATCTGATGCAAAAAAAAAAAAAAAGTGGGAGGAAGAACTTTCTGTATAAACCATACCCACTTCCAGTTTATATTTGACTAGAAGCAGATAATTTTGGGGTTGAACAGATACAGATACATTAACACATAATGATGCCTCTGTGCACCCGTTCCGTCCATCGGATGTACTCATTTAAGGGTAAAGTTCCTCTTGTGGTATAAGTGGAAAATAACATGTCTTGATATGATTCTGATTGGCTGTCAGTGTTTCTGTTGTTCCTTAAATCACTCTAAAAGTGACCCCAAGGATATCATTCACCACTGTCATTGTCGTTATAACTGTAGTTTAAACTCCGCCGTCCACTTCAGTTGAAATCACTTTTGAAACTATTATTGTTGTAGTTATCATTATTGTTATTGTTATAGTTATGTGGATGGCCTTTTAAACCATATTACCACATGTCATGCATTAATGTCACTGATATATTACTGTCAGTCAGTCACAAAAGACTTTTACTGCAGAACAAGCTCCACTTTCCTCTCCAAGCATGTTTTTCTCTCCCTTTATATCAAACTCAGCTCTCTCATTTCCACTGCGTTAGTGGAGGCCGTTCATTCTCCCCTGTTATTCCTTCAACATGCATGAAGCTCCAACCGCCTCAGGGTTCGAAACTAGTTGTTTGAGTGCTGCCAGGCTTCATTTTTGTGACTGAGAAGCAATAAATCTTCTTACAGCTGTGTAATGCCAACATGTTCAGTAAAACCTTTGTTTTCCTGTGTTGTGAACTGCGAGCCCCAAGGTGACGGCACATCCAGAGCAAGAAGGAGAAGAGATAGATTAAAAAAACAAAACAAAAGAAAGATGCACTCAGGAAGGTTTCATATCAGGAGGAAGTGAACATAAACACTATCACGTTTGCTGCTGAGGAGAAACATGGAGCCACCCTGCAAACTAAAGCCAGTTTAAGACTGACTTTCTTTAATAAAATGTGATCTTCCTGTGAGCGAATGTGTCTCTTGTCAGATATTAGATATTTAATCTTTTATGAAATGTTAAAGCATACAGTGAGCTGCAGTCTGTTCACCTGACACTCCTGGCAATCGTAAATCACCATGTGGGCAGGTAAGAAGAGCTGGAAATGACCCCAGTTGAACACAGCTGGATTAGTGATGACAGACGTTTAGCTGAGTGATGCATTGGCACAGAGCAGAGAAAGTGATGCATGAGAGGTCAAGATTAGGGAGGAGAAACAGGTTTGTGAACATGAAACATTTCAGATTCACTAAATGCAGCGAAGCAAGTGGTGTCAGTTTCACTGCCATGCTGTTTATGTGAAATGTGGATTGTTTCAATGTTATTTCAGCGTTATTGTATCAGGGTGTGGTGAGTATCGGTGATGACAGATGGGACGCAGTGAACCGGGTGTATTTTTTACAGAGAGACAAGGTCACACAGACTCATCAAGGACCAAAACACTGCAGTTCAAAAAGCAGTGACAGAGTTCATGCAGGGACCGAATCAAACTAAAACTCCTCTGCTACATAAAGAAACTGTCCCTCTGTGACTGTTAGAGGCATGAAAGTTAGAGGCATGTTCTGAAGTTGTGTTTAAAATGGAGCATCAAAATCAGCCCATGAAATCAACAACGAAAAAGCCTCAGGTCAAATGCAGACACTCTGTGTCTGAGACAGATATGTTAAGTGTCCCATCATTGCACAGAACAAACTGATTAATAAGCGACTGCAGACTCTGAGCGTCGCTGCAGTCAAGGAGCTGAAGGCTTTTACTGTCTGAGGTAAAAGATTCTTTTGTCCTCCACAAGTCAACACAACAATCATTCTCTCATTTCTTTTATGAAGTGATTTCATGTTAACATCCTCAGCTGCATTTTCATAAAAACTTCAAATAAAATTAAGGCTGCTGTGCAGCAATGGGTTGGGGACGAGTATTTTGAAGAGGAAAAGGAAGAAGTGGAAGATGAAGAGAAGGTAGAGGAAAAGGAGAAAAATGACTGATACATGAGGGTTCTGTCAGAAAAATTGCCAAATAAAGACACTTGTGCTTGTCATTTTGCTTATGCCCCAGGCTTACTGTTTGAGTGAGCACTGTTATGTGGTCCTCTCCTGCGAACTATCACCTTTTCATAGCGGACAGGTTTGCATGCCCCTGTGAACCTGGGGGCTGTGTTGTGTGGAGTCTCGCGCTCCTGGTAGGGTCTCCCAAGTCAAATTGGCCTCAGGTGAGGGGTCAGATCAAGAACAGTTCCAAAAGACCCCATGATGAAACTGAGGAAGAAGGAAAGTGACCGGGGCCCATCAGTGAGCACTTAGTGGTGGGGTGTGTCACGGAGTCTGGCTGAGCACAGCACCGCTACATTGGAATTTACCCCAGTGGACGAGAGGGTTGCCTCCCTACGCGTTATGGTAATGGGTGGGAAAACTCTGTGTGTGTGCCTATGCACCAAACAGCAGTTCTTGGACCTTCTTA
>JAQFJA010000009.1:615059-625302 GCA_029874485.1 Naso brachycentron | reverse complement strand
CCAATTTATTTAAAAAATGCAGCCACTGTAAAAGTTAAAACTCCTCTACTGCAGGTTTAAAGTTAACCTGAGATCACAGTTTAAATTGGAATTTGAAGTTTTGGTACAACAGAATTCAATTTCATCTTGACTTAGAGTAAACACTAAACAGAGGTTTACAGAGGGGTTTAAATTTAATCTTTCTTAAATATAAACCTGTTTTAAAGTTTGGTGCAACAGAATTTAAACTTAAACCATGTTTTAACCCGGTTTATTTAAAAGTATAGGTAAAAGTAAAGGATAGTTTATTTTCTTTATCAGATTATTGAATTTTTTGAGATAGCACTACTAATAAAACTGTTGAAATAACAATAGACAGCAAATGACAGCAAAGCCACGTTGGTGTTTCCTCCGGCTCAGTACATGTCTGGCTCATTGGCCCAATTCTGAACCACATACGTCACGTATGTCAGATGCTACATCCACATTTGGACCAGTTCTGGCACACACAGATAATCATCCTGACTGTCCACAAACACCCAAGGAAAATACCTGAAACGTGAAAGAATATGGGCCCGTCGCTTATCTGGACACAACTTTTATTTTGCTATGCGCAGCACAACTTCCTGCATGTCCACGTTGGTTCATGCTGTCCAGTTCAGAAACTACACAGTCTCTGTCTCATCTCTGACTTATTCATAAAAAAATAAGTTCATGGCCTCAGTGTGGATGTAAGTTATGAGCATTTCAATCAAAGAAGGATTTTTCCTCCTCAAATTGTTTTATGTGGAGGAGATACTTTTGAAGGCTTGTAAATCTCCAATCATTTGATTTTACAAAATCAAACATTTAATTAAAGTTTCTCACAGTCATAAAAGTGTCCACTAAAACTCTACAAAGCTGCAGTCAGTCTGAGTTAATCTTCCACTTTAAGGCAGCCTCCGGCTCAACTGTTACTATATCAACATGAAAAGACGCCAGGTAACTGTGGCAACGCCCACTGAAGATTTGCCTGTGATGTTCCAGTTTGAAACAGCAGCTCATAAAAACTGTCGACTGTTTTTACTGTCTGACTGAGACAGGCAGCTGGTGAAAAACAAAAGGCTGAGAACATTTACCCGAAGAAAAACAGATATTCCACAAGCATTTAAATTAAAAATGGGATTGAAGTTACTGTTTTCAGAGGTCACTTCTCCTGCAACCCCCCTTGCTCGGCACATGTACGTTTCCCACAGCAGCATTAAACCTGACAGGGACCGTGCTGCTGTATTCTGACTAGACAATCCCAAATCTACTAAACAAACAATAGCACTACATAATTATAGACAAATGTAGTTGATATAATGCAAAAAAATTGGGATAACCCAGCAAAATCCTCCTGTGTACGCTCAGTTTTGCTCTCAATAAAAAGCTTTCTCACATTGTTTTGGCTAAAGTGAAGAACGCCGCCGTCTCTTCACAGAGAATAAATTTTCAGTTTTTTCCTCTGAGCTGCTCAGGCTCCTCTCTGCACAGATAACAGATAGCTTTGGTGTTTCCTGTTACTAAAGTATGCTAACTGCTGCTAACTGTACCTGCAACACAGTGGGACCAGGATGGAAAAAAAGTCAGTTTAATGGCAGGAAGTACAACAACGAGATGGTTTAATGTTACCAAGTTTCCTGATGACAGTTAACTTGTTTTGGTGGTTGTTAGCTGGTTAGCTAGCTATCGTTAAGATCTAAGAAAAATGTGAAAATAAAGATGGTCCTATCAGCTAACGCAACCCACACAAACCAAACACGGCAGACAAACCATCTGGTCCTGTTCTCTCTGTTGTCAACCGGGCCTCCGTTAATCTCGCAGGCTGAACTCCATCATGGTCTCTGAGAATTCGCAGTCAAACAGCGTCTGCTAACTGGACTACTGCTAATGTTAGTTGCATTGTGGGAACATTGAATCAACATCCAAAATTACATCACCTGTTTGAATTTGTGCATTTCATGTTTCAACATATGATGTCCCTAGGATGACTAGATGAGAAAGGGTGAAATTCCGTCTGGGG
The DNA here is from genome assembly GCA_029874485.1 of Naso brachycentron. Taxonomy (NCBI): domain Eukaryota; kingdom Metazoa; phylum Chordata; class Actinopteri; order Acanthuriformes; family Acanthuridae; genus Naso; species Naso brachycentron. Next base: position 623,279 of record JAQFJA010000009.1, on the reverse strand, counting down.
TGGGTGTGGTCACATGGTCATGTTGGCAATGAACCGTAAAACACATGACAGTCAAAAGTCAACACTATCATTATTTTTTCTGTTGGCATAGAGAATACACAATGAGTTTGTTGTATCATTGCAAAACACTTTGGTTGCATCTTGTAGAGCAGCAGTAATTCACTGGTACTTCCCTCCCTACCCCTCCTGGTACCTGCAGTAACGTTTTTGCTTTCCAGCAGGACGTTCTCTTAGTCCGGGGACACAAGCTTCCATGTCAGCGACTGGTGGTTTCATTACCCATAACTTTTCATAATTTTTAAAAAGTAAACAGCATCATAACGTCACCCTCGCAGAAGATGTTAAATACAAGATATATAAGGAACAACTGCAGCAGCCAGAGCAGAGCTGGTGACACTAAAAAAGTGATTCACAGCAATCAGCATTTAATGTTATGTTAGGCTGTAACTAATCAAAATTATGGTTTAGTCTTATTTTTGGGGCAATGGATTGGGGACAGATGCTTGTAATTCGGGACTGTCCTGGATTTTTTGGGACATCTGGTCACCCTCAGTGTCCCTCATATTAAACATACATAGATGTGATTTATTCCATACAGTCATTTCACATTTACTTGCACTGAGTATCCACCACATTGCTATATGTTTCTTTGTAAAGGTCATTATATTTAAGAAACATCAAGAGATTTCTGTTTGAAAAAAGGATCAACCTACTGCGAAGTGAAGATTTTTGTGGGATTACAAAATTGGCCATGTGTTTGTTCCATTGCTCAAGATGAATTTCACCATGTTTCCCCACATTTGCTGCCAAACTAAAAACAAACACCATTAAACAGCTCCGGGTAAGAGGAGCTTCCTGTCCTGTTTTCTCACCGCAAACAGCCTGAGTGAAGAGCTGGCATAAAGGATTTCATTGTTTGCTTGCACAATAGAAGAGGAGAGGGGAGTCTGTATGGAGACCTGCAGGAGCCAAAATTACACACACACAGCTCAGAGACCACAGACAGGTTTGAACACGAAGGAGGAATCCAGGTGGAAACGAGACAGGGGAGGGCCGAGGGTCTTCAAACGTCTGAAATAAGATTAGATTAAAAAAAAAAAAAGATTCCATCAGCTGCACAGAGGAGGAGATACACTGGAGCAAGTGAGTCAACTAAGTCACCTGAAAGGCATTTTCAGATAACTGATCAAACACAGAGGTTCTGAATGTTATATCATTGTGTAACTGGAGTAACGTCACATTCCTGCAGTGATATGTGAGGGTGTCATGTGTCTGGGGATTCTTGTGTCTCATTCCCTGAGGCAAGCAATGTGGGCCAGAACCTCAACCCCTCCCTTGTTTTCAGGTGATATAAGAGAAGCTGAGTCCCTCCTCTCCTTCATTCTCTCCTCTCCATCCAGAGCAGGCACACACCTCCACCATGACCTCCTACCAAGCTCGCTCTGTCACCTACGGTGGAAACCGTATCATGTCCATGAAGTCCCCCAGCGTATATGCTGGGTCTGGAGGCTTTGGGACCCGCATCTCAAGCGCCAGTGCTCCCAGGAGCTTCTCCTCAGTGAGTGCTGGGTATTCTGCCGCCGGCGCTGGTGGAGGCTTCAACCTGGCCGATGCCGTCGACATTTCTGACAACAAGAAGGCTGCCATGCAGAACCTGAACGACCGTCTGGCTTCCTACCTGGAGAAGGTGCGCAAGCTGGAGGCAGCCAATGCTGAGCTGGAGTTGAAGATCAGGCAGTTCCTGGAGAGCAAGACCAAACCTGAGGGCCACGACTTCTCTGTATTCAACGCTGTCATCAGTGACCTGCAGAACCAGGTGAGACCAGGTTCTGATTCTGTTGTCTCGATCATGAGCTCAGACTACAGCAAAGGGCACAAAAAAATCTAGGACACAAAGACTTTCAGCTTGAAAAGAAATCTGCAGCTCAAAAGCTTCATCCTCACAGACATGAAAAGCAGACTCAGGTGTGCAGTGCAGACAGGTGCAGCCACACCCTGAACACACGCAGACCGCCTATAGCAACATCACTGCAGCTCTTTTTGCATGATGAGCAAATACAGAGGGCCAGCAGAACAGCCAAGGGACATTTGACTAATATTTACATAGTTTTAAACCAGTTGTGCAGCTGTTGTGCACTCACTGTATTCACCCTCTACATTCAGTTAGTTATATGAGGGCCTGCAGTTCTAGATGATAAAGGGCGTGGCCATTCTGAGCGGCAGCAGCTGCTACCTGTCTGTTGGTGTCACACAATCATTGGTGGCAAGGCGTACCCTCATTAGTTACACTCCCTCATCTGACTTTGGTCATTTCTTGCTCCAAACACCAAGATGGTGACGATCTTAATCCCAAACTCAAGGCTCCAAAATGTACAGAAAAAAACAATGAATGGCATCACAGTGGCTTTGCCTGTTATTTGTTAACTCAGTTTATGGTCTGAGTGAAGTCACATCACATAGAATCTAAACAAAACCTATAAACCCACCCAGCCTTCTTCTGTTCTTCTTCTTTGTTTCAGATCTCGGCCGCCACATGTACAAACGGATCTCTGTACCTGGCAATCGATAACGCCAAGCTGGCTGCTGATGACTTCAAGGTCAAGTGAGTATAAAACCCTTAATGCTTACATCACAAACATCTGGAAATGGAATCTGGTTTAAACATCTGGTAAATGGTACAGTGTCATATCTGTCACACTGAGCTATTTTATTCTGTGTACAGAATCCAGTGAGAATTCTTCGTACAATTGAAATAGTCACATCAATTTGTCCCTTTTTAATGGTTGGAAATAATGTCAACATGTTTCTTGAACGTATTTTTCATATTATCATTTGAAAGAGGAAAAAAGTCAGAAATGCTCCTTCTTGGCTAGAGGGGCGTGTCCCTGTCAGTGATGTGAAAATGAAGGACTCAAATGATTAACAGTTGATTGATTCAGTGAAGTGCAGATTGATCAGTCAAGTTGATTGGTCAGTCCATAGGTATAAAAGTATGTGGACAAAGTCCAATGTTTGAAGCAGCTGATTTGTTGCTGATGTTTGGTCGCAGGTATGATAACGAGTTGGCCATGCGTCAGTCGGTGGAGGCCGACATCAACGGGCTGAAGCGGGTCCTGGATGAGCTGACTCTGGGAAGATCAGACCTGGAGATGCAGATCGAATCTTTGAGGGAGGAACTCATCCATCTCAAGAAGAACCATGAGGAGGTGGGCACAGAAACTGCAAACTAACTTTGATTAGAATAAGACATTCTGAGCTCATTATCAAGAATTACAAACACTGACATTCATCAAAGCTGCTTTATGATAGAAGAGTATCACTTCTGCTTAATCTGTGTTCTATTTTTTTTTTTTGATTAATTATTTTGTCCAAAGAATGTTTCAAAACCTAACACCTGCAAAGGTCAAACTCCTCAAACGGTGATTTTGTCTGACAACCAGTAGACAGGGGGTTCAATTCAAAACTTTCTGTGAAAGAGAAAAGTAAGCAGCAAAAACTCAATTCTTGAGAAAAGACTTGTTCTCATGGACTAATCTCTCTCCTCTCCTGCAGGACCTGCTGGCTCTGCGGTCCCAGATGGGAGGTCAGGTGAACGTGGAGGTGGACGCCGCTCCTCAGGAGGATCTGTCCACCGTCATGGGCGGAATCAGAGATCACTATGAGACTGTTGCTAACAAAAACCGCAGAGACCTGGAGGCCTGGTTCCAGGCCAAGGCAAGTGGCACTGATGTATATCTGATGTCAACAACTGTTTTACTACACTATGACAAAATGAGCAACACCTCCAAATTTATCTAGCATCATCCAGTGGTTGACAATGGAGCTACAGTTCAAGATTCTTGACCATGTTACGAAAGACAATTAAAATATATGAAAGTGGAAATTCTGACTTTTAAACTCAAAATTATTTGATTTATCAGGACCAAATTATGAGTGAGTCAGTATTTCAACTCTTTTTTTCAAAGTTCTGAATACTTTATTCAACTAATTTTTCCTGACTTTGACTAGGAATGTGTTTTTTTATGCACACAGCAATATAACATTAAAACATTTATGTGCATCTTTTAAATTATGACAAGTGGTATTCAGTCATATCAAAGCACAGTGAGCAATAAAAGGAAATCAGTGATAAACAGCAGAGAGTCATCAGCGTACATGCTGATTTATCATTTCCCTCTGATATGATTTCTAACATTTTTTTCTGTGTTTATGTTTGTCGTTGCAGACAGAAGAGATCAATAAGGAGGTCGCTGTAAGCACAGAAACTCTTCAGTCGACTCGCTCTGAGGTCACAGAGGTCAAACGTACCCTGCAGGGTTTGGAGATCGAGCTGCAAGCTCAGCTCAGCATGGTGGGTTTCAAGCAATTCTGTCGGTTATCCATCTGAATCAGCTCAGTGGTTAAATGTTCTCACACTGTTTCTCCTTCCCTTCAGAAAGCGTCTCTGGAAGGAACCCTCGCAGACACACAAAGCCGCTATGCTAACATGCTGGCAGGCTACCAGAGGCAGGTGACGTGCCTGGAGGAGCAGCTGGCCCAGTTGAGGGCTGACATGGACCGTCAGGGTCAGGAGTACAAGATGCTGCTGGACTTGAAGACCAGACTGGAGATGGAGATCGCTGAGTACAGGAGGCTGCTAGATGGAGAGCAGTTTTTGTAAGTGACCAGCCCATGCAGGGATGGTACTGAAATACTGTATATTAAACATCTAGTATCTGTTGATGCACTTTAGAAAATCACTTTAGAAAAACCTGTAAAATTGTCTGAATAACTTCTGCTCTGCAGGACAAAGTTCTGAAGATAAAATTTATGTTTTTTTAGTTACCACATTTTAAGGAATGTAATGTACAATCTGTATTAAGGAAGCCCATTTTAGCCAAAAATTAAACAGCAGACAGCAGTCTGAACGCTGTAAGAAGCTTCAGTGGGTCAGAGTGATTAAAGCTTACAGTGTGTGTTTGTGTGTTTCTGCAGCCCAGCCACCTCCAGCTCATCAACTCGCAAGGTCCTGATCGTCACCAAGGAAGTCTCAGATGATGAAGAGTGCAGTGAAGACACCAAGTGAGACAACAAACATGTTGACAAACCGTTCTCAGAAATGCACCAATAAAATGCTTCTGATGAACTGAAACATTCTGTTTGTATCTGTTCTCTGTACAAAGTTTTCAACATACAACTCAGTCACATGAACATGTGGGTTAAAATAAACTCAGTATCATATTTTTATCTGAATCAGAATCAGGTTTATGTATGCGAACACATAAAAGGAATGTGACTCCAGCGTAAGTTCCCTTTAATGTTACAAAGAAGAATCATTTGCATGTAGACAAAAAATAGGCGTGCTGCTACAAGCAAAATTAAATATAAATATTTAAAAAAGGGCTGCACAATAAATTAAAATTTAATCAAAATAGCAATATGGCCATAAATCGCAGGGGGTGAAATATGTGTTCAAAGAGACATGTGTGTCCAAATACAATTTAATTCAAATACTGTGGTGCCTCAGAGTTTTCCTGACCCACACATCACATTTCACAAACTTAAAGCCTCTTGAAATGCGACTTAAGTAAGAATGCACTCTTTTTCAAAGTTGAGTGTCTCATAAAGTATCTACACACATCAGAGTGAAAATAAATGTTTTCAACTTTTAGAAAACCTAGTTCAAAAATAGCATACTTTGGGGATAATAATATTTCTCCAGACAGTGTGGGCGTGGCATTTCACATTTTGATTGACACCTACTTGAATCCCAGCTTTATCAACTGTCTCGTCCCCACAACAGCCATGGAGCAAAAGTGTGGTACAGCCCTATTGTTGTAAAGGTGTTAATATATTACTTCAATCAAATTTATATATTTTTATGCAAGAATGTTACCATGTAGACAGAGCCAGACTAAATAGAGTGATAACATTCATCATACTGAATTTTTTCAGGCATACATTTTTACTTAATCAGATTTAGAATTGAATACTTAAGTTTACAGATGCTTTCCCCTCACTTTCAATGAGAGTGAAGTCTTCAGTGATGTCATCAAAGACCAGTGAGGTTGTAAACCATTCTCAATTTCCAGCAAGTCAAAAGCGTTCAGTCTCTTCCCCCTCATAGTCGTTCTCATGTATGTTTTCACACATTTCATCAAAGAAATCCACCTCTCTCTCCTCTCCTTGGTAATGTCAGAAACATGCAAAGGCAAATATCCACATCAGGGAGAGCATCCTTCAGGTCCAGCTTTATATATATATATATTTTTTTTTTTTTTTTTTGTTTCCCCATCTGCCTGGGTCCCCTAGTGCCAAATGGGTCTGGAACGTGCCTAGAATGTCTATGCCCAGTGGTATAGTGGTACCTGGAGAGGTGGATATACTTTATTTTTAGCCCCAAATTTTTTTAAAGCGGCCCATCCAGCAAAGGACAAGCACCCTGTAAAACAGTGATGAGTTATAAGCAGTGGCATGTAAGACTACTCTTTCCTATTTAGTTCATCCAAAAATGGGACAGCAGTCGGCACATTGTCACTTAACCTCTGCTGCTTGACTTCAGGGAGTAAAGGAGAATCTAGAGACTATAGAATGAGACAACCACATAAGAAGCTGTTTTGAGTGAACTATTCCTTATTCCTCAGTTCATCCACACATGAAAAAAAAACCTTGCAAGTAGTCCATGGGGAAGTAGTTTCTTTTGTAAACAGTATCTTGGAATAGCTGATTTGCGACAAATAGGATCACAGGAAATTCAAAAGTGGGTATATCTGCATATATCCTGCACTACAATACTGCCTATGCCCAGATCTGTTCCTGCATGTAGATTTAAATGTAATCAGTTTATCCAGATAATGCTTGTTTGTATATGTTACAAAGCTTTCGGACTTAGAGGGTTACCTTGCAGATTAGCAACCATGCTTTGTATTGTTATGAAATCAGCAGTATATTACAAAGAACGTGTTTATCTTCCTTCAGTCTTCCTTGGGCCTACCTCTCCTGGGCCAAAATCTCTTTGCATGATGTCAAATGACGCGTTTGACCTTTGTGGAGGTTTGGGCCTGCTTGCTCTGAACTGGCCTACAGCTATGCAATCCAGCCGACCAGGTGCCATTTTTGCTTTGAGAGGAATTTTAGGCTCTGATGAAAACACCCTCTTTATTGAAAAGTATGCAACATTAAATAAAAGGAATGCTCCAGTGCGATAGATAACAACATTGGAGACCCAGCAAATACTGGTTTTTTGTGGTAACTACACTTTCTATCGATATGTGTGATTTTGACCCGGTACTCTTAGCAGCCTCAGGTACAACACAGCACCACATGTTAAAAAAAACACCAGATAAAAGCATTTAAACTGATGTAAATAGTTAATAAACCACCACAATATAACCACATCTACGTGACTACTCAGCAGCTTGTGGAGAAATAAACGTTATCAGCACCACATATCTGTCTGTAAGGTAGCAATGCATCATGCAAGCTACGGCTGTTGCTTGAGCCACTGTCTTCGGCTGCGACAGGTCAGAGCCCTGCTGTCAGAGGTTTACCTCCTGGCCTTTGGCTGTCTCACATTTAACGTTACCTGATGATAATTTTATTTCAAGTGAAAAATGTCCAATGGTTTCTTTCCACAATGTAAGGAGGGTCAGAATCTCAATCACAGCAATATCACAGCATCCACATGATAATGTTACAGCTTATCCTCAGTTACACAGGCCAAGAAGTTAGCTCCGGCTAACCACTTCTTGCATACTTGTGATAATGTGATGCTGTTTCAAGTGAGACACGTCTAATTGCCTCTTTCAACAATGCAGGTGGGTCAGAATATAACAACATCCATATGATTATTTTGCAGCTTGTTAGCTGCCAGTCTTGCTTGTGCTGTTACCTTAGAGAACCTTGCACAGGATGCGATGGTACATGCAAGCACAGCAAGGACGGCTGTGTAACCAGGACAAACTGCTCTCTCTGTTAATATAGGACAAAGTGAGGAATTTATTGCTTCAGTGAATACCATCAGCATTGATTGGAAATCCACATGAACAGTGGCGGAGTTCTCCTTTAAGAGGAACCGCAGCTCGCTGGGAGACCTGCCAGTCTGCTTGTGGCAGCAGGAGATTAAACGCTGGCTGCAACATTTATTGAGTATTTTAAAACATGACACATAAATGACAGGATGCTTTGCTGCCTTTTCATGTTGAATAGTTGAATGTTAAAGGTGGAAAAAAAAAAATCATG
>JAQFJA010000009.1:528221-540110 GCA_029874485.1 Naso brachycentron | reverse complement strand
GGCACCGTGGTCCTTCTCCAAATCTTTGCTGCTGCCTTGGTCAGGGGCACTGACAGGAGTATTAACCCTGACATGCATGTCTTTGATGGTGGGAGTAAACAGGAGCACACGGGCAAAACCTACACAGGCATGAGGAGAACATGCAAACTCCACACAGAAAGGACCTGGATTTGAACACATGACCTTCTTGCTGTGAGGCAAAGGTGCTAACCACTAAGCCACCATGCTGCCCAGTCTGGGTCCTTCAGATCTTCCAGTGGGACACACAGTTTTGGGAACTCTGTTACCTTCTCCAAGAACTGTGCCCAAATGACAGCCACTTCCAGCGCTATTTCAGGCTCAACTGGACGCAGTTTAATGACCTGTTGCTGAGAATCGGTGCCAGGATATCCCCCCAGGATACTAAATAGGGGATATACAAACTTCAGGCCCTTTACCCCAAGTGCAAAATTGCTAGTTAATCAATTAATATTGACTGTATAGTTGCATGCTGATTTAAATTGGTGAAATAAGTTTCTCCTCCATTTCTCCAGTGAATGAACCTCCACCGATACTTCCTTAATGTCATATGTTACTGTCAAAGATCTTGATGTTGCTTCGGCTATTGTGGTGCAAATTGGTCACTGAAGTTCAAATTTTTCAACTCTCGCAAATAAGCAAATAAGCTAAATTTGCGGTATTTGCTTCATTTACACTGTGCAATCCGCGCAATTCAGTTCACTTGCGCAACTGATTTTACTCGCCTCCTGTGTGACACATTAACACACCATAAGGGTTAAGTTAAATACATTGGTAAGTCTACGTCTTTTCTTTTTTCTGTGCATCAAACAGGTTTTACAGTCCATCTCTCTTCTTCTCTTTCAGTTCTACGATGCTCTCCTTTTCTCCTCTCCTCCTCTTCCTCCCTCGGTCTCTGGGTTGTCAGATTGGCTCCTTCACTGAGTGTCAGCAGGTCCCATTTGTACCGGGTCACAACCTGGTCGGTGAAGGTTTCGTTGTGGTGAAGTTGCAGATCGGTGAAGCGAGTGTGGTTGACGTCAAGAACTTCATGGTGGGAGGAGTCCAGGGGAACTGCACCCTGTGCCACAACCACCTGCTCAACCAGGTCACAGCTGCTCAGTGGTGCATGACACATTCCCATCTTTACTCAAGTACAAGTACAGATACCACAGTCTAGAAATATTCTGTTACAAACCAAAGCATGTGACCAACAAGCCAGAGCACCTTGTCTGTGTCACGTTGTGCCTCAACTGCACATGAAAGGAACGCAGTTTGTTGAATTAACAATAATAAATATGTCAGGTCTGCTTAGACTTTCAAAATAAAGCTTGCTTAGAACATTTCAGTTGACAGTTGTAGTTTAGTTTTGGTTTTGGCCACAAAAGTATTTTGTTAGTTTGGAAGAGACCATTGTTTAGTTTAAAATAACAACAACTGACTTAAATCTATCACCATGTTTAACTTTGTTGTATGAAATGTAAAATGAAGTTGGGAGCTGAAAACAGAGACCATTCACCTTCAAAATAAAAGCTGCATGTTTAGAGGCATGATAGCTGCAAAGAGGAACCCATCATCCCTCCTTGGCTCTGATGTCTGTGTAGAGTTTCAAATGGAGGATAGAAGAAGTTTTGGAAATCAGAGTAAATCTAAATATGATATTTGCAGCTGCCAAATTAGTTTATCTGATGGTGAAGTGGGTACAGGAATTAGGTAACTGAATGTTAAAATTTAAAGCTAATTCTGAAAGATTCTGTTGGTTATGTAAAAATCCAAAAGCTGAATACTTAGTGCTTCTGTATCACTACACTGACGATAGACCATGTTTCTCCTCAAAGAGACCCAGAAACTCCCCGTGTCAGTCCTGGACTGGAGGATCAAGGTCAGTAAAAAAAAACCATCAGTGACTTATAACAAAATCATCAATCAGTATTATTAATAGAAGGACTCTTGGGGTTTTGTCAGTGTCGGAGTGTAAAATACCAACACCATGAGTAGAAAGTAGTAGTGCCCAATTTTAGTAAGAGTACAGAAGTACTCAGTTACTCAGTTTAATTAGGCCAGTGGCTGCCAACATAGGGGTCAGGTTCTCCAAAGAGTCGCAAGATTAATAGGAGAGAAAGGAAAAGTAACAACAACAATAACAACAACAACAAACATCCTCTCTGGCCACAGGTGCAGTGCCGGCGCAGCCTGAGCAGTGAACTCTTCGAGTCCAGTCAGTCAGTCATGAAAGAGCTGAATTTATCTCTGGGAGTTAACTGGAAGGTAGAAGGTTTTTGTCTTTATTCCATTTATATCTGAATCTGTGACCTCATTACATAATTTAAAAATAACTTTACGCCTGGAGTCACAACATGTTTAATGCTGTGTCACAGAGTAATGTACAGGGCGCTGATGTCACAGATGAGGTCTGATGCTGTTCACTGTACCTGTGCTGATGCGACTCAGGTGGGCCTCGGTGTTGCTGGACTCGCTCAGTTTGCAGTCGCAGGATCACACTCGATCTCGTCAAAGTTTGCAGAGAGCCACAGCAGGAAAGACAAGTTTTCCTTCAGCACCCATGACTTCAAATGCAAATACTGCACGTGAGTGCTGAAAATGAATCCTTTGGTTCTGCTGCAGATCTTTTTCTCTTCTTGTCCATCATGAAGCCAACACTGTCACAGCGTTTATTGCTCAATCTGTGAAGGACTCTTGGAAAAGAAAAATGAGACTCTCCTCCTTTGTCCGCAGCTTCCGTCTTCACTCCCGCCCTCCACTGAGTAAAGAGTTTGAGGTCTCCCTGAAGAACCTTCCCTCCACCTATGATCACAAAAACACTTCAACTTTCCAACAGTTTATCTCCATCTATGGAACCCACTTCATCCGCAGGGTTCACCTTGGAGGGAGAATTCACTCCATGACCGCTATCCGGACCTGCGAGGCCGCCATGAGCAAGATGTCGGTCCACACCATCAGCAACTGCCTGTCCGTTGAGGCTGCTGCAACCATAAAGGGTATCACCAGCTCTCAGGTTCTGTCCGGGCATTGGAAAGAGCCTAAAACATGGAAGAACCTTCAGCCAGGCCTTCCATGATCGCACCACCTCCTTTTCGACTCCAGCGGTGTCGCAGGGTACAAGAAGTGGCTCAGTTCTTTGAAGAGGGTCCCAGGTGTGGTGTCCTACCAGGTCAGTCCCCTGCATCTGCTGGTGAGGAACAAACTGAGGTCAAATTAACCTGAGAAGTTCTTTGTTCTTACCGTCATTTGTTTGGTTTAGTTACTACCCAGATAATGTACATCAAGAAAGTAAAGTCTAGTGACCGAGATCTGTCCTGGGATGCACTTAACAAGCTAATGACATCACAAAACTAAGCATCTTACAAAATTTAAACTGACCTCCTCTGGCCACTGTTGGTAATTAAGCTATTAATCTAATCCAGAAAGCTAACCAGCTAAGCAGCAGACATGTTTCCAGAGAGCTTGCTTGCCAAATAATGTGATGTGTTACAATAGCAGCAGAGGTCAGTTGAATTGATTTTTAGCTGAAACCCTTAAACACTCATGTGTCTGTTGTGCAAGTGGGGCTAATATTAGCCTAATTAGCTAAGTGACCACAGCTAATTACTTTTCATTTTAGTAAAATTTTCATCAGCTGCCCTTGTCTACTTCTGTCTGAGATCAAGAAGTGATTGTTTAATAAAATATTATACATTTTAATTGTAATTCTGCCATCATTCTCATTTTTTACTGTATCTGTACAATGTGAGAACAGAAGGACTGAGAGGTGAGCATGACATGACATCTTAAGGCTCATATAGGACATGAGGTTACTTGAATCTGACAAAGAATAATAATTTTTCACAGAACTCTTTTAAAAACTTTGAGTGCTCAAATATTTTTGTATTGTATGGAACTGGATGCCTGTGAGAAAAGACAGTTGCTGGGTTTCCATTAAAATGTATCGCAATTTTTTACTGAATTTTTAGATACTTAGCAAAAGAAATTGCGCTTTTATGTGTGTGTCCATCCGCTACTGTTAAGCAAATATTAGGAGTAAGTTCATCGAGATAAGCAGTAGGTGGTGCAACATCTTCCAGTCAGGTGTCATTTACCACAGCAAATGAAGATAGAGTAACGTGATAACGTTATTAAAAAGCTGCAAGTAAACGATATTGTTGCTGCTTCCCGTCAAATATGGCATTTGTGCTTGTTTCTTGCACTAAGTCAAGAATGTTGAAGTCTCCTCATCAGTCCACACATACCTTGTGTTTTTGTCTGCCGCTGCTGTTATTGCTTCTCCGGTGCAGAACACTACCGTCACCACAGTGATGTTTAAGTCATGTGATCATCCTTTATTCACTAAGTCTGTTTCCATTGCATTTATTCGCATTTACCCTTTGTTGATACGCCAACTTTTCATCTTCTTCAAGCATAAAAACTTATTTGCGATATTTCTGGATTTCTTTGAATTTTCTGTGTTTCCATTGAGGTGTTTTATGAGCAAATCAAAAATGTGTATAAAACAGGCTGATGGAAACCCAGCTATTGTTAGCCTGGTACATCTGGAATAAAAGATAGCATTGAAAGGGAGCTCTTTATAATCACTGATAACAGTATTGACTAATTTCTATACTAGACAGTGGAGAACATGTCGGGATGTTTTGAACAAAAATGTTCAAAATTTTTAGTTCTCATTCCAGGTAAATTCTTTGCTTTTGTCCTGTAGGTGACAAACAACGCTGTCCTGAAGTCCAGCCTACGTGATGCCATCAGTTACTACATCCGTAAAAGTGCCAAGCCGCTCCGCTGCCCAGCAAGCTGCAAGATTGGCTGCCAGAACTGGAACTGTGCCTGTGAGTGCAGAGGACACTGCATGGTCAACTTCGACTGCTGCCCTGCAGAACCTGGTGTAACCTGTATGAACATGACCGTGGTCCGAGCCGAGGGGCTGAGTGGAGACTATTTCTCCAAGACAGATGGATACGTCAAGGTTTTCTACGGTAAACAAGGAGCCACGACACCAGTGATCTGGAACAAGAACTTCCCATCCTGGAACTACCTCATTCACTTTGAAACCGTCAACTTGCGACACAGACAGTGAGTGATTCTAATCTTAGTTAAACTGACTTTAAATAACCTCAGATAAAGTGTCTGTGACGGAGACCAGACTACATGTTATCAGTCTGATAATGGTCTAATCGAGTGTAAGCAAGATAACGTAACATCAGTATTTGACTGATGGTATTTGTCACAATTTAAGAGTTAAAGTGGATGTACATGAGGGTAGTGAGGGTGAATGCAACTTTGTACCCCCTCGTTTCAGAAAATCCAGGATTCAGCTGCAAAAGAGGAGCTCAGGTATGTACCTGTGGGTTTACTGGGAGTGAGGAAGTCACTCCGAGGTTGTGAGGAAACACAGGTCCAATCCCAAACCGGTGCCTACCCACTACTGCTTAACAACCAAATGTCACTCCAAATCAAGTTTCACTTGCAGCTGTGGAGCTTCCCTCTATTGAATGGGGAGGGTATAAATTTCGAAAGCCAAACTGTAGGACGCCTTTAACACTCAACCGGAACAAGGATGTAGCCATCGCCGTGGCAACGGATGGACGCCCTGCTTCCATGGCTTTTGCATTATTCACAGGTTATAGTATGCAATGATAGCTGCTGCTTGCAGAAGACGAACACGTCTCAAAAGTCTCACAGCTTTGCTGTATTAGCAAGAAGGAACTACTGCATTGCAGTCACCATTGTGCATTTCACAGAATAACCCCATTAGATACCATTAAATGTAATTGTAGAGACTCATGGAGAGTCAGTTACATGCAAACCACAACAAGCAGGCAGCCACCTGGCCATTATTATTAGTTATATTAATTGTCCGTCGCTACTGCAACATATCTGAATTTCCACAGTTCTGGTGATTTTGTTTGTCAGTGTGACAAAGGTCAAGTAAAATAGGCTACTTGACAAAGCAGAAAAACAGAACATCCATTTGTGTGTTGTTTTCTCCTCCATTTTCCTGTTGCACTTCCTGCCAGGATGGCCGTAAGCCTGCACCAGTACAGGCACAATACTCAAGGGTCTAATAGTCCACTCACAGTCCACACTACTTGTTTGGGTTGGCCCTTTATGTGATGGACCCTCCATGAAAACGCGAAAACAGAGGGGGAGTGGATAGGGTGAGGGGATGGGGGTCAGTTTGGGATTGGGCCCGAGACTTCAGAAACTGACTGCTGCTGGCAGTAAAAGTCTGAAACAGTCCAGAACCAAACATCCTGTAGAACTTTTACTCTTTGATTTTGTGAGGATTAAACAAAGATCTCACTATCACTCAGTGGATCAGCAGCTCTACTGATGACAAACCTCTGTATGTGTGTCTTCTCCACGGAAAAATCCATTTCGAGGTTTGGGACCGAGAGAGCCGCTGGAACGACGACCGGCTGGGGACTGCGTACCTCATCCCTACGATGGGCTGCAACATCAACAAGAGGTACAAGCTGAAATAAAGCTCACTGTACATTCAGGTGACTGCCATCTGTGCTCCCAGCCTGCAGGGGTCGCTGTGTGAGCAGTATGCCGCCTCGCAAAGCTACGAGGACGTGATGGGATACGAGAAGAAAGACCATGAGGACCACTGAGGTTCAGGGATGTTGGGTCCTGAGGCTGATGTGGAGCCCAACAGCTCCGTTCTTTGAATTTTCTTTTATTCCATCATTGCTGTTTTCAGTTAGACGTGTTTGCCTGCTAGCTGTTTATAGAGGAAAGAAAGTTTTCCAGCTCTTCTCTCAATGTGTCTTCATGTTTGTCATCATTACAGTGTTTTATCATCTGTTGCAAATGATGATACGCCAATAAAGTGTTTCAAACAGTGTTTCAGTGGAGGAGATTTTAAAAATTATCGTCAGCCCGTCTCTTTGTACTTTAGATTCTTTTGCAGTTAAAAGCAGATTGAAGTTACAGGTTCAGCTTGTCTCTGAATGAAAGAGGAAGTGAGAGAAAAGTGGACAGATGACTTTTTATGAGTCCTTTGCAGATCCCACAGCTGGTTTTCAACATGCAACCAAACATTCTGGCAGCATCATTTAGCTTCCAGAAAGTGAAGATCAATGCCTCCCAGAGCTTCTGAGCAGCCATGAGGCTTTAACTGTTGCTGTTGGATGCTAATGATTGTTTGCTGCTGATTAAATATTTTGGTACCACTTTACATTAAGTCTCCTCTTATGAAGTGTTATAAATGGTTCATAAATTAGGTTATTATTAGTTAATATATACCTTATAAGTCATTAATAATGACTAGTTAAAAATGTTAGTAGCTCATCAGTAAACGGTGATGTGTTTCACACTTTACAATAAGGCCTCTTTTTTGCCAGTTATAAATGTCAGTAACTCATTCGTAAATAGTCATAAAAATGACATGAAGAAACATCAAGATTTGATTGGGAGAGAATCAACCCACTGGACAACAGATACCAAGGAAGGTTTAGGCTGGGCACAGATATCTGAAAGTAGGAGCAAGAATGGGTGAGTAGCACATCAAGTTAAGGAAGGTTGCCAACTGTGCCACATCTGGAATGCTGTCCTAAAGAAGACACCAATATGAACCATCATAATATAGAACTTTATAGTCGTAATAACAACTTGGTAATTTCTTAATTAACGTTACTAATAAGAAGGGGTACTTCCATCCAACCAAGTTTTAACAGAGTAGATGTAATGCAGCTGTAATTTGATCTTTTCAAATAGTGAGCCTGCATCAATCTATGAAAACTGTTGTAACTTGTTTATAACTCTTTATTAATGACTTCACATATTTATAACCCAATTAATAACCTAATTTATAAACCATTTATAAGAAATTGTTATAATATGTTCATAACTGTTTATTAATGACTTGTAAGGTATTTATAACCTAATTATTATCCTAAATCATAAACCGTCTACTTGATGTAAAGAGGAACCAATGTTTTTTCAAATGGTCTTTGTCAGTCGTGCAGGTGAGGCTGATGAATGAAAACCCTCTGTGAGAAAATGACTGAAGCACTGCAGGTGTATATAAACTGCTGTCACAATGTTGTTACGAGTAGATGTGGCTGCAGAATCTTTGTAACCGTTTAACAAACAGTTGTCAGCAGTCCTGACTTTATGTTTTAACTGTGACAGTTAAATGCTGACTGCGTGACACACACATGCAAACACACTCACACCACAATGAGCAGTCAGTTCTTCGCTGCTGATGCTGGCAGATATTTGTAGCCTAGAATATGCCAACATACATGTTGTGTTAAAACTGAACTCGTGAGCCTTTGTTTGCTGTCAACGTTTTTTAAAAATGACTTCATTTTGTCGATGTGGTGCATTTGATGGTGATGTTACGGACACACTTACAGTATGAAGTAACATAGAATGGAAATACTCAAGGAAAATGCAAGTACCTCAAAGTTAAAATGAGTGCAGTACTCAAATAAATGTACTTATTTACTCTGTGAATTATCGGGACATCAGCCAACATCTTGTCACTGCTGAGCCTATAGTTTCAGGTCCACCCAGCGCCACCTGCAGGCAGGAAAAGTTACAGCTGCTGCAGTCCTGACTTTTCCTGCCACCTGCTGGCAGGAAGTGATACAGCTGCAGCTTTCTCCTTTTGCTGTGGCAGTTTGTTTCAGGTTTCTGAGTGTTTCACCTTTAAATTCAGGTGGAGTATCAAAAGCTTGACCCAGTTACACTCAACAAACCCTGAAGGAAAGAAAACCATTGTAGTTATCCAAACTTTGAGAATATAAAAAGACACTGGTCGTTTTAACAGAGTTCTTCAGCACATGATGTATAATGACAATTATTATTTCTTGAATGAAAACTCTTCATTTCTTCATCAGATTATGTTTTTTAAGAGATGAGCTCCTGAGGTTTCATATCAGCACTCTTTAGCTCATTGTTCTGTGTTCTGATTGGTCAGGGCAGCTCTGACTCATGAATCAGCTCTGAGTTGTGTGACAGTTGTCGCATTGACCTCCGGCTGTGGTCAAACAGATGATTAAATTAACTGTTTGGATTTTACAGAGTGGATGTTACAGTGCTCTAAAAGGTGGTTTTCAAGACAAGTTTATAAAAAATTGACATGAAATACAGGTTAATGTTAAATTATCTGAACTCAGTGTTATTGACCAGAAAGAAGCCAAAAAGCTCAGTTTGTTTTTGTTGTTGAAATTTTCTCTGATCCAATTGACAGAAGATTAAGAAAATGTCCTCTGAAGCCGAACTCTGACTTTGAACTTACTGATAATAATGAGGCACAAACTGGAGAAACTGTTGCTGATTGTGGCGTTCCTGTGATTTAAAACAAAAAGACGCTCTGACAAAATGGTTTGAAAAGAGACATTTATACCTTTATAATAATTCAGACTGTTCACCATCCTGTTTAACCTACAAGGACAGACCAGACCAGGTGAATTATTAATGAAACAAGATCTCAGATTTCCTTCAAGATCAGTTCAAAGACCACCAGGAAAAAAGAAACTCGAGGAGAATCTTTCCTCCTCATCGATGACAGTCAAACGTCTGTCCAACCTGCACAGGCTGAATACAAATGAAGATGTGAAAGAGTTCGTTTTTCTGTCTAGAGCAAAGAGCTTCGGATAAAGATTTGATTAAAAAAAGAGGACACGGAGGACGAAGACAGGGGGATTTCCTCCGGGCGTCCGGCCAACCTGCCACATCCTTCGCAGTTCATCTCCACCATTAAAACTCCATTTTAACATCTCAAGGCTCTGTTTAATAGCATCTGGCTCATATATCACTGCTGCCACACACACACACACACACACACAGCCTCATATCTCCACAGAGAGGTCTCTTTATGCAAGATGTGGGGAATTAATTTACACATTCAGTGTTTCTGGATCAGCAGGATCTGGATTCAGACCCGAGTGTAGGTCCAGAATCAAGTTTAGGATCAGGTCCAGTCTTGAGTCAGAGCAGTTTTTCAGTTCCAGGCTAAAGGACGTTGCAGCTTCTGAAGGAATCGAACCTGTGACCTTCCAGTTAATGGAGTTTATGCTCACTGCTATTTTAAAACAGACACACTCACACACAGTAAGATTTGCTCACAGACAGTTGCAGTTGTCTGAATCCACAGACAGCAGGAAGCCTCAGAGCCACAGCCGAGGTTGGACCTCATTTGGGCCTTACTTGAACCTTTAGAACCAGGAAATCACATAATCTGATCACATAACCTGACCTGAACTGCAGCTCACAGTGAGTTATTGTAATATGAGTCATATTTCTTTGCTGCACTGCTACACCAGATCACCCACCTCCCAAATCCCACTTTAACCCTGACCACCATCACTATGCAGGTCCAACTGCAGGTGTGCAAAATACAGGTAATCTACAGGGATCTTGAGATATCAATATGAATCATTAAACCATCCAGAAGTCCAGCGCTGCACCTGTTCTGAGTCATGGTGGCAGCAAGTAGGCTAACATTAGTATTTAACCTGGCTCAACGATCTTCGGAAAGCACTAACGTTAAGACTACCGCTGCCATGCGGGGGCATGTCAAGGCGCTTTCACACCTGATCATTTGCTTTTATTTCACCTCCCCGGTGCGCACTAGATGTGAAAATGTTAATGTTTTGGGGATTTTTTCAGCTGGTCTGGTTTGCATTCACACCTATATATTTGCTCTCGTCCGAATCAGTTTATGACGGGCTAAAGTGAACCAACATTCAGCTGCACCTCACACACTGGCTCAGTAAAGTTATCGGGGGGGGACTTCAGTCTTTGGTAAGATGTGTCTGGTGTAGGAGCAATATTGTAGATCCTGAACTGCTCTCCGAATGGTCAGAACTGCCATGTGGGCAAACTCCAGGAATGTAAACAGAGAGACGAGCAGACAATATGCCCACTACAAGTAATTTCACAATGGAGGGGTGTAAGGGTTGACTTTGGTGTTGGTGATCAGATATTACACTGTTTGCACTCCCCACGTTTGGACGCAGTTACTGATGCTGGCGTGTTGTTGTTGTTGTGACAGGGGGAAATGCTTCCTCAATCCATAATGCACGTTGCCGCCTAAAGGGTCTGGGTTACACCTCATTTTCACTTATGGAGGCGAGTCAACTGGAAATCCATTCGTACCTATGGGAATATACGTGATATCCAATGTGCCTGCGAAACTCCTCCCCTCGGTAATATTTCGGTCCAGAATTTGCCTCAAGTAAATTTAATCATAAATCTGATTCTTCTGTTACAGATACATTTCTGTCCCTCCATAAAGATATGCATTTCCTTGCATTGTACACTAGGGGCATTATCCATATATTTATGGATCTCTAGACGCCAGTCACATATGCAAGTGGAAACCTGGCATTAGTCCAAAAATGGGCAGTGCTTTCTGCAGTTAGCGTGGACTGAGGTTGGACCACATTCTCACCAAAAACAACTGGCACCAGTTAGTTTGGAAGCGTACCAACACCGCCTCTACAACCAGGTCTCAGTCAGCTTGTTTGGTCTAGTTCTGGTGCCCACCCAAGTACAACTGCTGCATTCACACCTGCACAAACCATCGGCACAAACAGGGTAAACGCACTGAAGTTCGATTCAACCAAACTAAATAGGAGGCAGTTTAGTTTTCACACCAAACAAAACACTTTTGTTGTGGTTCGGCCTTCCTTTTACATGCCAATGGCGTGCTAGCGCCCCTGAAACCACAAACGTTTGAAACCAGGTTCCAGAATGGAAGCTTTTGAGACCGCAGCCTTCTTTCTGGCTGTGTAAACTGGCAAGCGAAGTGCCTGTAGACGCAGTGACGACATTAATGCTAATGCTAGTGTAACCGGTGTAGGTTAACCTCTGCGTTGTGAAGCAAGAAAACCACCGTGCTGCTGTCACAATTCTCTTTATTGC
>JAQFJA010000009.1:509601-523295 GCA_029874485.1 Naso brachycentron | reverse complement strand
TGGGGGGGAGGGGGGGGGTCACATCAGCTGCTCAAACTCTGCAGCAGCTCCACGCACCTCCCGCCGCCGCCGCCGCCACCACCCGGGTTCAACCGGGTTCGCGTCAGGCAGAGACGAAGTGAAATCTCATCCAGCCTGAAACACATTCACACACTCATCCATCCACCTATATCTTTTTTTTTTTCACGTTTTTCATTTTCACATTTCATCTTATCAATATACTTATTGGATATTTTATGGATTTCAGCTCCACTTCTGTCCATTCACCTGTATGTGTTTCAAATATGGTTTTAAGGATCAAGAGAGTTAATCAGAACCGGATCAATAGTATCTGATCAATAAAACAGCAGATGAAAGGTGTGTGTGTGTGTGTGCATGTGTGTGTGTGAGTGTGTGTCGGGCTCAGCACCGCCTGGAGTTTACCGCACTGCTGTCCATCCATACCTCCGTCTGTATTCATTACTTCTTTCCATCTTTAATCCTTTCATTCCTCATCTCCTCATCCTTTCACCATCCCTCCATCATCCATCCATCCCTCTCCAGTCCTCTATCCCTGCCTCAGCTGTCCTCCATCTTCTATCCCACCTTTTTACTCCATCTTTCCATCCTTCATCGCTCCATTTTCCTCCTTCTTCTTTCCTCTTCCATCCTTTTCATTTTCCTGGCTTCCTTTTCTCCCCTATTTCTTTTCCTCGCTCCACCTGTTCTCTTCCTTACATCCCTGTCACACCTTCCTCCCAACAGCATCCCTCAAGCATCTTTTACATCTTCAAGTGTTCTTTCATCCGCCTGTCTTAATTCACATTTTCAGTCTGAGCGAAAAAGTGGGAACAACAGTCACGTCTCTTAAACTGGCTTCCTGTTGTCTGGTGGTGAAGCTGCTGTTTGATAAAAACAGAAGCAGACTCGGTGAAAAAAATTATGACATTCATGAGAAATTGGTCGTTTGTGTGATTCTGCGCCCCCCACAGGTTCCACCTACAACACCTCTGTGGTAAATTCACGGGGCAGCTTTCTATAACATTTTCATTTGTCTTGGACGTGTTAACAAACACAACTCGACTGCCTCGCAACAATATTATTTAAACTTTTGTCCTAAAGTGGCAGTTAAAGTTTTCATTGGACTGATCAGCAGCATGCTAAGCTAACACATGCAACAGAAAACTGAAAGCAAATCTAACATTTACTCTCATATCTCGCTTTGTGACTGTTCTCTTCCTCAATCCATCATCATCATCTTCCTCTGTCTCTTTGTCCCTGTCACAATTTCTGCCAAGGAGGCTGAATTTGTTGGTTTTGTTGCGTTGCAAAGCTAGCCACACAGCTAACAGAGCTAACTAGCAGCTAAGGGTTACTTAGCAACAAGTGCCTTCAAATGGGGTCAGAGGAGAACAAGAGAGCTTTTGGGAGTCCTAGCAATGCTGTTCTTATGCGGTTACCACATGGTCGGCGAGCCTTTCCTGTACACGAATTCATAACAGAACTTCGCAACTTCAACGAGTTCCATTTGAAGGCAGCGATGGTTTCTAGCGTGTGAAACAGAGAGCCGTAAAACGTCTCCCAGGGTCAACCCGCTTTAGTGACTCAGACAACATTCAGTCCTTTACAAGTCAGAGGAGCTTCTACCTCCGGCCCATGGAACCTTAATTTGGGAAACATTTTGTACAGTAGTCAATGGACAGACTCATTAGTCATGAAGGTAGTTAAGTAACACTTAGTTTAAGTGAGACCGCTCAGAGCATTGTGTCTCTTGTCTCGCACAATATACGTCACCAGCGCTAACATGGCTGTAACTTAAGCACCATTTCTTTAGTTACTTCAGAACAAGAGAAAATGAATTAAAAGAGGTAAAAAAAAATCACTACAAGCATGAGCATGTTGAGAGCTGCAGCTAAGCAAACAGAGAGTCAGTCGGTTCTGTGAGAGATCGTTATTAAGATGGCACTTACGCGAATTATTGGATGTGTAGTTTTTCTAAATATATATTTTCAGAGTCTTATACTTCAGCAGTTTTGTGATAAACTGCGACTTTCTTGACTTCGAAAATTATTTTTTAAATTAACAAACATCATATTCGAGATTGGCGGTACGATTTGTCTCTCTCCATTGAGTACCGTTCATATTTCTTCTGAAATAAGGACCCATGGGGTGACTTAGCCACTCTGCTTAAGGTGAATTATTGACATATTGTTGCTTAACTGACACTCGTCTCTTCTGATGAGTGAGGATGATGAGGAGGGTAAAACCTTCCCCACATTCAAACATGAAACTAACAGAAATGTTTGATTTCCATCATGTTTTCATCATGTGAGCCCTGACTGGAGCTCTTTTATCGTTTTTGTCCTCTTCTTCTGCAGTGGTTAATTGGCAGCAACTGGTAATTAGCGCCCCCTGCTGTTTATTTCCATCAGGGAATAAACTCAAATTTGAGCTATATTTAAATGAAAATGTAACTAATGTTTCTTCTTATTCTGCCAACCTCCCCCCATCCAGTCCTCCCTCATTAATCCTCCGTCCCCACTCGAACATAATTTAGGCCTCCATTCACTTCTCCTCCCCTCCTTCATCACCTCATCATCTTTTCCTCTACCGTTCTTTTCATCACTTGTTTCTCGCTTTCTTCCTTATGTCATCTTTCCTCCATCCATTCATTCTGCCATCACCTCTCATTCACATTATTATTTCGTCTTTTTTCTCTTCCATTCCCTATTTCAGTTCTTCTCCGTCCAACCATCTCTTCTCGTCTTCCATTCTTTCCTTCCTGCCCTTCCATCCTCCATCCCTCTATGTCTCCGTCCATCTCTCATCATTTCCATCTTTACAGGCTCGTTTTTGTCTCCTGTCTTCATCTCTTATGTCTCACTTTCACCTCATTCCTTCATCCACTCATTTCATCTTTGTGTTTTTCTCTCATCTTCATCCCTTCATCAGATTTTCTCACTCTGCACACATTCCTTCTGTCTGTGTGAAACAGACACCACAGAGGAAGAGTGCAGTCTAGTTGTTTGATGAATAAGCCTCCTCGTTCCTGCGGGGTCAGCCTCCTCTTTTATTTTTTGGTCATTAGTTAGTCTCTCCTCCTGTCGGCCATGTTGGATGATCACTGGAGTGAAATCCGACTCACGTAATCCTGCCGGTAACAGATGCTGCTGTATCATGCAGCAGCAGCAGCAGCTCAGTAGTAATAATTATATTTTTATGTAATCGTCCACATCACAGTGACGCTGGCTGCTCTCCTCCTCCTCCTCCTCCTCCTCCTCCTCCTCACTGCTGCTTCAGCACCGAGCAGCTCCGAGCAAACACGAGTCCGAACGAACGCTGTGAGTGAGTGAATGTGACTGACGGAGGCAGGAATCCTCTGATAAACCCTGCAAAACACCGCAGGCTGCACGAGAAAAGCCTCATTCAGCATCATTAGACTGAAGCTGTTACAGTGCGGTGAGTTCAGGCCTGTCCGTAAATCAGAACGCTACAGTTCCCTAAAAACTGAAACATCACAAATTTGATTTGTTCTCGAAGGAAAATTTTCTGTCAGAAATGAAAGCAGATCACATGTGTTGGGAAACCGAGTCTGGCGTGTCCTGAGTGCTGAGGAAAAAGCGCTGCATCATGGTTCCTCCTGGAAATGCTTCGTCATGTTAGAGCGCCGTCACTCTCTGCAGGGGTCGTTTGGGGACACAGAGTTTCATGTTGCTGTAATATTTGTTTTCTGTGCCGCCACAGTTTCACAGCCGCTCAACATGTGGCACTGGTGGAGCAGAAGAAGAGGCTGTAAGATGCTGAATGTGTAACCGCATCACTTCCTGTCGCCTCTCTTGTGTCCTGAAGTCATTTCAGGAGCTGATCAGGGAATTCAAAAAAGATTCACATAAAATCACAGTTTCTCAGTTCTCAGAAACATGAATCAAACAGTTGTAATAATTTGATTTCTTTAAGAACAACTGCAGGAACAGTTTAAATGGAATAAAAGATAAAATGTTGCACAGCTGGGGCTCACTCAGTCAAATGTGGACTTAACAGAAACACATCCACACCATCTCTGTTACATGAGCAATAAACAGCAGCTGCCCACAGGGAAACATGTTCAGTATTTTGTCCAACAGTTTTTTAATTGTTGGTATGTATCCAACAACAGACTCATGCTGAACCTGACAGAGTTGCTGCACTTCTTGCTGCTTGTTTTTTATCACAAATCATTTGGCTGCGCCTCTAGAGACACTGCCGTCCTGTCTCAGTGTTTTATAAAATGTCATATTTTCACGATCCGCACCTAGTTTTGGCTGTTGCAACCTTTCATTGTGCTTCCACCCGAGATCAAATGTTTCCTCGTCTAGCAGCAGAATGACTCTGTGTCTGCGAGGAAGAGATTTTTTGTGTCGCACACGATGATGGATAAGCAGTAAACTTCTCTTTCGCTGAATCCAGTTTGATATATATTACTGTGGATGAGACATTCTGCATAACAGGTGCTTTCACTTTCTGTACTTTAAGCACATTTTGATGCCAATATCTTCAAAGTTTTGAAAGCAGGATTTTGACCAGTAACTGTTGTATTACTTCATTAATACTCACTAATATTCTTCCATCGCTGCTGTGCAAGAAGAAGAAAAGACTGTGTGTGTGTGTGTGTGTTACTGCACCATATCCAATTTCAGTCTCATTGATTATAACCGGAGGGGGAGGGGTCGAGGGGTAAGTGGGGACATAACTCACCCTTGTTTGAATGATTAAAAAAAAAGTCATGTGTCACTGCAGCTATGCACACACACACACACACACACAGTTTGTTGTTCTGTAGTTTCCGCACTGCGCGTCCATAGGTGTCCGTGGGCTCGTCCGCTCGTGCAGATTTGGAAAGCGGTTTCACTCATACTAAAAACAAACGTCCGCGCTGCTCTCAGTCTGGCCATACATGGTATGCAGCGCGCAGACTGCAACAGAATAAACAAAAGATAACAGAAGACCTTTTTTGTATATATTTTTGGGGCTTTATTTGATAGGACAGTTGAAGAGTGGACAAGAAGTGGGTGAGACCAACGTTACTAATGTTGCGGCTACAAATAAATTCATGTCAACCAGGCAATAGGAAAAAAAAGGTTCTGCAGACATGAGGGACAGCACATTCTTACATGAATGGGACATATTACGTTTTTTTGTTTGTTTACTTGTTTTTTAATGAAATGAGAAATCTTACAGTTTGGAATGTTGCTGTGAATCAGTGTTTTCTACACTAAAACCAGTCAAATTTAAAAATAGCTCTGTTCACTCACGTGAAAGAGCTGCTTTGAAAAGCTGCAACAGAGAACAAGCTTGACCTTAAAAGGACTGTTGACAGCAAAGCCTGACAGGTGTCACACTGACCAAATATGGGTAGAAAAGTACGGTAACACCTTCAAGCAACTCTAAAGTATAATGAGCATACCTATAATGCGCTATAATGCACCTATAGTGCTGTATATTCATTGTTAAAAGCAGGGTTAGGGTTAACCCCAACCATAACCACCTATAACGCATTGTAGGGGTGTTCATAATGTGTTATAATGCATTATAGAAACAGGCTTCATAGAAAATGTCACCAAAAGTACTTATAAAAAAAACTTTAAAAAGTCATTGTTACCGTTGTAGCAACTGGAATGGAGTGTGGAGCAACTGGTTTTTCCCTGGAGCATGCCTGGCCGGTGCTCTTTCAACACTGACAGTCTGTGCGGTCAAAGATTTTCGGCTGCACACAAACTGTCCGCAGAGGGGTCCGCACGGACCCTGGTGGACCCTTGCGGTCACACTGACGCGGAAAGTATGAATAGGCCTAAAATCTTCAGAACGTTTGACTCTTTTATTCTGATTTCCTGTCAGTTACAGAGGCAAAACAATGATCAACAGAAAACTAATCAAAACTATTTATGTAATCAATCAGTAAATTAATGGTTTTAGTGTTTTTTCAAACATTGTCTGGTTTAATCTTTTCCGATTAGACAACCTGCTGCAGTTTTCTGTCATAAAATAAACTTAATTATATTGTTTCTTAAAATCAGTGTAATTCCAGCTTGAGTTAATCGAGGACCGTTTGGTTGCAAAATAAGTTAAAAGTAATAATCTGATGTAATAAATTATTGATCTTGTGTAATTTTGTTGATCAGCTGCGTCGCCATGAACACACACGTGTGCAGTGGAACAGAACAGAGTGTTTTGTCCTCCTAGAGCTGCCAGGTGTGTGTTTGTTTAGTTTAGCGTTTTGTTTGACTTCATTTATCCAGAGAACACACACACACACACACACACACATACACACACTCACACACACACACACACACGCACACACACACACACACACACACACCTGCTGCAAACAGACGACCTGCTGCTGCCGTCTCGTCTCTCTCAGTAGTGACTTGCTCAAGGGCACCTTGACGTCAGTGGACTGACACTTCCTGCTGTCTAACACTTTCAAATTAAAGTTTAGCTTATCTGCTAAATCTGACACTTTCTGTGAGCTGTCACTTTCAAATTAAAATTCCACTTATCCGTGTCAGATGCTTCTATGGCTTTGTGCTTTGGTGTTTTGAATGACACATTCTGAAACTGACAAATTGTTTTGATCGGTTTTTCACTCCAAATAAGAAAGCAGCAGGTTGAAAACAGTTTTTAGACAAATGTAAAGAATTTGACACAACTGGCAGCCATAAAATCTGTCTAATTGTGAAAGCAAATCAAACTTCCTGGTTAGCCAGTTAGCTTCCTGTGAGGAAGTCGAGTCACAGGGTGGCGGTGGGGTGGGGTGGAGTCTAGGTTCTGGAAGACAGAACCCTGACTGGAGATTGTGATTGTGGTTTCAGTTGTTAGACTCCTGGGGGACACACAGCAGGAGGTTTTGGGTGTTTCCATTGACTTTTGTCAAAGACAAACAGCAAAGTCACCTGCTGAGGTGATCAGACTGTTGAATCTGTGTAACTTGTCATTGGTAGCTACTCTGCTGCATCACTAGAATAATGAGGTGAGACTCAGTTTATCTCTGTGCTGCTTGAATATCAAGCATGCACATGAATACAGCTGGTTGGAGGGAGCTGCTGCTGTATGCTCTGAAAATATGTTTGTGGCTACAGGCTTGATGCTAATGATAGCTTGCTCATCACTGTGTATGTGTGTGTGTATCCGTGTGTGTGTGTGTGCGTGTGTGCCAGTGGCCATCCTTCAGCCAAGTCAAGGGCAAACCCACCATTAGAGCGTCACTGCTGGCACACATGAGGTCACTTTCACATCCTGACGTCGTTCTCTGCTGTTCTCTTCATGCTTTCAGTCTCTCAGATGTGAGAAACAATTGATGCACATTTGATTAAGGTCATATTAGTTCATCCAATTACCCTTGACTAAGCCCCGCCCTTGAACACAAACTGGCCAATCAGTGCGAATTCATCTCTGACCAGGGTCTGACAATTTTATGACTGTGCCCCAGTGAAACTCAGATTTTCTTTAATGTCAGGCTGGAACTGTGGATTTCAAGTTCGTCATGGTTAAACATTGTGTCTGGGGCACTTTTAAAAGTGATGCTCATTATTCAACGAGGTTCGAAGGAGGTATACGTTCTTTACGTTTCCAAAATCAAATGCTCAAAAGTGTAACGTTATGCTGAGGGCAAAATATACATTGAGGCAATGTTATGTTGTTATTTGCAGAGCTGGTTAACCAAAGTTACTTGTAGCTATCCAGGGTGCTAGTAAGCCCAGCAGCTAAGCTAAAGTTAGAAGCTCTCAACAGTTTACAAAGTTTGTTACCTAAACTCAAACCTGACCAAAAAGTCCACCTTTACTGTTAACGCTAATAAACAAAGAGACGTGCTCTTCCTTTGTCCTAAACAGGACCTAAATCGTCACGAGAGTCCTTGTTTGTTTTATGAATTAAGTGAAAAACAAGTTAAAGCCACTGCACTGTGATCTGTAAGCTTTAGATTGTATCTTTATGTTTATAAGGTTAAGGCCTATTCATACTTTCAATGTCTGCGTGTCTGCAAGGGTTTGTCTGGGTCCGCGTGGACCCCCCTGCAGACATCCGCGTAGAGCCTAAATTTGTGACCGCGTGGACTGTCTTTGTTCATTAGTGTTGATTAGTAACGTTATTATGACTAAAAAAAAGTTAAAAGAAAAAAATTGTAGCCACTAAATTTCTTCCGTTGTCTTGTGTTTATTCTGCAATCTGTGCACTGCATATCACTTATGGCCAGACTGGCACAAACCGTTGTTACAAGTGCAAAAGAAAATGCTTTCCCAGGCTGCACCTGCGAATGAGTCTGCGGACGTGTAATGCAGAAAGTATGTTCAGTCCTTTAACCTGTTTTTGCTGCCGAGTTAGTTTGACATGCTGTATACATCATTCAAAGGCATATTGTAGACCCCTATGTCTGCTTCTGTCTAAAATCGCTTTTTCATTTTTCCAAAAGTTTGATGATGTTTCACCTGCAAGGACATATACAAACAATACAAGCTCCTAGCCAGCGCTGACAGTTTGATGGATATTGCCAGAGGGGCAGGGCTTAGCGATTGATCAGTTTCTCCTTTTAGTCCACACACACAAGCACACAGATTTTTACTTTCACGCTTGTGAGAGCCTCGTTGTCACAAAGCCCTCAGCACAGGAACAAACTGTTGCTTTTATGTTATTTGGAAGGCGCATTTTACTAACAAGGTGATAAAAAAAGTGCTTCATAGAAAAGAACAATACAATATAAAAACACATACTGTATATACAAACAAACTTTTACAATAAAACTAAAGGTGAAAGAGAAGCTAAAATTAAAAGAAAATATGAGCAGGAGTATAAAGCTCACAGGGCAGCAAATGTAAAATGTAAGCTAAGAATGTTACGAAATAATTCTGTCCCAAAATGGCAAAACCTTTAATAAAAGTCCTCATGTTTCATAAAGATGTTAAATTTCAGAAGATGTCAACAATTAAAAAAAGTCCCCAGGTCTAATAAAGGGGCAGCATAAGGATGTAAAGCCTGCACACCCTCCAGTACTATTGAACATGCAGTAACTGCTGTCTGAAGACAATCCTGTGTGTGTGTGTGTGTGTGTGTGTGTGTGTGTGTGTAGTGGAGGTTAGATTGGTCAGTGGGAGGCTGGTCATGTGATTTATGGCAGCGTCTCCATTTAATGGCCCTGAAATCATCCCTGCCTTCTTGTGTGTGTGTGTGTGTGTGTGTGTGTCCTCATGTATTATAGATGGAACCCTCCCCCCTCCACAGCTCAGCGAGCAACAGCAGCAAACATCCTCCTCCTCTCGTCCTCTGAACCTCTGAGGCTGGTTTTGTTTCAGTAGCTCAACGGTGAAATAATCATTCATTACTTTAACCATCTGAAAGCAGTTTGTTTTAATAATCAAGTGAAAGTTATTACGTTCGGTGCCTTACCACTTATGTCTGTTTCCATGTGGCTGCAGACAGATGGCAAGGCAGTGATGTCATGTAGATGTCACAGGTCTGATAGGAAATGGTGTCGTCGTCCTCTGAGTCACACATTTGGACTTCCTGTTGAATGAAATGTGTATCTTAGGATTTAACAGCTTTAATTAGTTTAAACTGACCTTGAAAATTTGACTTCTGTTAATGCACTGCTGTTTGCTGCAAAGTCAGAAAAATGGAAGCTTTTAGAAAACACACACGTTTTGCAGTCATGAGCGACACTTTGATGTTGAACTAAACAGTTTTTACGCTTCAGAAAAATGGAATGTGATTGGAAAAGTGATTTTCACCGAGGAATCATTTTAATGAATGCAGATTTTTTTTTGAGTATTTACTGGTTTTGCTCATTTAACACTGAAAATTTCTCTTTTAATGACTTTTAAAGGAACTTGTCAGGGGCTTACTGACTGACTGACTCCTGATTGTTGAAATGTGCATGCATGAGTGAAGTAGCAGAGCCATTCATCCTCCGGAAAAGAAGGTGGCACTAGCGAGCTGGATGCCAAAAGCCATGAAACAAGAAGCAGCGGCGATTTCATTCTATACTTCAAAAACCAAGTCGCTTGTGAATATGATCCTGCTGAGCTCTGGTTTAGTATTGTAGTTTAAGACGCTTTACAAAATGCGTTGTACAAATGGTGAACGTTAGCATCACCGTGTGCCGTAACATTACAGCTAGCTAGTGTAGAGGCTATGCATTAAAAGTCACTTCCCCTCCAGAACACGCCCCCCCACAGCCAAACTGAGTGGCAAAACATCAGTCAACATTCCATAATTCAGGAGTGGAAACAGCTAAACCGGGACTAAAACAAAGGCTTATCTTCTTAAATTAACAGCATATTAACGAAGCACCAGTGATCCACAGTAATTAGCCAGAATTTGGGTTTCCTGACATTTATTGTCAGGCTACATCATTCTGATGCCACGAAAATACACAAAGTCTAATGGCATACCAAAGTCTGGACGTCACCCGCCCATAGGGACGCTAATAAACAAAATTTGAACAGACTTTGTAGAAAGTTTTACATCGATCTGATTAACTGTCTGAACTTGCCTTGTGGAGCAGCAGTACCCTCTTAAAAAGGAAAACTAGGTTTGTCTCGGCTTTAAGCTAACACTAACGTTATCTAACTATTTCCCATTTGCTTGTAGAACACAAGGCTCAAAATCATGGATGCATTTTAATAAATGCCAACAAAAGCTTTACAGTTACACTTAATACAAGTTAAGGTTTGATTTTACCCAAAAAATCAAACTGGCTACTGCAAATCCACGTTTCTCTAACGTTAGTCTCTATAAACTGAGTGTAGAGTCTGTGGGCAAGCTAGGGCGATCTTGGTAGCAGAAAAGCCCGTGTTTCTGGTTGTAGTCTTTTGTAGTCCGTGTAATTAATGGCAGACTGTTAACTGTTAACGGCGTGTAAACTGGACACTTGTGAAAAGATCCGCTGGTAGATGTGGTCTCTCAACTCCAATTCCATTCTCACGCCAGACTATAAGCCGATGGTGACGTCATGTGCATATCCTCTGTTGTGGCAATGTTAGCATGCTGCCATAGCTACATCACCCTGTCATACTAGTATCTGTTTCTGTTTCAGATCATTCTGCCTCCACGAGAAATCCTCCGTGAGAAATGTAGTTGAGCCAATAGCCTCTGCCGTGACAGTTGTAGCTGTGACTTTACGCCAGATGTCACGCAATCACAGTGTTGCTAACATGTGCCATTTGTGCACACATTATGTAAGGTGTCTTAATCTTTATAATACACCGATAGTTTATGTTATTCATCAACACATATCCCAACTGCCATATATGCAGGTCTGGTCATAACTAGGCAAGTCTTGTTTTTCTGACAGCTAAATGAATTAAATGTTAATTTGCAAAATGTTTTGACTTGAATGTGTTGTCAAATAATGGACCTGGACTTGCTTCACAGGTCTTCTTCGTAGCATGAGCCGCTGAGGTTCATGGGTAATGTGGTATTTTGAGTGGAGGGGAGTAAGAATTTGATTTTTCAGGAACAATGTTTAAAATAAGAAAAAAAAAAAGAAAATGGCTGGAGACGCCGGGCGAGTAGGTGAAAAATGGGCAGGTGGGCAGCACACAGATCTGTGCTGACGTTTGAAACCTCGGCTCTTTCTGCTCAGCTGCTGTGCATGTGCAGTGCTCCTGTATTAGATCGAGTGGAGGAAATGCAGTATAAATAGGTATGAGTCAAAGTCATTACAGGCAGTTATTGAATTGAATGAAGGCATTTAAAGGCTGCTAGATGGCTGAACTAAGTAGCACAGACTCTGCCTCACCTCCTTCAGCCCGCATGCGCCCTCCTCTAAATAGATTCCTGCAGCTAATGCCTGACAGGAAGCCAAGCGCTGTGCTACCATTACCTAGCCGCAGTTTCACAGAAAAACATGACTCTGAAGGATTCGAATTAATAGACGTCAGGCTGGTTACCTTTAAATCAGTGAGGCGACGTGGGCAAACAGGTGTTTTAGGTACCTGGATTAAAGTGAAACTACTTCATTACAAGCAAAAGTTCTGCATTCAAACTTTGAGTCATAAATTTTAAAAAATGCAGTGAAACACGTACGTGTGATCCCTACTTGACTTGGTTAAAATCAGTGGTTCTTTTTCAGCCCAAGGCACACCAAAGTCTAAGACAATATCTCAAGGCACACCTGTATTATTATCAACGCAGAATAGCCTCTAGAGGCTTTTTGCTATTTTTTCTTCTTTTCGGGTTGTACTGGTGGGTTGTCTGCCCTGTTCCTTGGTTGTGACGTGCCCTGCGAAAGCCAGTGATCCATTTTCCACTCAGATTTCTTTTGTTTACAAAGTTGTTACCATGCAACTCTCATTCACTCTCTCGTGAATGGCGCAAATGGCGAAAACTTGTCTTGAAATTAATAAAATGTCAACGTCATTAATGTTATATTTTATTTTTATTAGGGTAGGCCTATATTTTTTGCCCTCTGTATTGGAAAAGAGTACATAAATGTACTGATATTGTAAATAAAAAATAATAATGAATAATAATGAATGTGGGTCTTTACAAAAATCACCACAGCACACTTGGACTTGCCTCACGGCACACGCTTTGGGAACTAAGGGTTTAAATGACTCAAGGTTACTCTTAGAGTTGTTTCAAATGAATGGACTTGGTTTCAAATGACTCGGTACTGGGTTTGTACTCTCAATAACTTGATACTTCACTTAAAATTGTTTTAAAACTGTAGTGCATTTCAAATGACTTGGCGTCATTTTCAAATGGCTTGGAGACTTGACGTGGATCTGTTACAATGATTTGGACTCAAATCTGAACTTGTTTTACACTTCGGTGTATATTGAATGACTCAGAATCGGGCTTCAATAACTTGAAATATGTTGTATGCATGTGGCTTTTTTTCAGGCAGAAAAGTGGTGGTGGAGCGCTTGGGAGTGCTGGGATGAAGCGCTTGTGCGCCTAGAGATGCAGCGCTCTGCACTGAGAGAATAAAATGCTGCGTGTAGTAATAATGGCTCCACTATCAGGGCTCCAGTGATCAGACATGGAGAAAGGAGGATGTCAATATGATTGGCTGGATGAAAAAAAAGCCCCTTTTGAAAAGTTGAGAAATTTTCACCTAGAGGAGCAGCTGCACAAAAAAGGTGGATCACTTGCGCTTTTTCCGTTGGCCACACCCGCTGCTGCTGATGCTCTTCTCTCCTTGAGAACAATTGAAAAAAGATACTGGCATTCAGAAAAATGCCAAGTAGGCACAGGCACTCAGACTTTATTTAAATGGCTTGGACTTGTTTCTGGCTTAAAGGCCTTTACACACCCGGCGCGTAACCAATAAACAACCTGAAAATGCGAACTGTTCAGATGCAGAATGTCCGGATCAAAGGTCTTCACACTGGCAGCAACACGAATTTGTGACAGAAACACGGGAATACGATTTCCAAAAGAGTTTTGACAGCTCTTTCCAGAGAGGGAAAAATGGACTCACATGTTACAAATAAAATATTAAAACATAGAAGAACTTACCAGCCATCAAATGCAAAATATTGAGCAAAAATAAGACACATGTCACAGGCATTAACTGCGGGCAACATAGGCGAAAAGTTAATAGTGCCTCTGATACGTTAACGTACATTAGCTGATGTTACCTCATCTGAAAGTAAACTACTTAATGTTACTCACCATTTGCAGAGCCCAACTGATCAGCGATACTCTGCCATATGTTGTTCAAGACTGTTGTC
>JAQFJA010000009.1:445636-459115 GCA_029874485.1 Naso brachycentron | reverse complement strand
CTTATCTTCTCTTCAGCCAGTTTGAGGCCTTTGGGCTCTGGGAGGCGCTTCAGAGTCCCACTGTCAACTAAAAATGTGTTTAAGAAGTCCTTCATTCCAAGTGCTGTCAGTATCCTTAACTCAACAGTGACGAATAAGCTGTAAACCACAGAGATGAACTGTTTTTGACGTGCAATGAGACTCTGTTCTTGTGTTATGTCATTTTTATTTGCTTGTCTGCTTCCATGTTGTCTTCCATGCTTGGTGAGCCAAAGACAAATTTCCATCTCGGTGGACACTGAAGTTCTATTCTATTTTTTTTTTAGGGAAGCATCTATATATGAGGCTTAAAACCATTTTTCTTCTGACCCGGTCGGAAACAGTGCACTGCTGACTTCCACTGCAGCGATTTCCCCTTCCCCTTTAAGTGACACCACTGATCGCCATCTGCAGAAGGTAACAGACTGACTACGCATAAGTACTTTACACAACCCAACTTTTAAAATTGTAATTGCAGTATTTATAAAACTCTTGGCGACAGTCAATGTTACAGTTGACAGAGTCTCTTTTGGGAGTATTTTAGGTCATGAAAATATAAAAACAAAAACGAGTCCCTGAGGAAGCCTCCATACCATTAAGCAGCAATGCACATTGTACCCCCTACTGGCAACAGGAAGGAAGCTTTATGTGACAGTGATCATGTGATATACATTAAATAGTCATATGCTGTTTTTGAAACCGCATACTATGCTGGCAGTACGTACTGGTTTGGTGAAAAGGTATTATATATAATATACAATAAACTGCTCCATTACAAAGTGTTGAAGGTGTTGAAGGAAAACAGATTGAAAACTCTGACCTCTGCTCAGTTTGTTTTCAGCTATTTATTTTCAGTACTCAGCAGTAAGGGTTATAGAATATGGACAAGTTTTTTCTGTTAAGAAATGAATTATCAAAACATAGTTTATAAAAGTGTATAGTAAGCATTACATATATATGCATGGAAACAAAAGTTAGACTTTAAACAAAGAAGGGTTATAGTTGTTCCAAACCAACTTTTCTTCTTTTAAAAACTACTTGAAATGCAGGCGGGAAAGTGTCCACTCAGAAAACCAAAAAATAAACATGGTGGAGGAAGAAAACGCAAAAATAAAAATAGAGAATGTACAGTTATTATTTCTGTGTTCTAGATCAAGATCACATCGACTCCTACAGCACTTGACGGTCACTGCACGGCTTTGACTTTTTGTCTTTTTTCTTTTTTTAAACTAGCACCAGTGCTCCTGAAAACGCTGACAAACTGTGTTTTTTTTAAACACACAGAGGCTTCCAATAGTCATAAAACGCAATTAAATATAAGGAAAAGAAATGACACCAATAAATACAAGAGGTTACCATAAAAGTGTAACATAAAAAAGGTTCAAATGATGAGGACTGAATGCACTCCAAATAAAGAGGAGAATCACCGAGTCATCCCTTTTCGATGCGAGTTTGATTTCTGTGAAATAGGAAGGAGGAAGTTCAGTCAAACTCGGCGGGAAGGTAAATATGGAAGAAAGGGATGATGGGAAGGCTCAAATGAGAAAGACCGTCGCAACATCACCTGGTAAAAGGCAAGAAAGAAACTCTCCATTGTGTAGTTACAGTTCCTTAAATCTTCACGTTAGAACACAGTAGAGTCTCAGTGGAACCGAGTGTTCAGAGTCCATCATCTCCAGAGAACAGGGGCATTGTGGGTAGAGGGAGGGTGGGGGTGTTTTACATCAACACAGCTCTAAACTCACACATCCTAAAGACTAGCGCCGTCCATTACAAGTGTTAATAATAATAATTGTAATAATAATAATAATAATAATAATAATAATATAAATAAATGCATTACTACAATGATCTGTTGTCTTTTTTCCTTCTTATAAAAGAGGTTCTGTAGAGAATACAGTCAGAATAACAATTACAATACAGGATCAAACAAACAGAACTGTGCCGGCTCAGGCCCAACAATATACATCTTTCTTTGCGCGTTTTAAGCTTCGCATGTGATTTCTTTCTCCTTTTTTCAACCTACAACAACATTCAGCTGGTTGTTCAGCTGTGTAGTCAACCTGCGAGACAGAGATCAGGGCTGGACGGGAAATCTGCAGACATCACAGACAAATTCAGCACTCGTTCACACACAGATTCAAAAGCAGCAGATGTGACAGGATTAACTGTCATGAGAAGCTCAAAAACGAGCTGATGCGGACCGTTGAGCCTCAATGTTATGGTGAAAAGATTTGACCTGTGAATCAGACATCAGTGAGACACAGCGCAACTCTGCCACTGTTCTTTACAAACTTCAACGAAACCTTTACGGATGTATTTATGTTTTAAAAATACATCTGCTGTTGTGCTGTTAGTTTTTAAAATCTCAAACTATATTTTATCAGCTCATAACCAGACTTCAGCTCACTCCTGACTTGAGCTTGGCAAAACAATCTAAAACACAAGTCCCCTTAATTTCTGTCTATCTGCTGATGACGACTCTTTGTAACAGTTACCCCAAAACAATGTAATTTTCACAAGAGGTGAAACCAGACAGTTAATTGCAGTGTGGTCAAACAATAAATGAAGTCAGAAAACGCATGAAGAGTCCCATGCTGAACATTGGCACTCTGTTCATGACACGTTTTCATTCCTGAGCCTTAAGTTTATTCTTGAACTTAAAAACAGAAATTTGCAAAGAACTCCTACATTAAGTCTACTTGTTAGCATTTTTGGAGCTTTCATCCATATCACAGTCTCCACTACTGGACAACTTACACGTGCTGGCTACCAGGTTTTGACCTAGAAAAAAGTAACACAACATCTGCTTACTAGCTTTTTTATCTGATGAAGACCACGAGGCAAGTTCCTGCTGAAAGCTACTGAGGGGAGAGTGTTGTTTTTATTAAATTAGTTTATGAAGCAGTTTTTTACAAAATGGTGGAGAAACAGACTGTCGTGGTCAACGGCTTCCAAATTTGCTACAACAAACGACGATCAGTCGAAACACGTTCTTCAGGAAATAAAAGACTCAATTTTGCACTGGGGTCAGAACAGTCGAATCTAAGCAGAGTGTGTCAAAACTCATTTAATGTCTTAACACACCTATTAGCATCAGGCCAGTGAAAGGCAAGTCACTACTGCTGCTGTTCAATCTGCTTGTGTGAATGAGGTGACAGGAAGTGGTCTGTTTGGCAAGCTACAAGAATATAAAGCTCATCTTGGTGCTGCAAGACACCCACACACACACAAACAAACAAACACACACACACACACACACACACATTTAACCCAGACCCTTTGAGACCAAAGCATCCTGTCTTCAGTCCTTAAAGTCATCAGTGTCAAACATTTAGGTGCAAAAAGGAAGAAAAACTGTCAACCAGCATGCCCACTGCAACTACATGTTGGTCACACTTAAATTGTTTAAACTGACTCAGTCAGAATATGGTTTAAAAACATTGTGACAAAGGCCACGAGAGAATATTTCATCAAGACAAAACTTCCTATGAACGTCATCATAACAGGGATGGGGGTGGAAAGCAGGGAAACAAACTGCAATGCAGGACTGATCACCTCCTGTAACTGAAATGGACAAGATGGCTCATTACTCGAAAAAAAGCAACAGACTTCCTCACACTTCAATCTGGACCCTCAGCTCTGCCCCGACAGTCAGTCAATCAAGTCACTACCACAGGACTCTTCAGTCTTTATGAGCTGGGCTTTGTCTTCAATAAACAGTCTTGTTACAGCTCAGTCACTGCAGCTTTGGGGTGCATCAATGTTCCAGAGCAAGAAAAGTTCAAAAACCTCAACTTTACGGGGCAACATGCAGTAGGGAGTAAGGCAGGTGTAGTGAAGTCCATGCAGTTTACAAAAAACTACATCATGTCTGTCTACAGTCCTTGTCTGCCTGTCAGTCAGTCTGTGTGGGACAGTCAGACAGTTCTACAACCAGGGCCTTATAAGAAAGTCTGTGAAGGAAGCCTCAGCTCAACAAAGGTTAGGAAAGATGTTGCAGGTGTGTAATAGAAGAAGTGTGTGTGCATGTCCTCCATTTTCAGTCCTGTGTGTACAGCTTCCATTTTGTGTGTGCCCTCCTGCTTTGTGAATATGTTCTGTCATGCAGGACCTGGACTGAGCCTAAGCACCCTGTCCTTCACACACACTACAGCCACACATGGAAAATGAGGAAGAGGAGGGTAAGCAGGAGGAACAGCTACATTTTGGCACCTCCAGAAACCCTGGCATGTGACACCCTCCCTCCCTCCCCACGTCTTGCCAAACCCCCCTCCCTCATCCCTTAGCTTATATGAAGGGGCCGCCGGGCATACCCAGGAAGTTGGGCGCACCCATGGCCATGGGAGGGGGCGCCGTTGAGCCGCTCCAGTGCACCTTCATGTGGTGCCTCAGGTTGGACTTGGAGGAAAAGCGCTTGTCACACTGCTGGCAGGAGAACGGCTTCTCCTTGGTGTGGATGCGGCGGTGGCAGATGAGTTGGGTGGACACCCGGAACGACTTGCCACAGTCGGGGCACTGATAACGTTTGGGCTCAGTATGAATGCGTCGGTGATTCTTGAGGGACATCAGGTTGGGGAACTCCTTCTGGCAGGAGTTGCAGAAGTAGGTCCCAGTCTTGTGGCTGTTCTTGTGGTTGAGCAGGGAGCTGGCATGGCGGTAGGACCGGCCACACTGGTCGCAGACATGCGATTTGATTACCTCACTGTTGCCCCCACGGCTGCGGGCTTTGGCCATGCTGCTGGGATTGAGTCCTTGCTCTTGCATCAAAGTGAGGTCCAGGCCTGACCCCCAGCCCAGCTCCTGGGAGCCCCCCGGCCGGGGCTGCTGGGTTCTGGGCTGGCGGGGCTGCGGTGCCTGGCCGTGGGTGATTTCCATGTGGAGCCTGAAGCTAGCATGTGTAGGAAAGGCTCGTTGGCAGGACCGGCAGGTCAGCTCCCGCTGCTTCTGATGGACACGTCGGTGGTTGTAGAGCTGGGAGGAAACACGGAAGGCTTTGCCACAGTCGTGGCAACGGTGGCGCCTTGTCTCGGAGTGAATGCGGCGGTGGTTCTTCAGGGCAAGGAGGTTGGAGTAGGTCTTGAGGCACACGGCGCAGTGGTAGATGCCGACAGTGTGGGTGTTCTTGTGGTTGAGGAGGGAGCTGGCATGGCGGTAGGAGCGGCCACATTGATCACATCTGTGCAGGGACAAACAAGGAAAGAAAGGGGGGGAGGGGCAAGGGGACAAGAGTAGGGATAGAGGGAGAGAAAAAGAGATTAGTAACTGAAGGTGGTAGTTTGTTTTTTTACTGTTCTAGCCAAGTTGATCTCAGTAACTGGTTACCACTTTTTCTTTAGAATTGTAGAAATAATTTTTAAAAAATCCTCTAAGAAGTTGCATACAGGTATATGATCTGAAATCCGGCTTAAAGCTTTTAAAAAAGACTACTACAAAGTGGTGTACCATTTAAAGTTAGAATTTTTAGGAAGGTCATAGGGGAGAGGACAGCTAGGTGAGGGAGGGAGGGGCATGGGAGAAACTATGTACAAACAACTGGGATTCATGTAGGGAACTGGGAGGTATCTGCTGCTCCCTGCACTGCACAAATGTACACAAGCTTCAAACAGCTTCTTTCACATCTGAAAACAATTTCAAAGAGCCTCTGTCACAGCCTTCTTATGGGTAATTACTAAAGTTTGAATGTAATGTTGAAAAATCCATCAAACATGCCCATAAAACCTCTACCTTGCCAGACTGTAGTTTCTTGCAGCTACTGTGCTGTAGTAATGAATCCTTTAACTGTAAAGAATAATGACCTCTGGACATGTGCAGTGCAGCTAGCTCCAAATACTTCCTAATCTTCCCTCAAATTTCAGTTTGCCAAGACATCGAAATGCAAGGGCCCATCACATATCTACATTTTCTAGTCTAATGACTGGCCAGTATCGTGACACTACCTAAAGGAAACAAACACAAACAAATCAAGAACTACAATCAAAATCATAAAGAGCAAGGAACACACAACATCAATATTTTCAGATTTACTAATATGCTACACACAAAGTAGTACTTAAATAAGATCTGTGATAAGTTTGCTGAGAGAACAAAGCATGATAACAGTACATCTAAACATGAAACGTTTAACCTAAAAAACTGAGGTGTGTGATATATGCTAACTGAAAGCAAACAGGGTTGACTTATCTGGTCTCTCCACTAATTCAATTTGTCCAAACTTCAGAAAAATCCGAATTCCGGCACGCGTATGGTCCCAAGGAAGCCGGATTGGAGATCATATACCTGTAATAGACATGTAGAGACCTAAATTTATCTTCACTAATTTTTTTTTCAACTTCGAAGAATCACAAACAACTGACGAGAACTCACGTGTACCGACACTCTTCGCCCTCTCCCGTGGGTGCAGTGGCCTTCCTCCTCACATCCATGCCTACCTGGTTGTCCCCGCAGCGGTGCCTGGCCAGACCGGACCTCCCCTGGAAACTCTTCCCACAGGTCGGGCAGCCGAAGGGGGTAGCACCCTCCTCGTGGACCTTCTGATGGTTGCGGAGGAACCTGGCCAATCGGAAGGCTTTTCCACACGTGTGGCAGATGTGCTTCTTCCGCTGTGTGTGGATGCGCATGTGGTTGCGTAGCGCCATGTAGTTGGTGTAGGGCTTGTCACAGAAGTTGCACCGGAAGTTGCCTGTCTTGTGAGTGTGCTTGTGGTTTAGCAAGGAGCTTGCATGTTTGTAGGCACAGCTGCACAGGTCACAAGCATAGGGTCTCTCGTCAGAGTCCAGGTCCACAGAGCTCCTCTCCATGCTGATGTTGGTGGAGCTGCTGGTGGAGGAGGATGAAGGCAGGTGCTGGGCCGGGCAGTCATGGGCTGCGAGTTCATCAGCTGTGGCAAAGCCCTCACAGCAACCATCGCATTCAAAATCCATTTGGGCTCCAGGACCCTGTGGGCCTTTACAAAGACCAGCTGTAGTGTGAGTAGCTAGTTGCCTCTGGGTGCGAAAGCCCTTGCCGCATTCTTGGCAATTGTGCTTCTTCTGGGCAAAGTGGAGACGTAGGTGGTTTTTCATCGCCAGCCTGTTGGGGTATGTAG
The DNA here is from genome assembly GCA_029874485.1 of Naso brachycentron. NCBI lineage: Eukaryota > Metazoa > Chordata > Actinopteri > Acanthuriformes > Acanthuridae > Naso > Naso brachycentron. The sequence continues at coordinate 452,010 of JAQFJA010000009.1, read as the reverse complement.
AGTTGCAAACATTGCAGTGGTACTCCCCAATTTTGTGAAGGTTCTTGTGATTGGCCAGACTGCCTGCATGGCGGTATGTCTTCCCACATTCTTCACAGGAAAAAGGCCGTCGTCCAGTTTCAGCTGGGTCAAACTTCTGGGGCCTTGAAGTTCCAGCAGAAGAGTAAGGCTTTTTGAACCCTTGATGGCTGTATTTCATGCCCATTACCTGGCCCTTTGATGACTCTCCTCTCATAGTCTGCATTTGAGATGGGCCCGGCTGCTGAAAGCGGGAACCGTTGGGGCCTGTCCGAACAAGACCTTTTGCCCTGTGCTCCTCATGGAGACGGAGGTGGTTGATCAGCTGCTTTTGGATTTTAAATGCCTTGCCGCATTCTTCACACTTGTGCCTGAATGGGCAGACAAAGGAAACACAATAGAGTCTCTGTAAATACATTAAGTAAAAAATTTTCAAGTAGTACAGTGTTAAATTGATCAACTTACATCAAACCAGCTCACAACAAATTAACTTACATTTACAAAAACAATATTAAATCTTGTAAGCCATTGACCTCCATGTCAGGCCAAAAAATCTCAATCATAAGATATTTTGAACCATAACGGTGATCCATTATTGAAATTCAATCCACATAGATACAATCAAAACATGAATACCTCAAAGTTCTTTAAACAAACTTTAATAGCCAAACTAATACATAGTGATGCAGCAGTTATGTTTAGTAAAAGGTGTCCACAATGAAAAATGCTCTGTCTTATACATTTCTTTGAAAGCCATCTGAATTTTGATTTAATACAAGTCACACCTAAAATTTGAAGCAGACTTTGCACTCGTTTTTCTTTTTACAGAACAAGAGCAACATAGTCGACCAAAGTTAGACTCATAAATACATATCTATGGTTATTCCTAATGTTCCTTATGACTTGTAAATATAGCGCTATCTTTAAAATCAGTACATCTGCCAAAGTAAATTATAAAAATGACAAAATCAGGAACCTACCTCTTTAGATCAAAATGGGTCCTTTGGTGATTCTTGAGAGCCAGCAGATTGTAGTAGCGTTTCTGACACACCAAGCAGCGGAAAACACCAGTCTTGTGGGACTTCTTGTGGTTAAGGAGTGAGCATGGGTGTCTGTATCCTCGCCCACATTGGTCACACTTGTGAGGCTTGTCACTTTGGTCAACCATAGGTCTACGTCCATCGCCACCAACATCCCGACTCCCTCCAGCAACTCCACCTCCCACACCATCTCCTCCAGACATCCCTTTGGCTCCATTCAGACCCTGCTTGCTCATAGAGTTTGCCCGATTCTTACCAGGGCACAGGTGTGTGATCAGGTGGTGGCGGTCAGCAAAAAACATGCCACAGTCAACACAAATGTGGTTGCGTCCATCCATCTTGTCATTGCCATTGGCAGAGGTGCCTCCAATGCCCTGTTGCTGACCATCTGGCCTCTGGGGACCATGGACTAACTGGTGATTTAGGAGGTCCTGTTTCCTGGAAAAGCTCTGGCCACATGTGGAGCAGATCATCCTCCAGTCCTGCTCCAGGTTTGAGGGTCCTGGCCCTGTTGGGTTATTGGCATGGCTACGCAGGTGGCTCCTGAGGGCTCTGAGGCTAGCGTAATGGTTGCCACACACAGAGCATTGATAGACTTCTCCATCATCTTCGTCATCTTTGTCATTGCTCCCCATTCTCTTTCCTCCACTCTGGGAGTACTGCCGCTGGCTGTTTCCTTCTTTCAGGCTGCTTGAGCTTCCAGCAGGCAGCGAGGTTCCACTGGAGCTGTGGTAGCTCATGTTCCCCATAAAACCATTGGACATGTTACCCTGCTGTGGCTGCTGGCCACGGCGGGGACACATATGCGACTTGATACCAGATACATCTCCATACATTTCACCGCAGTCTGCACACACATGTCTGTCAGCCTGACGGTGAGCAGAGTTGCTCTGGGAAAGTGAGCTACCATCAAAGCGATCGTGGAACTCAAGAGAGTCTAGACCACTACTGTGGCCAGTGTCCGGTACAAAGTGTGCAGCATCACCAAGATTTCCTGGAAGTGAGATTGGAGTTGTGGCACCACTGCCTTCTTGGACGTAGCTCTGCTGGGAGTCCAGAGTTAGTGGCTCTGGAGATAGCCAGTCATTGCCATCATTACTAATGGGCTGGTTCGAGGGACGCCCCTTGTGGCTTCGTAGGTGGCTGTGTAGTGCTGCCAGGTGAGGGTACTGCTTACAGCAGATGGTGCACTGGTAGTGGCCTGTCTGATGGCAACGTTTATGGTTGACCAAGCTTCCAGCGTGGCGGTAGCTTTTGCCACACTCCCCACACTTAAAGCGTCGCTCTCCATCATCTGGGGAGTTGGCCTGAGGCACACGGCCTCCAGAGGGAGAAGACACTGAGCCCTGAGATCCAGAACTTAAAGTGTCTGAGCTGAGGATGGAGCTGTCCTGGCCATGGGAGGCAGGGTGAGGATCATGGGTGAGATAGTGGACTTTCAAGGTCTCCAGATCTGGGTGTCCTGCGCCACAGTATGCACATGTGTAGATGGGATTGTTGACTGGAGGGCCCATTATGGGATCATAGGGACCTCTTTTCTCACTGGGCAGTGGTGGCAAGGGCAGAGGGTCCCCCAAAGCAGGGGTGTATGCTGGGGATCTAACCGCACTAAGATTGTGAGGCATGATGCCTGGGAAACTGCGTGGCAGTCCAAGGGAGGGTGAGGCCGTGTTATGCAGCAGAATGTGCTCCTGAAAGTCTGACTTATTTGGCAGCGCTATCTGACACAGATGGCAGAAACAGGAGGCTGTGTCATCACTCTGGGACGACTGGGTGCCACTGCTGCGCTCCGAGTCATGGAGGCTGCTGCTGCTACTGCTGCTGCTCACCATGGATGCCCCTGGTGTCTTGAACTTCGAGTGAGTTCTCTCGTGGCTGTTTAGGGCAGCCAGGTTGCCAAATTGTTTAAAACACACAGAGCACTTAAAAGTTCCTTGCTGGTGACACTTCTTGTGGTTCACCAAGCTACCGTGGTGGCGGTATGTTCTATCACACTGATCACACTTAAATGGTCTGTCCCAAGCGTCGTCAGATTCAGGGGAGCCTTTTTTCCCGTGGTCGTCTGTCTCGTGGCTTTGTAGGACACTATGTCCCATACCACTATTGTTCAAATGGGAGCGCCCAAACCCGTCCGAGAGGTCTTGGGCGAGGCCGTAGTCCCTCTCGTCGTGGCCTGCTTCTTCAGCTACTTCTTCACTCTCTTCTTCTGTGTGTGCACTACTGGGGGACAATGTATGGATACGTAGGTGGTTTTTTAACGCTACTGCGTTGGGTAGGGTACGCGTACAAACAGGACACTGAAATGAACCCACTTCATGAGATTTTTTATGATTAGCTAGGCTAGCAGCGTGCTTGTAAATCCGGCCACACTGTTCACACTCAAAACGTCCGGTCTCTTCTTGCTGATAATGTGCTTTCATATGTTCTAGAAGACTTGGAGTACTGGGGCAAACCATATCACACTCTTTACAGGGGAAACCCTTTGCACGACTCATATCATGCATTGCCATAGTACTCTACAGCAAATCGGTTGGAGGGAATCACAGTTCACAACACAGCAATGAACAGTGATGTTAGGGAGATTGAGGAGGAAATGGCAGGGCTTAGCTCTTCAGCTGGTGGGTGGCAGTGGCAGCCATTTTCTCCCCAAGACTCATCAGTGCAGGTCCAGCCAATCGGGACCCACCACTGGAGGTGGCGGGCCTGCGGGGGTCACACCAGCCAATGAGGTATCACTGTAAAGGAAGACAAAAATAGTTTTACTTACGAGAAACATGGCATTTTAGCTTAAACACACCCTTCCAAAATTCAAAATAGAATTACACCTTCATGAACCAGTCAAGTTGCAGGAGATCAGTAACTACTAAGTCAATACTGCTTAGCTTTCCCATGGGAATTTTATTAAGTTTTTAGGTATTTCGTAGGCAGTCTGTTCTGCTAATACCTCACTACAAATGAACTCCAATCCTGCCTGCACACACATACACAGAGAGAGAGTCAGACAGAAAGAAAGCTAGAGAATGACAGAAAAAAAAGGAAAGAGAAACAGATTTAGAGACAGAGTGTCTGAGCAAATAATGCTCTGTGCGCAGCTTTAGAATGAAAAAAAGGTTTATTTCCTCAACAATTTAATGGCTTTTTAATTTTGTCACTAACAACTATATATAATAACAGACAGAAGCTTTTTTTCCGACAAATAAGTTCTGTGTCTATAATTTAAAAATCCACTACCATCTATCTTTTTAAAACAGCAAATTAACGTTGAATCTTAAATGATAAAGCTGGCAGACTGTAGCTTCACTCCCTGCATCATTTAATAGAAACAGCAGCATGCAGGACACACCTTTGTTGATAGTGTAAAGAGGACAGAGCTTGCTGTGAAGCCTCTACACTACAGCCTTCAGAGAGCCACCACAGGATCAACATGCCAGCAGAACCTTCACCCTCCCCCTCCATCAGCTGTCAACTTCAAACAGCAACACAGTTGCCAGCACTCGCATCCATATCAAGGTTAATTTTTTTTTTTTTTTTTTTTGCCCAGTGGGTGGACTATCCAGTGTAAAATATTGCCAAATGTAGACATTTTGCTATCTCCGTCTAATATCTTCTTTCTTCTTCTTCTCTTAAAAATATAGAAGTTGACAGTGGCAGCACAACTTCCTGTGTACTGTTTTACCTAGGCAAAGAAGAATTGATTTATGTATGTTACATTAGTCAGAGTTAAGAGAAGAGAACTAATTTAACTGGTAAATATCCGGGCAATAGTTAGCAGCTAAAAAAATCACAAGGTACAGGATTGGTGCACAGACTAATGTACTCTACGGTACAGATACCAGTATTTTCTGTGGTATTGGAGGCATTTTCTGATACTGGTATTCGGTATCGGAACAACTCTGTTTGAGAGGTTGTGGTCCAAAAGGCAGTGTGGTGTATATTTTTTAGGGCTGTCCCAAATAATGTGTGGGTGGGAATAAAGGTTGAAATCATATTTCTGGACTTAGTTAATACTAGGAAAACATTTTGTCGACACGTCAGGCAAAAGGAAAGGCTTCATGTACAGAGATCTTGTCCCCAAAGACCATAAAATTATCTCTATTAAAAAGGTATTGAACAAAATCGGAACGGATTAATTAATTAATCATTTGATTGTAAATTAGGCAGCAGCAATTTTTTATCATCGCCTAATTCTTTCAGTAACCGAAAATGTTCTTCAGGAAGCTTTACTGTTTTCTGAAGATTTGTCAACAAATAACCAGAAAGTTAACAAAAAAAAATTTCACGTCTAAGAAGCTGCAACAAGAGAATATTTGATGTATTTGCTTTAAAAGTGACTAAAACAATTAAGAATAAAGACTGTTGGAGATTAATTTTCTATTCACATAACTCTAAGCATGAAGCTTTCACTGTAACGTGTCTCAGTATGAGCGTCGCACTGACTGTACTGAGGCTGCTGATGGTTCAATATTGACACACTGTTGTTTGTCCCTCACATTACGTGACACTCTGATGGAGGAGGCTGCACCTGCCAACATGGCTGATGGACGCAGTCAGAGAAAAAAACTTGACCCTCTGTCCAAACTACAAGTTCTCTACAGAATCCTTCCTTCAGAGCGACCAAGGAAACCCACTTACAATACGAAAAAGTTTTCTTTTTTGTGCTACTATCATCCTTCATGACTTTACTACATGCAAGACACTATAAGACAATATAAAACCGGTATTTATGAATGCACTAGGCGACTGTCAATTGATCAGCAAAAAGAAATAATTTATCAAAAGTCATTTTTTAAGTAAATCCCCATGTTCCTATGGTTGCAGCTTCTCCAATGCTGCATTTTTGTTTATACAACTGCGAACTAAACGTGAATTTGAACATGACAGGTTTCATCCCTACTGCAAAAAAATATTTTTTTTTCCTATTTATTTATTTTTGTTCATGCTGAAAATGTAACTCTCATGCCATGCTTGTTGTCCTGGAGGCCCCTGGCCCTTTTTAAAACTTTAAAAACCAAAGTAAACATTGTTTTATTAATTAATAATTGGTTTTTCATGACTTAGTACAAAAAAAGTCCTGCACACTGTCGACAGCTTGCAATATAGAACTAGAGCTTTAGTAAGTATGGACAGACAACATTTCATTTTGATGGATCTTCCTCAGATCTGGTGACCTGAGGAAGATCCATTTTTCCTACGGTGCACATGTGCTCTTGAAGAACCACAGGGAGAACTTTAGGAGAGCAATGACAATTTATAAAATAATGTGTTTTCCTTAATGAAAGCAATAATGACAGTTAACAGCAAAACCATCAAAGGTTA
>JAQFJA010000009.1:344123-356298 GCA_029874485.1 Naso brachycentron | reverse complement strand
CATTATCTGAAGCTAAAACTTTTCTCAGAGTAAAAACAATTCTTTCCTGCAGATATTTTGGGTTTTTATACAAGTGAAGACATTTGATGTGGGTTTATTTTGACTGCAGTCGATTTAGTCTTCAGTCTCAATGTTACCCTTCTAATTTCCAATCATTTAGTGGTTTGTTCTTGTTCTTTTTAAATTGTTTTTATTGAACATGTCAAATTTATGCAAGAAAAGAAGCTGAATACACATAAGAAAAAGGTAAATTAAAGTAACTATAAAATCAATATATACATACATGGATAGGAGCATCTTGTATTCTTTCAAAGGATTGTGAAGTTTATATGAAAACGCAAAAAAGTAAATAACTAAATGAGGAAAATAATGGAAAAAATTATTTTAAAAATGGAGCAGTACAGATTTACACGACTATATTTCTGAGAAGTCAATCCAGGTTTGCCATGTTTTAAGAAATTTCTGTGGTTTACCTCTTACATCATACATGATCTTCTGAAGTGGCATACAGTCGTTAAGTTTGTCCACCCACTGTGAGTCTGGGAGGATCCTCAGCAATCCATTCAAACAAAATACATTTTTTAGCTGTTATGGCCAGTCCCTGAAAATGAGGTAAACTTACAGAATTGAACTTTCGATTTGAGTAGTAGCCAAGAGTACTTCTGAAGGAGATAAGCTAAATTTAGTTTTTAAAATTTCATAATTTTATTTTGGATGGCATCCCACCTCAAACCGAACCTATGCCATGTTCAAGTTTTATGCAATAAATTTCCAATCTCTTTTGCATCTGGTGCAATTTGGAAATGTATTGCTCTTGAAATAGCTAATTTTTTCGTGAGTATAAAAGAAAGTAATTAGAATTTTTTTTTAATAGAATTTGCAGACATTTTAACTGTCTCATCAAACGTGATGCAGGCGTCACCAGCTGTCAGCCCGAGGTTGTTTTATTCATGTACCAGACGATCAACAAAGTAGAATTTCACAAAATATTATATTTCCTGCAGGTGTTGAATGTTTATTCAAGTCTGACAGATGAATAAAAACTGAACAATAATTATTTTGTCAAAACTGAAATCATGATTCATTCTCAGAACTATGCAGACGGAGAGCGTGGCGAAGTGGAGCACCTCCTGGACGAAGTTTCCGCCTCATTGGACAGGATCCGGTCGCAGGTGGTCAGCGGGATTGAGAACCAGCTGGATGCGGTGATGTCAAAGGGGGAGGGGCTGGTGAGCCAACTGGAGGTGGAGCTTAGCCAGCTGATGGACAGGAGAGCCACGCTGGAGATGCAGGCCATCAGTCAGGATCACATCGGCTTCCTGCGCGTGAGAACTTTTTAAAATTTCCTTGTCTCAGCATGAATAATCACCTGATAATAACAACTTCATACCTCAAAAACGTAAGCATGACATCGTGACCTGTCACCTCCTCCTCATCCTCTCCCGCCCTTCTTAGAGCTATGAGGAGGCAACAGCTCCTTTGGCTGAGGATCAGCAGGTCGAGGTGGATGACGACGAGGAGTTCTCCCTCCACTTCCATCTGGGGGAGGTGAAGAGCTCTCTGTCTGAGATGAGGGACAAGATGGATGACGTCAGGATGGTGGAGATCCGCTCCAGAGGCTCCCGCGGCTCAGGTGAGTCACAATCATCAGTCATTAAGCGTGATCTTCAGAAAACTGTGACTCGTGCCTCTCTCTTCCTTATATTTTCTACATTCTCTCAAAACGGTCTGTGCCAGTTACTCCTCCCCCTTTTCCTCATGTGCGCCTCTGCACACAGCAAGGACACTAATAAAATGTTATTAGCAGCTTGTGCTTCTCACACTTCAGCACGACAAAGCAGCATGAGAATGCACGTTCCTGCTGTAGCAAGAAACTTTGCTAGGTGTGGTGTTGGCTGTCAGACACTATAGCACTGACATCTGCTGTCTGTGTTTCAGTCTCATCCGGTGACCTGATGATGGCAGAGAGCATGCTCAGTCTGAGAGGAAGCAGCGCCAATTTGAGGAAGAGTCAGTGGTCTCTGAGAGGTCAGTGACTGATACCACATCAGCTGTTATACCATCACAGGCTTTGTTCTTCCTCTGGGGTGCAGGAAAGTGAGGTCAGGTGTTGTTGATGTGAGACTCAGGAGTGACTGCACATTACTTTCATTTTGAAAACAGTTTTGATATGAGACGATCAGATTAGGTGCAGTAGTGAGGACTTTGATTGTGAAAGAATGTGACTGTAGTCTCCTGTCTCCCTTCAGACCTGAAGAAGCACAAACTGGTCTCAGGTACAAGTCTGTTTAAACCAATATTAATTATGAAGTATATTTGAAATGAATTAGTTTTATCACGTTTCAGTTAAATTAACTTGTGCTTGTTCTGTTACAGGACACAAGAAGGCTCGAGTCTACATGGGTGAGCACTTCGCTGTAACCACAGAATATTTCAGCTGTGTGATGACAGTCGCTGCCACTGTGGGCATCAGACTTTGTTAATTCCTACTTCCAATGTGTCCTTTTTGTTTCCAGAGGATGTGACGTTGAACCCGGTCACAGCATACCCCTTCCTGATCCTTTCTGAGGACAGGAAGCAGGTGAAGAGAGGAGAGAAGCTGCAGTTCTACAGAAACAGTCAGCAGCGCTTTGACGTCTGGTCCTGCATCATTGCCAAAGAGGGCTACAGCACAGGACGACACTACTGGGAGGTCAGACTCAAGATGCACAGATTACACTGAACCAGCGTCCAGAGTGAAATATCAAAATCTCTGTCTCTTTTCCATCTGTGGCAGGTCTTTGTCGGTGAGAGTAAGGACTGGAAGCTGGGCGTGGTCAGTGAGTCAGCTCAGAGGAAAGGTCTATTTGACATGAGTCCCACTAATGGATACTACGCCCTTTGGTGGAGCGGCAGCCAGCTGCGAGCTCTCACTGCACCGCCTCTTACCAAGGTTATATTATATTATATTATATTACATTATATTATATTATATTATATTACCAATGGCTGATAGCTGACCCTTGGATTGAAGAGGAACAATGCAGATTCTGTCCTGGAAGCTGCCTGGGAGTTTGCCCAACTAGTCTGCATGTGCTTTTTGGATTTGGAGAAGGTTTATAGGCGAGTTCTTGGGAGATATTGTGGGAGGTGTGGGAGGGTCACTACTCAGGGCCATCCAGTCTCTGTACGCCCTAGAATGAGAGCTGTGTCAGGTTCTCAGCAGGAAGTCGGACTCATTCGTGGTGGGTTGGCCTTCGCCAGGGCTGCACCTTGTCAACAATCCTGTCTGTGATTTTGGTGGACAGGAAGTCATGGAGGGGGTGGGTTTCAGTTCTGTGGGCTGATGATTGCGTTGCTGCTTTTGCAAATGATTTGGTCCTGTTGGCGTTATCAGTCTGTGACCTTCAGCACTCACTGGATCGGTTCACATTTAGTGTGAAGCACATGGAATGAGGATCAGCACCTCCAAATCTGAAGCCATGGTTCTCAGCAGGAAACCAGTCGACTGTCTGCTCCGAGTGGGGAACGGGTCCTTGCCCCAAGTGATGGAGTTCAAGTATCTCGAGGTCTTGTTCACAAGTGAGGGGACTATGGTGCAGGAGACTGGCCAGAGAATCAGAGCAGCGGGAGCGGTTTTGCGCTTGCTTTACTGCAGTGTTGTGACGAAAAGAGAGCTGAGCAAACCTCTCAATCTACCGCTCAGTCTTTGTTCCTACCCTCACCATGGTCATGAAGAGTTGGTCATGACCAAAAGATTGAGATCACAGATACAAGTGGCTGAAATGGGTTTTACCCGGGAGGGTGGCTGGCATCTTCCTTAGGGATAAGGTGAGAAGTTGAGTCATCCGTGAGGGACACAAAGTAGAGCCGCTGCTTCTGTGTTTAAAGGAGCCAGTTAAGGTGATTCGGGCATCTTGTAAGGATGCCTCCTGGTCGTCTCCTTAGGGCAATGTTCCAGGCAAGTCTAGCTGGAAGGAGGCCCTGGGGCAGACCCAGGTCCAAATGGAGAGATTATACCTCTGCACTGGTGTGGGAACGCCTTGGGATCCCCCAGTCAGAGGTGGTTGATGTGGCCAAGGAAAGAGAAGTCTGGGGCTCCCTGCTGAAACTGCTGCCTCCACGACCCAACCCCAGAAAAGCAGTTGACGACGATGATGATAATATATATATCCATTACTGATGGGAGGACATGACTTATGCTTATGTATCAATTAGTTTTGGCATGTCTTCATCCATTATTTCTATCATACATAACTTTTCATCATGTTTGTTTTTTTCTTTGCACAAATGGGCTTCTGTAATTTGTAGCTTAACCGGCCTGAACATGAATAACCTGAATAAACTCATGTTTGTACCATGCAGGTGAAGAGTCCTGCGAAACTGCGGCAGGTGGGTGTGTTTCTGGACGTAGACGAGGGCCAGGTGTCCTTCTATAACGTAAAGTCAGGCTCCGAGATCTACAGCTTCAGTGGAACCTCCGAGTTCACCGAGAGGATGTTTCCTCTGCTTGGCACTGGGGACAAAGAGGTGCCCTTGGTCCTCATGACCACTCAGCATCACCTGGTCTGAGGGACAAGTGGGACCCGACAGAGGGACAAAGACGGAGACAAGGAAGAGAAACAAGCCAGAAACAACAGAGGAGGGAGGAAGAGGGCAGGACTTGGACATTCATAGCTGTTAGCAGCCATCTTGGATGTGGATTGGACGCGTCCAGCTCACAATCTAAATCTCACCACACTGTTCATCAGTCCCAAGTGGAAACACTCAGCAATGTGTTGCTGCTGCCAACTTTCCAACACAACAATATGTTCTTAGTTTTTTGTTCTAAAAAGTTCCTGATTGTTACACAAGGATTTCTCAAGGATTGATCAAGACAAGATTTTTTTTGTCACAATGGAAGAAAGAAAATATACAAAAAAAAAAAGAAAAGAAAAGAAGATGAATCCACAAATTATTCAGCAAATATATTTGGTTATACTGATGGAGAAGAAGCCAGTTGAACTATTTAAATATTTACTGTGAGCTGTACAGACCCAAAGAGTTCAATGAATAAATAAATGTTCTGAAATAAATTTATAAATATCAGAAAATTTATTGACATAAAGTAAATTATGTAATATTTTTATTAAAACTTAGGATAAAATGATTTTAAGTCTTATTTTCTTAACGCTGGAAAAGCAGAATTTTTTATCTCAAGTGCTGTTTTTTCTTCTTTTTTCTTGACAGTTGAATTGTCTCTGCCCTCTCATGTTTCAGCCAGTTGTGACGATTCACAGAGTTTACCTGTAGAAATGGCTGTTTTCATATACATGAATAACCACTGAGCAAAGCTGTTAAAATAAAAACAGAAGTGTTTTTGACTCATTTAAATGATGGACAATAAAGAAATAAAAACAGAAACATACATCTTTTCTTTTAACCTCCAGTCAAGCAATAAAATAAAACTTGTTTTTCAGGAGCTTGTTTCTTTTTTGGTGAATTTTATCGTTTAAGTGACCATCAGCACATTTGCTGATGTAAGATGAACCTGTGAATGTTCCTCCAGATTGATGTCGTCCTGCTGGTTCACAGCATCTCTGAACATGTCACTCTGGGCAATCAACAGTCGTGTGGCTTCATCTGTCCACACCTTAACAGCTTTTACCAACGTTTAACCTTTTTGTCAGCTGAGAGGAAACAGGCATTTAAAGCAAGAAATATTATCTGATGGACCAACAACAGAACAAGGTCTGTAGCTTCCAGGAATGTTTGTACAGACACGATCCAAGGTATATTTACACTCCATAGTTGTTCTGGCTACAACAACAATAATAACACTAGAAATACTATTACTTCAACATCTACTACTACTCATAATAATAAGAACCAACAACAAAAACAAAAATAGTTTCCTGAAGGATTTAAACTACTGTTCTGAACCTCAACATTCATTTTTTCAACACAAAAACAAACTCTTTTACATCAGGACCGAAATCATCTAAAACACCCAACATTTAGGGCAGTGGTGGCCTAAAGGTCAGAGCAGCGAGATTGTGACCGAAAAGTTGCCAGTTTAAATCCCCAGACCGGCAGCATTGATTTGGTTGGGGAAAGTGAAGCACACTTCCCACATTACCACCATTGAGGGACTTGAGCAAAGCCCCTAATTCCACCTGCTCCAAGGACTGCAGATCAATCTGTGGTTGTACTGGGCAGCTTCCAGGTATGAATGTGTGAAACCGTGTGAATGTGAAAAGGGAGTATGCTCTCAGTGAAACTCCCCTGAACAAATTAAGGTTAAAAAAAAGGAAGGAAAAAACTGTTCAAAATAGATAAAGGACATTTTAAAGCAAAAATAATGTTAGAAATTTAGAAAAATTAAAACAATTTTGAGTTAAAAAGTAAAAACCTTCCATTGTGAAATTCATGATAATCTGTCTGGAAAGTTTAGAGATGTTTCTTTGTTTTCAGAAGAATTTGAGTTCCAACAGTAATTAAATAAAATATGAAGAAACCACAACACTGAGCTCTCATCTTGTTTTCTGCAATAAAAGTTAACACCTGGATAGGAAACGAGAAAAGACACTTTCAAAAACACAAAAATTGGGTTCATTTCTTAGATTTTTCTTGCAGTTTTGTTTTTTTGGGTTTTTTGGGGAGGGTGGGGGTGTCTTGAATAGATTTCACTTCTTCATGCCTCCAAAAAATATTCAAATAAAACAACATGAGATGAGAAAGCCAAACACTGCTCACAGCTGATGTGACCCTCCATGACTTGGTTTTTGTTTGTATTACAGAGGTCACAGGCCAAAAAGGTTGTAATGCACAGATAGCTGAATTCAAATTTATCATTAAAAAATGATTATGATAATAATTTATAAATAAGGGCTGGAGGTTTTGGTAATCTGAGCATAGAAGTCTCCATATTTAAGATTTGAGCCACTTTGACAAATTGTGCCTTCAATTGTAGGATTACTTACAGTATCAACTTCCCAAAAACGTTTTTGAGTGTTGTGTTATATAGACGTCACAATAGTTACATTAATCATTCAAGTTCATTTTTATTTAACATAAATCATATTGCAGTCAATGTGAACAGCTGGGGTTTCAATATACACAATATTATCATAACATTTAAGCCCCGCCCCTCTATGACCCCGCCTACAACAACCCTCCCACCCACCAAAATGAACACATAGACCCTCCCACTCCCACAAAAATCCCACGCTTTTAAACACACTGATCCCTGCCCCCTCCCATAACAACCCCGCCCACCTGATACAACGCTCCGCCCCCTGACCTTGCGAGTGTGTGTGTTTATATGTATGTGTGTTTGTGAAACTTTATGCTTGTGTGTAACTTAGCAGCAAACTCTAAACTAAATCATCGCAGCATGCTCGTGGTGCTGAAACAGCAAACTCAAGTGTCATGTCAGATATACTGAAGTTTCATCAGGTGAACTCTACTAAGACTTTTCACCTGCAGCTCAAAGGTGTCATGTGACCAAATGCAGACGCCAGGTTACAAATTACTTTTAGAATTATTGTAGCTTGAAAACAAATCTGCACCAACGTCTTGCTTTGAGCCATATTTAAAAAGCATCTGCTCAGGCCCCTCTCACTGCTATTCACAAACTCCTCCCTCTGGCACTGACATCACTGTTTTTCCAGCTGTGGAGTCACTGCAGTCTGAAAAATCTATCTAGGAAACTTTTAAGGCAAACCTTTATCCACTCTGGCTCTAGGGCCCTGCAGTCTTGTATTCACAAGCTCCTCCCACCCTAACTCAGAACATTCACCCTCCAGCACAGACATCATTATATCGACAGCTGTTGAGTCATTGCAGGTTGAAAACTATGTTGCTATCTTGCTTTGAGGAACTTTTAAGGCGTACCTGATCAGTTTATGACTCACAAGCCCCTCCCCTTTTACTGACCACGCCCATTTTTGGACACCATTATATCTCAAGCTGTGGAGTTGCAACCAGCTGAAAATAGACTCAGCATCTCCCTTTCAGAAAACTTGAGGGAATTTTTTAAGGCGCATCTGATCTTGTTGAAACTCAAAGCCCCTCCCACTTTAACAAGACCCTCCCTCCATCTAGTTGATGTTGATGTCCTACTTTGCGGAACACTGGAGTCTCTGGTAGCTGGATGACAATAACCTTTGGTTTTAGGGGAATTTCTGCGTGTTAGAACTGGTGTCTGGTAAACAAATGCTGGGCATAGTGACTCCCTAAAGTCTGGTCAGCACAGAGAGGTTGCTGGGCAACCAGCTGAACACACCCTTCACAGAAAACTTGGCTGTACAGATAAACGGTTATTTGTTCTTTGAATAACTCTAGTGAGTTCAGAGTTTGCTGCTGGCTGAAGAGTGACAAACAGATTGCGGGGAGAGTGTGCATGGAGGGGGCGGGGGGGCATGTCCTTTTGACCACCTGTCTTAGGCAGGTGTGTTCCCCACATACACCAAATAAAAAATAAAAGAAAATCATGTGGGTATCATCATCATCATCATAATCATCATTATCAGCATTGTGGCATCTGAATCATTGACTCACCCGAGCAACATTCACTAACCCCCCCACCCCCCCTCCCGCCTCCCCCTTGGCTGCTATTTGCTGTCAGCCATCTTTTCAAGTCCATTTCCGGTGTGTTGTGAGTCGGCGTCCCCTGTGGCGTGTAAACGGCTGAATGCTGCGTCTTGGAAGTAAAACAGAGAGAAACATGGGAGGTGGGGTAGGGTTGGGGGCGGGGAGGGGTGGGGGTGTAAGGAAGGGTGAGGTTTCTTTGTCTTCTTTTGTTTTAAAACAGAAAAGCGTCTTCTGGCGTGCTGCTTTCTGTTGCCGCAGCTCCTGCTTCTGCAAACAAGCAGGACTGAGGAGTGAGGGGGGAACTGAGGAGGAGAGGTGAGGCAGAGGCAGAGGGGAGGAGGAGAAAGTGAGGAGTGTAGGGGGAGGGGTGGGGGAGTTTGGAGAATCACGGGACGCCAAGTTATTTAAGACACCTCTCGAAGTAGGTGGAACCCACGTAGCCGCCCCTCAGAGAGCGATAGACGTTCTGCTCAAAGAGCTTCCGGTTCGTCTGGAGGACTTCTGCTGCCTCCTTGTTCAACGGATCCTCAGGGTTCGGCTCCTGGAGGAGAGGAGGAGGAGAGGGAGGAGATGTGGGAGATGGCACTTGTTACTGTAAGGTGATCAACTTGTGAAGGTTTAAACACTGGTGGCCCTGTGGAACAACATTGTAATACAAGGTTGTGACTGCAGGGGGCAGTAATGTTTGTTAACTGGTGGAACACTTTTAAATTGCATTGTTCCCAGGGTTGGCAGATGTGTGTTAACTCTATTCACAATCTGAACTTTTCAGATCCAGTCCAAGCTGTTCAACAGTTTAAATTATGGCCCTCACTCAAGGCAGCAGCCCACCAGAGGAAGGAGAATGAGAAGGATCAATTAAACACTTCACGACATTAAGCATTTATCAGTCATGATCGCCCCACAGCTGCCAAAGCTGCTCCCCAACAACACACCAGTAAGAAGAGACAAAAAACAAACAATTGAAACATAAACTATAAGAAATGAATTCAACTCACTAGAAATAGATACTGTAGCCCGTAGATGATGGAGTTTATTGTCAACACCGGCTTCCAGTCCTCTCTGCAGAGAAGAACACAACACAACAAACACACACCAATGAGGACCCAACACTGAGATTTTTCCAAGCTCCAAAAAAGGCGGTGAGTGAGTTCAGATCATTCAGTCACATTGAAGCTTTGAGGAAAACACTGAGCTATAAAGTTAAAAACTGAAGGAACCAAAGTTCAACAGACCTTAAGATATTTAGACAGACGTTTCCTTCCAGGTCGATGTTGGGGTGATACACCATCGTCTCACACTTTACCTTGGGGGGGTCGTGGGGGTAACCCTGTCCTACCTAAAGCATGCACACAAGCAAGCACGCACGCACACACACAGTATGAGTTTATCAGCATCAGTGTGGACACATGGACATTTTAAAGCAACAATATTTAACTTTTTCCCCTTAATAAGACTGTTTTAAAATCATTTTAATGTTGGAGTGAGTTGTAACAGGTTGACTGTGCTCTCTGCCTCGGCTACTTGTCTCTCCTGTGACTTGTTTCTGCGGTATTTAACTTCTGACTCGCAGTTTTAAAAATGAAACTTAACAATGTACCTTACTACATTACACAAAACAGTGATTTTAGAGAAACCAGGTCATATTTTATGGAGAATATGTCCTCTGGTTTTCCGTCTGATGTCCTGTGTTTGCTCTGCCTCAACTCTTTGATTCACGGAGGTTCCTGAAAGCAACATGTAGGCTGCCTGCGGACCGAAGCTGCAGCTGAACAGCACTGGGGAGAGTTGGTGTTTTGCCCGCTATCAGAGGAGGTTTGACTCACCGGCAGACTGAAGTTCAGCACCAGAATGGACAACAGAACCAGAGGCAAGTGTGTGGGAAATGTAAGTAGACTCAACAGCCTCTAACTTTACTAATTTCATGACACAGGTGCAGATACTGAAAAGAGGAGGATGATGGAAGAAAAGAGACTGACTGAGGAAGAGGACCGGCAAGAGTTATCCTAGACTGGTGTGTAGTTTTTGTGGACAGCTATGCTAAATAACAGGCTGCAGACAGACAGAAAACTGGACTTGTTGCTGCTGAATATTAAGTAGCTGCTTGCAGTTTACATGTCATGTGTTGTGGCTCTTGCTGCATGTTTGACACATAAGAAAAAATACCTGTAATGCTGTGGGGCACAAAATCGCACAGAAATGAATTCCTACATAATGTTGCTTTAAAGGTGTCAGCTCTTCAAAGTGAAGACAAAACACCTCCATCGCCCTCTGGTGTCTGGCTGCAGTATGTGTCATGAACCGTGCCCACAAATGGTTTCTATCATTTGAGGCCGTTCTTATCAGTCTGGTGCGAAGAAGAAGAAGAAGAACAACAACAACAAAAGAGGGCATATCATCATGACTGACAGCTAAGAATCCCAAAGATTTTACTAACCTGAGTGTCTTTTATGGAGTCTTTTTTAGCCATGAATTTTAAACACTTTTAGCACTTGACATTTTTCTGATACAGTGTTTAAATTTTATACTTTCAGCACTTACCACTTTTTAACACTTCTTTTACACTAACCCCAAATACATCATGTATTCATCATTATTAGATTAGATTATTTAACCAAATTTGTTGAGCACTTATTTTGACCTTAAAAAATACATATTACTGTCCTTTTAATTGTTATTTATTATCGATTACTTATTATTTATGGTTATACTACAGGCACCAAGGATAATCATTCAACAGTAAGGCGCTGGACCGTGGCAGCCCAGATAATTTCTAAAAAAATTTAAACCTTGTGGCCCCACCTAGTGTGAAGTTCCCTTTTAAAACCTTTTTGAAATCTAAATAACTGTTAACATTGGCTTTTAAGTAACCAGTTTTGGTTTTAATAAAGAATTTAAAAAAAAAAAAAAGGTTTTTAGCATTTTGTAGTGTTTATTTGGTACACTGCGTTTTGATCCCAGCCTAACCACTGACTGAGTCTGGCTGTGTGGGCGGGACTTGAAAACTGCGCCTCCACCTGCCAATCACTACTGCACAGAGTTTGACTCCAAATTATGTCATCAGAACAACATGGCAGCTCTGTATCAGGATATTCTGGCTTCTTTTCTGTACACTGGGAAGTGGAGACCTGTCATCTATTTTTTTTCTCAGTTGTTGTGTCGACATTACAGAAACTGTTTTTAGTTGTAGCTGATTTTCCCTTTTTTGTGGATAGATTTGCTAAAGAAGAAACAGAGTGAAGAAATGAAAAATAAAACAAGGTGGGGAAGGAAAAAAACACCACTCCCGGGGGTCACAACAATTTCTACCAAATTGCAAATCATTACGAAGCTACTGATGCTCTGGTTACTAGATTATACATATAACAATTTAAAGATCTGACCAATTATAACATTGATTGAAAAACCATTTCAGTAAGGAGAGAAACAGTGAAGAATTGCTTAAAACTAGGCTGTGTAACACGACATATTTGCTAAAAAACAAAATAAAATAAAATCAACTATCACATTCAGCCTTAGTTTCTTCTGCTGTAAGTGTAGATGAATGCTGAGCTGTGCGTGTGTGTGTGTGTGTGCTTGTGTGTGTGTGTGTGTGTGATTATGTCGTGTGAGTAGTCGGGTA
>JAQFJA010000009.1:89561-103348 GCA_029874485.1 Naso brachycentron | reverse complement strand
ATGATAATTCATAAACATGAAAACAAGGAGGGTAAAAAAAGCGAGGCTAAGAGGAAACAGGCTCATGGTTCCACATCAATTTATGTTACAGTTTCTGTTCATTTGGTGTTTGAACATAAGCGATACTCACCTGACAAAAGCCCTTTCTCTTCTGATTCATCATCGCTGTTCACAATGTCAAATTTCTCAATCTCAGCCAGAGACTGGCCGTAATGAGTGAGCTCCTCCTCTTCATTCAGGTTGTAAACATCCTTCTTATCGTGGACACGCTGAAATATGAATTTTTTCTCAACTGAGTCAGATTGATTAATCACCGATACATCTTATAAATCTCTTTTTATGTCTGTCAGACTATTGGGTGTAATTTATTTGACGTTAGCCTGCACGTCACTGACCTGTCTCTCCATTGCAAACCTCTGAAGGATTTTGTCTTCTGGTGCCATCTTGGTATCATACTCTCCAATTCGTCTGTCGATTAATTTGTTGGACTTGTTCTTTTGTTTGTATTCCTGCAGGAGGGTTGCTTTTCTCTAAAGATTAAAGAAAAAAAAAAAGAAATAGTAATGTATAATTTCTGTCAACTCCTTTTCACGTAAACAAACACACAAAGCCCAAATATAATATGCAACAAAAACATTAATTCACTCTTTACTAGAAAGTTTCACTTTTGTTCCACTTGAGAGTTTAATCAAATCTGCTCGTCAGGTGCAAATTTTGCTCTCATTCTCACTTTAACTGGTGCTAAGTTCTGTCCATGCTTCTCTCTGTCCTCACAAAACTCTCACTGTCTCCTGCTTGACACTGCAAGCACCACACTTCACAGTACAGACAGTGTTACATGGATGATGAGCTGTGACCCATGGTGACCAGAGACAGTGCTACAGCACAACAGTTTATCTGTTGTTTTTCACTTCATCAGACAACGGAACGGGTAGTGTTTTATCCAGAGTCTGCCTTCCTTTTGTTTATTTTGCTGGGTTGAGCAGATTTGTGTCACACTGACATTTGGTCAAAGAACCACAGGTGAATTTCAGAAAACATCCTAAGGCTGTAAGTATCTCTTATGGATTATTAAGTTTAAGGTCTAACAGCAATTCAAAACATTTTAACACTAAAATCACTACGATCGGCGCCCCCCCCAAGTGAGAGTTTCAATTAAATTGAAGTTACTCAGTTTGTATGTGGTGCTATAAGCACCTATGCACAAATTAAGGCTGTTTGTCCATTTAGACACTGAAGGTAGCAGCATTGTTCTGGCTGTGGACTGTTTGCAGAGAATGGCTCTATTGAGGTAAAGGTGGGGAGGAACAACATGATCACTTACCTTATTTATGGCTTTGGATCGAGACACACCAGGCAGACCCACATCGTGCTTGGATTTTCTACCCAGAACATCAAATTTCTTCCTGTTGATTTTCACCTCAAAAGGGTTGCTTTTGATCTCAGTGGAGGTTTTGGTTTTGCGGACCTTGTCAGCAAGGTTCCTTTTCTTAGGTGGCTTCCCCATCTGGAACACAGTTGTGAACTGATTAACTCACATAACAGACAATCAAAAAGGCTAACATTACCTCCACCTAACTGGACGAGTCCGATCAAATACTCCTACAATAACACACCGCATCAGTTAAATTACGTTATTCCTAGTATCTATTTTTGGTGACTGGCAGGTTTTTTGTCTTTTTGTTGCAGTTAGTTCATAATAAACGCAACTTAACCTTCGTGGATCTGCTAAGTTTCGTCTCTGGCTAATTTTGGCAACCAATTGGTTAACGCTAGCTTTTGAAAAATTCTAGGTTAAGGCTGACGTTCTTGTATGACTCTAATGTAAAAGTTTGTCATACAAGCAAAAAATGGTTTTTAAAAAATGACATAAACTGGAGCTACTTTATAGCCAACTAGGCTACCTTTACTACGAACCGTCAACAGACTGTAAATAAACTAATTTATCACGGAGGCAAACTTCACCTTTAAGTCGCGTGTTAAAGTCAAAAGGTAAATCCAGGCGGAAGAAAAGACTGGGCAGCCACGCTCTGCAAAAGGTGAATTTAATAATAATATTTCATCTTTAACTATCCACGTTTTCTCACGGAATTTCCATTTCCAGTTTCCAGCGTGCACAAGTGGGAGGTCAAAGTTAAAAAACAAGAGGCAGGCAAGAGATACTTCCGGTGTGAGTTTATTCAACAGCGCCTCTAGCGCATGGATGTATTATAAGATATTACAGAACTAATCATTGGAGAGTGAATATTATATAAAATTCATGCAACAGCGTCGAAAATTTATAGTTCATTCTTTAAAATTAACAGGCCATGGATTACACATTAAATATGGTATAACATATAGCTAGAATATATAGTGTGTGGGTGGTGTCAGGGCTGTTTTAGCTTTTGGGGGGTGCTGTGCAAGAAGCTGTTTGAGGGGACCCAAATTTGTCATATTGCAATGTGGGGGACTCCAAACCCTTTAGGATGATCGGTGGGGATGCATCAATCTGTTACACTTTAAAGGAAACTGCACTTTATGGGGAATGTAGACAAGAACATAGAAGCCTTTCCCTTCTCTGTGCAGTCAGTAGGTCGCTAGATACCCTAACCCTGCACGAACAGTTTTGCACGTTCAGTGGAAGTGACAGAGACACCTTTACTGCTGTCTAAAGCCCTCTAAATCTCCATCCACAAGTAGTGACCGTGCATATTCACCACACTAGAGACTCATTGTGGGTGTAAATATTTTTATTTTTATTTTTAAGTTTTATAGGCCTAAAAGTGTGTTTTATAGCAGTTTAAACCATTTTGTGAATATATGCCGTACCTCCTGATTTTAGCATAATTTAGTTCATGAAACATCAGTGGAAGTACTATTAATGAAAATCATCTGCCATAAAATAAACTGCACATTATAATATAGGCAGCCCATTATTGAATGTCTATTGTATTACACAGGTCTACCTCTTTGGAAGAAATAATTAGGTATCATTGCATGTGCGCATGTGCATGCACGTGAGCGTGCGCATCTTATCTACTTTATCTATTAAAACAGGAAGTCTTGTGTTACTGTTAATGAAAATATGCATCTTTTGCAACACTTGTAAGGCATCGGAGCATTGTTGTTTTTGAACATAACTCACGACATCTACAAACAAAGTGTACAGGGTTAACATGTGATGCAGTTTCATCTCATTGAAATAATTAGTGGTATGCGAGGCCGGTGGTAGCTATGGGCAGGGGTGGGCTGATCCCAACCAAACGTGCGTCTTGCCCATCCAATAAAAAGGGAAAAAAACTTTATCTTTTGCTCAGCCAATTCAAAATTAGTATAGAATTTATCAGTACCATTTCTAGCCTCTGATTGGGTGGGCAGCCGATAGACCGCCTCCAAAGTGTCGCACTTTCTCTTCTGTTACAGCGACAGCATGCACACTGCAGTCTCAAGCAGACTTTTTTAAAAGTTGAAGTTAAAGTTGTTTTCCCTCGAAAGACTTCATGTTCTGTCAGTTTGTGAATGCTGAGGTAAAAGCTTAGAAATTAGCCAACATTCATCACTTAAGTCAGCGGCATGGTTCCACAAGGCATCCACAGCGCTGGAAATGCAGGGCTGTCCTTAAAAAAATTACATCACCTTTTAGAAAAAAGAGCACACCGTTTAACATCAATATATATTTTTATGCACTCATTCTACACATCATATGCCTACCATTTGTTATTAGTCATCATCGTGTCTGATGATTTTTGGCCTGAACATCAGCTGAAGGACACCAATTTGCACACCAGGCAGATTATTGTCAAAAACAAGGCGTTTTCTAATATTTTCAAAAGATGTACTGATTCTGTCTCTTTTGATGGTCAACTTTGTTAAACACCTTTTGCAAAGACCTCCAATCGCATAAAGAAAACATTTTCAAACCATGGGTCAAATTCTTGAAGCGGCCATCATGATATTTTACCGAGTAAACATACCCATTTGAGCCCTCGAATTCTACATTTAATTCAGACAGTCAACTTTCTATGCGTCTCTTTTTGTGACAGGAAGCATCTGATATTGAAGCACACGGTCTGACGTAGGTAGACATACCTACAACATCACAGGACTGGTCAAGATCCTCAGATCAACCGTTTGCCATGATTGGAAGTAGGGCTGCACAATTTTGAGAAAATATCTAATTGCGATTATTTGCGGTGATATTGCGATTGCGATGTGATTTGCAATAGAAGAAAGAATGATCATTGTTACATCACAACTCAACATTCATCTGAGGTAGGCCTAACTGAAGTGTAAAATTTCAATGACTCTTAAATTCCATAGGGAGAAATTGAAATGTATAAAATTTTATCATTTGTACAACATAATTAGATACTTGGACGAAGAGGACAAGCTCTTCTGCCAGTTCCTTGATCTTATAAACCTATCAGATGGGAAAGCTGATTCAACTGTGACATAAATAAATGAGTAGCATAAACTATAATTCTAAAAGGCAGGACAACAATTCAGGTTTACTGTAAGCCAATACAGACAGTAGGTGGCGATAATGCACCTGAACTTCCAAGAAAATCACACTGAATTTACCAAGAAGAAGAGGAGGGAGAAGGACATTTTGGAAAAAAGAGACCTCATGGAAAAGGTGTCTGTTCTTGTTTGAGATTATGGGCCGCTTCAAAAAAGGTCGCAGTCAGAGAAACACAGACCTTTGGCAATAGCTGGAGGCAGGGATGTTGTTGTCAGGACTTGAATCCTACATAATGTTTCTGCCACAAATGTTACACCAGAGCAGTAGTTATCAGACACTCTTGATCTTTTTAAAAACGATAAGAAAGACTATGTTAAGTGGTTAAAGGTCATCTGGAGGGAGGACAGACATGGAGTCCAGACAGACCGTGCTTCTTGCAGGTACTGTTAAAAGTCAACTAAATAGAGCTGCTAGAAGCTTTGAAATGCTAGCCTAATTTCTTTGTTATACATGTTACAACCCGAATTAAGTCTAGGAGTGAGGGGTTTGTAACAAGGAGAGCGGGACCCGTGTTGAGCTCAACAAACATCAGTTTTATTGTGATCAACAGAAGAATCTAACAACACAAGGGAAGGGCAGCAGGTGGCGTCAAACCAATAAATAAATAAAAAGAGTCGCTCGCGTAACTCTTGTGAAAAACGGAAATAAACCTTAAGTAACAAGGTGATACAAAAGACAAAAGAAACGCCACCCATAAACCTAAACAAAAACACAAGAAAGCTCCCGTAACACTCCCCCCCATAAATACAAACCTCCCGGGTTTGAAACATCACACACGAGACGGGGCATCTGCAACAATGTTGTCTACCCCTTTTTGTGTTTAATCACGAGGTTGTAGTCCTGAACCAACAACGCCCACCGCATGAGCCTTTGATTATGATTATACATGCACGACAAAAATACCAAGGGGTTGTGATCAGTATACACTACCAAGGGCAAGGTACAAGAACCAATGTACACCTCAAAACGCTGCAGACTCCACAATAAAGCCAATGTCCCTTTCTCAATAGTCGAATACTTACTCTGGTGAACGTTAAACTTACGTGAGAAGAAACTGACAGGATGATCCACACTGTCGGAATCTTCTTGCATCAAAACGGCTCCAGCACCCACAGCACTGGGGTCCACCTCTAATGTAAAGGGTATAGTGAAGTCAGGAGCAGCAAGCACCGGCGCGTGACACAACTGTTTAACACTCTCAAACGCACGCTGACAGTCGGAGGTCCAAATGTACTCAACCTTGGGGCTAGTAAGACTCGTCAGGGGCTGGACAACGGCGGAAAAGTTTAGACAGAAACTTCGGTAATATCCGGTCATTCCGAGGAACCGCTTAAGTTCCCGACGAGTGACCGCAACCGGGAACTGCATGATGGCACTGATCTTGGCTTCTATCGGATGTACTTGGCCACAACCCACTTGTCTCCCCAGGTAAGTTACAGTTCCCCTCCCGAACTCACACTTGGCTAGATTTAATGTGAGAGACGGGCGCGCAAGTCGACCAAACACCTCAGTGAGCGACTTCACATGATCTTCCCAGCATTCCGAGTACACAATCAAATCATCAAGATACACGTTGCAGTTTGGCATCCCATCCAAAACAGTATTAATGAGGCGCTGAAATGTGGCAGGCGCATTACACATTCTGAATGCCATCACGGTGTATTGAAGAAAATGGTCAGGCGTCGCAAAAGCGGAAACTTAACGGAACCTGCCAATAGCCCTTTAATAGGTTGCGTTTAGTCACGTACTTCGCAGCACCCAGGTTGTCAACGCAGTCCTCCATACGCAGCAACGGATAGGAGTCTGGCACTGTGAGAGCATTTACTTTCCAAAAATCGGTAATAAAACACTGAGAGCCATCGGGTTTTGCCTCTAACAGACATGGAGAGCACCACACGCTGTTACTGGGCTCAGCCAAACCATGATCCAACAGATATTTAACCTCTTTCTTCATCAAATCCCTTTTTACCTGATTCACACGATACGGATGCTGTTTTACGGGACGAGCGCTTTGCACATCAATGTCATGCTCAACGACTGTGGTGCGCGTAGGCACGTCGCTGAACAGGCACGGGAACTGCCCCACCAACTCAACTATGTCACGCCGCTGCGCAGGCTCCAGGTGCTGCAAGTGGTCCGGCAGCACCTTGAGCATCTCAGAGTTCGGCAACCGGGTGCTTTGTTGGGAGGATGGGACAGAGGACAATCCATCCTCATCGCCGGAGTCAGCTCATGTAACAATGACCGCAGAACACCGCTCTTCAGGGACTGAACCAGCCCCTGCAGAGGAGCGCGCACTGTCATCCCGAGAAAAGTACAGTTTCAACATATTAAAATGACATACGCGTGTTTTCCGCCGCCGGTCTGGTGTACTGATCACATAGTCCGTCTCGCTCAGCTGTTTTAGGACCTTATACGGGCTTGAAAACCGCGCTGACAATGAGCAACCCGGTAACGGCAGGAGGACGAGCATGCTGTCATTAACTTTAAAGTGCCGAGCGACAGCCGAGCGATCAAACTGTTTTTCCATTTTTTCTTGGGAGCCCCTGAGAGCATCCTTTGCCAAGGCACGGGCCTGATGTAAACGTTCCCGAAATCTAGAGACAAAATCTAACACGTTAATTTGTGGAGACGCCTCAGTAGACAAAATCTCTTCTTTAAGCATCTTCAACGGACTGCGCATGGAGTGCCCGAACACCAGCGCAGCAGGGCTGAACCCTAGAGACTCCTGCACAGTATCACGAGCAGCAAAAAGGACAAAAGGCATGCCCTCATCCCACCCCCTGCCCATGTCTAAGCAGTATTTCTGCAGCATGTACTTGAGAGTCTGATGCCACCTCTCCAGCACGCCTTGCGACTCGGGATGATAAGCGCTTGAGACGACATGTCGGATCCCTAATGACTGGAGCACTTGTTTAAACACCCGCGACTGAAAGTTAGTGCCCTGGTCAGTTTGTACGGTCCTCTGCAACCCAAAGGTAGCAAAGAACTTAGTTAAGGCACGAGTTACGACACTAGCAGTGATTTTACGCAGAGGCACGGCTTCAGGAAAACGAGTGGAAGTACACATTATAGTCAATAAATACTGGTGACCAGCTTTCATTCGGGGCAACGGGCCGACGCAGTCTACCAGAACTCTCTCAAACGGCTCTCTGACAACAGGGATTGGCCCCAGCAGCGTGGGAGGGATCAACTGGTTCGGCTTTCCCACTACCTGACAAGTACGACAGGTACGACAGTGTTTAACTATGTCTGACTTTTGTCCGGGCCAGAAAAAATGTCTTAAGGTAAGATCATAGGTCTTATTTACGCCCAAATGACCCGCCCAGGGACTCTCGTGCGCCAAGCTCAATATTTGGTCTCGATACAAAGCTAGGATCACAATTTGATCCACCACCCCACAGTCAAACTCATCCCCTGACGGCGGCAACCACCTGCGCACCAAAACGCCGTTATCTATAAAAAACACGGCAGGACCCAGGCTAGGAGGAGCTTTACTGCTCACAGAAGCAAAACACTTCCCGAGACCTGGGTCGGCCTTCTGTGCCGCTATTAACTTTTCACACGTAATGGGCACCTGTGCACTGGTCGATGTAGCGGAGCAGGAGCGGGGAGCCTTCAACACCGTAATTGATGCAGAAGATTCAGGAACAGGTGCAGACACCCGCGTCATCTGTGAAAAGTTTTGAAAACATAGAGTCAGTTAAATCCACATTGGCATTGTTGTCGTCCTTACCTTCCTCGGCGTGTCTCCGGGACTGGGCGCGCGTAATTACGCACGAGGGAAATTCACCGGCCTGAAAAAGGACGTGGGGCGCCGTGTCCAAGACTTCGAGGGAAGGAATTACTTTACCCCCGGCAATATCATTCCCCAACAACATTGTAACACCACGAATAGGTAAAGCAGGGCAAATGGCTACGGGAAACACACCGCTGACCAACTTAGAGTGTACCCGTACGAAATGCAGTGGCCGTGGGATGTAGCCCATTTCAATGCCACTGAGAACGACACTGTAGCCGCAAGCAGATTTTTCAGAAAACGGTAACGCACTGGCAAGGATAACAGATTGAGACCCACCAGTGCCAGTACCCGTATGGGCCATGCCTCTCCGGGGTCCCCTGAGAGGCACCAACACATCAAACGTGAACGGCTGAAAACACGGGTCAAGCCCGGAGCTGCACGGAGTTGGTTGAGTGTCAGAGGGGTTTACCTTTATCAGTCCAACCCCCTTCGGGTGACGCACAGGGGGTGCCAAGTGAGATTGTTCTTTTCTTTTTAATGTCAATTTTAATAACAATTTGCAATGACGTGCCCAGGCTTATGGCAGTAGAAACACTCCCTTTCCTCTTTAACGCCAGAGTGAGCTCGACTTGCTGGACCAGGGGAAAAAGGGGCTGGACGCGGACGGTCGGGACCGGGAAAAGAGGAAGGATATACCACCTTGTGAGTAAGCAAAAATTCATCGGCCATAATGGCCGCAGCAGACAAAGACTTCACTTTATGTTCGTTTCGGTAGACTACCATGTGCTCAGGCAGGCTCCTTTTAAACTCCTCTATCAGTACCAATTCTCACAGCTCAGCAAAATCTGTAACTTTACAGGCGGAACACTGCCAGTCAAACAGGGTCCCTTTATCTCTGGCAAACTCTACATACGTCTGGGAGGGGGCTTTTCTGTGGCCACGGAACTTCTGTCTATACGCCTCAGGTGCCAGTTCATACATGCGCAGGATCGCCTCCTTCACAATGTCGTACTCCAAACTATCCGCTAGAGGGAGCGCCGAGACCACCTCTTGGGCCTTACCATGTATTTTACACTGTAACAGTAGTGGCCACATTTCCTCAGGACACTTCAAAGCGATGGCCAAATGCTCAAAGGTGTTAAAGTACGAATCCACCTCAGCTTCCCGAAAGGGTGGCACTAACGCCACATGTTTACTGATATCAAAACAGTTGTGGGACAAACTGGAAGAGGCAGAGGACATGCCGATGTGCTGACATGCTGATGTTATCCCAAGTGTCACCGTTCTGAAACGTCTCCTCTCAATGGAAACCGAGGCTGACTCTGGGATCAAAACCATGAAAAAGACCCTCTTAGAAGCTGTCAACAAGCACTTCAGCACAGTGGAAAATGAACCTCTATATGAACTCTCCACACTGCTGGACCCAAGATACAAGGACAGGTGAGACTGTAAACTTATAAAAAATGTCAGTATTTATGTAAGTTTTCTCACTCTTTGTGAGAAACATTATTTGAATCTAATATAACATAAAGCAAATAAATATTAAATATATACTACATATATATATATATACATATATATATATACACCAATAACATATTTGAAATTTAAATTAAGGATAAATGCACATGATATTTTTTCACTTCAAGAAGTATTATTTTGCTGAGTCTAGAACTGAACCCAACATATTATTTTTTTCAGATTTTTTGCCAGTGCAGACTCTGCCAAGCATGGGAAAGATGCACTGGCTAAAGAACTGGAGGAAGACTTGAGGACCACCACCACTGATGGAGCACAGGCTTCGGAGCCACTAGGAAAGACACCCAGAGTGGAAACAGCAGCAGCAGCAGCAGCAGCAGCGGCGGCAGCTCCAAGCAGAAGCAGCAACTTCATTAACGAATTTGATAAAATTCGGATGGAGCATGATGAAGGCCCTGGTACTGCAAGCACCTCTAGCACTGCTGTACAATTGCACGGTTATTTTACAGAGGAAACAATTCCTTCCACAGACGACCCATACAAATACTGGGCAGTCAACCACCAGCGGTTACCTGGCCTTGCTGCTGCTACCTTCAGATATCTCTGTGCACCCTGCACTAGCGTGGAAAGTGAAAGGCTTTTCAGCACAGTTTCCACCATCCTGGATGAGAAGCGAAACAGACTCACAGCTGAGAAAGCAGAAATGCTTGCTTTCCTAAGCAAGAACCTGCCACTGATGCTGAAGCCTGAGCTTGAGAAGCTTGAAAAATCTGCTTGAGCAGGTCACTGACACTGAGTGGTATGTGTCTGACTTAAGCCTCAACACAGTAAAATCTTGAAATGTTCTTTCTCTCTGAATCTTACTGGATTGGTATTCCTCCAAGGGCCTTCATCCCCCTCTAGTGGTGAAAAAACCTGACAAATTTGGACTACCTCTGATTTTTTTCATTTTTTAGTTTTGACCAAGCTAGTGAAGCTATTGGTTTATTTAGATGCTTTTATAATGGATGTTTAATTCCCATTTGCACTAAACATTGTAAAGAGCTGATTGCTGCTTATTTTGAATATCTAGCAACCAAGATAGTGAAGCTATTGTTTTTTTCTCAATTTCAGCTCCTTTTATTATTTATTTATTGTATTTAATTTTACATTGGATTTTATATTCCCAATTGCACTGACTGAACCAGTGACACTTGTATTTCTTTTTACATGTTGTTTGGCCAAGCTAGAGAAGCTATTGGTTTAAGATTTTTGTACTGGTGCAAAGTTGTTAAATAAATAAGTGACTCAGAACATTTATATCTGTTTATTTGTTTTGTTTTTTAAGAAAAGGAAAGTCAAATCATATGCACAGAGGAATGATCCCAGTTTTTTTCACACAATAAAACCATTTGTTGGGTAATAATTCAGTGCTGCTTTCGGTATCGGATCGGTATCAGCCGATACTAAACCTAAGATATCGGTATCGGAGGTGAAAAAAGCGGATCGGTGCATCCCTAGCGTTTATACCCGCTGATCTCTGATCTCAAACATAACCTGCTCAGGAGCAGGTTAGCCGTTCAGCATCAGTTACCGCGGTGATACAGCCCGGTGAGAAGTGATCCACCTTCTTAGGACTAAAAAAACTCAGAGTTAACCTGAAGGTACCTTGCTGAGCATAAATCCTGCTTCACAGTACAGACCTCTGGTGTATTGTCTTCTGTCACCATTCATTCTTCTCCACACATCGGCTAAATCGTGTTACCAGACGTTGCTTCGGTGCATGCTGGGAAGCACTGTGAGGTTCTAAGTGATTTCTGTCCAACAATTCATTTTCAGTGCAATTACAACTTCCCCAGCATCTCCATTACTTAAACAGTACTTAAAACTTGTAAGAACAGCACTCTGTCAGGTGCATTTGCTGGAACATACATATTCATAAAAACAAAAGTAAAATGCTTAAAGTTTGCCTTTACCACCATCAGTCTGACACAACCTCACCAAGAACACCTTGAGCAGCTCTGTGTACAAACCACCACAGTAATCTACATGCACACTATATACACTGTTAACACACTGTGAACGGGAAGAGAAGACAGATACAGAAAAAGAGGGAGAGAATAAATGTCACCTAAGTGCTTATTCTGTTATCTGCTTTAGCAATATAAGCAGTCTTGTCATGCCAATAAAGCCCTTTAAATTGAAATTGAGAGAGAGGTTTACAGAAGGTGGTAACAACCTGTCTACATGGAAGACATTTCTGAGGTTGAGGTCAGGCTGGAAACACAAACAGGTCAAAGGTTCAGGTTAATGTTGGTACGGGTCAAACTTTATCAGGACACTGACCACTGAAAGTGTTTGGTGGCTAAATGTCAAACTGCTAACCCTTCAAACTACCATTCAAAGTTTAACAGTTTGACTCGAAAATCTGTAAAATCCTTGTAAATTAAATTGAGACTCACTGATAGATACTAACTACTACTGTCTGTCTGTGTGTCTGTCTGTCAATCATTGTCTGTCTGTCTGTCTGTCAATCAATCATTGTCTGTCTCTCTGTCTGCCTGCCAATCATTGTCTGTCTGTCTGTCTGTGTGTCTGTCTGCAGGTTCAGATTGTTAATAAAAAGTTGGATCTCAGTAACGTGACATCAAAATGCGGCTCCAAAGACAACATCCACCACAAACCAGGTAACACATACACACACACTCACAAACACTCACACACTCTCTTGATGTGTGTGTGTGTTGTTCATTGTGCAGCATTTTACTGGGCTTATCATTCAGACATAACATGTACTGTAGTATGATACACGTACTGTGATTATTAAAAGGTGACGTACTCGTGTGTGTTGTGTATCAGGTGGAGGGAAGTTGGAGATCAAATCAGAGAGGGTCGGTTTTAAAGATGTTCAGTCTAAAGTCGGTTCTCTGGAGAACATCACTCATGTACCGGGAGGAGGCAAGAAGAAGGTAAGCTACATGCTAACAACCATGTCCCATATCAGCAACACAGCAGCTGAACATCGTGTTCACATCGTATCCAGATGAAACATCTGTCGACACAAGTGAATGAATGACAGCAGCTTCTGAGAGCAGCTGGAGGCAAAGTCACAAACAGAACAATATGCAGCTTTTCACAGGGTTAGCGTTTGCCCTCACCCGTGGAAATAGCAAGAAAATCAAAAATGAATACTCTTAACGGAAACACGTCTAGCGTGCTGATGATCTAATATGTCATTCTTGGGTGGAGAAACTCTGAAGTACTTCCACGGTTTGGATGATCGAGGTTGAAGTTTTTTATTTGCAGCTCGATCTCCAGTTTTCTCTACAAACAGATGCCTGCACATCAATACAGAATCCGTAGGACTATTTAACATGTTTTGTTTGTAGTTCACGAAGTATTGAGCAGTCAGCAGTGTGTTTGGAATACAAAAGAGGTGGAATGCACTGGACAAAAAACACATCTTTCTCAACATTCCCTTGTCTCATATTGCTCATTGGACATTAAACGATTACCAGCAAAGAAATTCTCTGCATGGATGTATGACACATGTTATTCAGATATGTGCGAACTTGTTGCCAGATGACAGGTGATGGGTTCAGAGGTCGGTCCGCTGCTTTGACCTGGCTCTTGTGTGGGTGAACGCATGCTTGACTCAGCCAGCAGTTTTTTAATTCAGTTAATCAATGTTTTGTGTATAAAATGTGCAAAGTCAACGTTTCATGTACAGCAGCACCTTGAACTCAGTAACAACCAGAGAAATGAACCTTAAAAAGGCTTGAGGACAAATGTTATGAGTACAGTTTGGTTTCCTCTTCACACCACCTGGAATTTTATTACCTTTATCTATTTATTTTTAGTTTCATTATAAGCTCACATTGTTTCTATTCAGAAGTTATGTTTAAATGTTGGTCAATTTTATATACATTCCTGATCAAAATCCTAAGACCAGTTAAAAAATTGCAAGAATTTACATTTTGCACTGTTGGATCTTAAGAAGGTTCTCAGTAGAGCTTCAAAATGCAAAAAGAAGAAATGGGAACAAGAGACCAAAAGTTTTGAGCAGGCAATTTATTGAAAACA
>JAQFJA010000008.1:24330823-24341919 GCA_029874485.1 Naso brachycentron | reverse complement strand
AAATCGCTGTCATTTAGAAATGAGATCGCATGTATATTTGAATCGAGATCTTGATTTTTTTGTGATTAATTGTGCAGCCCTACCTCAAGGCATAATTAGCTCAACTTGGGGACGATACAGCTCCAAACAAATGTACCCTCATGCAGTATTCTGCTGGTTCTTGGTCAGTGTTGGCCTAAGGCCACCAAAGAAATCGGAGGTAATCCACATGCCTATCAGGTACTTGTACCTGATGAAACATGACATGTCTGCCATGACTGCTACAGGTTCCTTCCTGAACCGAATGAGGACTCCGATGAGATAGTTGGTGAGATCTGGCCCCTGCAAAAGCTGCCGGTTCAGTGATGTTCCTTTATATGTGGCCCCACAGTCAAATACAACTCTTAGTTTTCCTTTGGTAGGGTGATGTACTCCATGATGGGGGATGTACCACACTTTTCCATCATTTTGTTTCAGCTGAGCAGTGGGTACCATTTCAGCATAGCCTTGAGCCAATATGTCACTAAGAAATGAAGTGTACTCCTCCTTGTACTTGATATCTCTCTCAAATTTCCGCTTCAGGCCTTGAAGCTGCTGCTCTGCCACACAGCATTTATTTAGTAAGGCAGGATCCTCTTCTCTGAAGGGTAAGGGAATACAATAGTGTCTACCTTTCAGTTCCGCTGTAGTTTGCACAGTCTTTATGAATTTAATGTCCACTCTTGACATTTCCAATTGCTCCAATGATGTTCTTTCATTAAAATCATGATTATATTGACTGATAAGCGTCTCTTCCGGATGTTCCACAGAGATACGATTAGTTGTAACAACAAAACAGCCCATCTTGACTTCACTGCTGTTTCCCCCGCAAAGTGGTCCATTGATTATCCAGCCAACTCTTGTTCGGACTGCGTATGGT
This sequence comes from Naso brachycentron, assembly GCA_029874485.1. Classification (NCBI taxonomy): domain Eukaryota; kingdom Metazoa; phylum Chordata; class Actinopteri; order Acanthuriformes; family Acanthuridae; genus Naso; species Naso brachycentron. The sequence goes on along the minus strand of JAQFJA010000008.1, from coordinate 24,341,021 downwards.
CCCTCAGCTTGGCTGTTAATCAGCTCCCAGGGTTCCATCACTTTAGGAGCATCTGTACCAATGAGCAGGTCAACCTCTGCATCCAGATTGTGAAGTTTTATGTTCCTCAGATAAGGCCATTTTGCAATATCCTCCTGCTGTGGAACGTTCAGTCTTGATACTGGCATAGTCTCTGAGTCAAAACATTTGGTAACTCAATAAAATCATACATGTCATTGCCAGATACTTCCACGCCAGACAGTACAGTGGTATTCACAATTTTCCTCTGACCCATGGTTCTTAATAAAATGTTGGCTGGTTTGCCTCTCAGGCCCAGTCTCCTTGCCAGACTGACGGTGCAAAATGTACCCGAACTCCCAGGATCCAAAAAAGCATACATCCAACTTCATCACTCATCTGGCATTTAACCTGTACTGCAACAATGGAGAAGACAGCATCATCCTCATCACCGGCCCCTATGGCTCCACATGTCTGAGAAGGTCCAGGAGAAACACTCAGTGGAGGGCACACAGATACTTGTGTGTCTTTTAAGGATGTACCTTTATCCTTTTCCTGAATATGAAGGATTAAAGGATGCTTCTGGGTACACACAATACAAACCAAATGACTCCTGCAGTCTTTGCTTGTGTGACCAACGTTCAAGCAACCAAAACAAATTACATTTTCTTTTATGAAATTTATCTTGTCCCGATGCATCTTCAACTTGAACTGTGAGCATTTTTCCAGAGTGAATGATTTGTTTGCAAAATAAACAGCATTTGAGGTTGCTTCGGGCAGAGGAGGACTTGATGTTACTGTCCGTGCAGATTTTATCTCTTTCCATCACTGCAGTGACACTGGGGGCAAAAGTGCTTCCGTTTCTCCTTTGCTTTGTGTAACTGGCATTGGAGGCTTTGCTGTGGCTAACAGGTGGCAGATCTGGAATATTACCAAAAAGTGGGTCAGACACTATTTTGACTTGTTTCTCAACAAAGGTCACAAGGTCAGTGAACATTGCTCTGCATCCATTTTGCTCCAGCAGATCACATGCAACACTCCTCCACTTTTCCTGTAGTTTATAAGGAAGCTTCATCACAATATTTTCGAGATTGGAGGGCATGTCCAACTCCTTCATGCACATTATCTGCTGTGTTAAAGTGGAGCAACCTTGAAGAAACAGGGAAAAAGACTGCAGTGCTTGTACATCCTCTGCTTTAATGGAGCGGCAGTTCAGAATTTTTTCCATGTAAGCTGAAGCAGTTTTATGTTCATTGCCAAAATGCTCCACAAGAAGGGATTTGGCCCTTTGGTATCCCATACTTGGGGGTAGATGCTGACAGCTCTTGACAAGGTCTCTTGCCCCCTGGTGTACTGTTCCAAGAAAGACAAGCAATCACTGAAATTGTTAGTTTTTCCTTCTACACAGTTTTCAAAGGATCTCATAAAGGACTGAAACTGAAGAGGGTCACCATCAAATAAAGGAATGTTTCTCATTGGCAGAGCAGATGCTAAATTTTGCTGAACCAACAGTGCAGTGATGTCATTCTGTCTTTGCACAATGTTCACAATATCATTGCAGGGGTTATTGTTGCTGGCCAGATTCAGAGTATCAGGAACCATTTGTGTTGTTTGAGCTTGACTTATTAGGCCTACTGGGCCGCTGTCAGGCCTGACATTTCCTCAGGTATTTGTTGTTAGTGATGGTCTGATGTCAGTTTGTGTTATTGCTACCTATTTAGGTCTGACAGTGACAGCCTGAGCCTCAGTATGAGCTTTACTCTGAATGTTATTTGCAGCTTCTTTTTCAACAAAATCATCAGCATGGGGATTCGGCCAGCTTGTTCCTTGAGCACCAGTCTGATTCCTTTCAAAATATGAGTTCATTCCATCCGAGCCACACTTTGAATTGATTTCCAACACATGCAGTTTTGCATTGGCAGCAGCAAGTTCAGTTTCCAGAGCAAACTGTTCCTTTTGCTTTCTGAGCTCCTCCTCTTTTGCTTCCAATAGATATTTCCTTTTTAATGCAGCCATGCGCTCAATAAGTGCTGCTTTATCAGATTCTGCCTTTATTCTTGCAGATGACGTAGATGATGCTTTAGATAACTTGGAATGTGCTCTGGAAAGATTCTCCCCTTGACATGAAACGTTTGAAGCACTGTCTTCAGGATTAATTTCATCAGAAGCCTCACTTAAGTTATCAGGATGTTCAATATCATTGCCATTTGATTGCACATATGGGTGACCAGCATCAGATAACCAACCCTTTACATTTTCAATGAAATCAAAAATCATGGACTTCCTTGCATGAAAATATGTATTTTGCCATTTAACTTCATCCTCTGGCAAATTCAGATTCAGAATAGCTTTGTGCATGTCATTGGCTACCTCAAAGCACTTAATACGTTTACTCAGCTCAGATCGCACTGAGTTCACATTGTCAGTGGATTCCATCAAGTCACGCATTTGATCCATGCTCCTCTTTGCTTGTTTGCATTTCAAAGACCTCTTTTGTTGACACGTTTTTAAATAAAATGCCAGACCCTTTGAGGTAAACTTGATGCTCCGTTTTGAGAGCACGGACATGTGACCGGAGTAGATCTCAAGGAGAGCAAGGTTCTGACTTGTCCTTGTTGCCCTGCAAGGTCATGCACACCAGAGAGGGCCTTGGCCTTCAAAATGGCTGGTAGGACAAACTGGTACCTTGTATGTCTAGTGGATGGGTCTCTGAATGTTCTGTAGAGGACTCCATCTTGAACTTTCAGACGATGCCACTGCTTGCAGAGTGCTCAAGCCTTGGGAGCCAACCTGCTTCTCTTCCTCCTAGATGGCAGACTTCCCCGTTCCACCAACAGCAGGACCTGCCGGATATCTGAGTCTGACTCCTGGCTGTGCCGGAGCTCCTCAAGAGACAGAGATGGGAGTGTGTCTTGTTGTGAGGGTGCAATCTGAGGAAGAGCGCTGAGAAACTGTACTGTGATTCTGCAGCCTTTTCCCACTCGGTGTGAGCTTCACAGATGGACTTAACATCAGAGGAGCCCTGACTTCCACCTTGCTTGCAACCAGGAGCACCTGGAGCTGCAGAACCCGGCTCCTTTATCTGAAGACATTGGACCTTGCACCGAAAAATGTCCTGTACTCCTTCCTCCTTTGTCTCCTCAGTCTCCACCAAAAGATCCTCGTATGGCTCACTGATCAGCCTTTGACCCACTGACCTGGTAAAGGGGTCTCTACTCAAGACATCGGCTACAACGTTCTTTGTTCCAGGGATGTGCTTGATGTCAAATTTGTATGGGGACAGCCTGGCCACCCACCGCTGTTCACGTCGAGTTTTGGTTTGGTCATTATGTAAATCAATGGATTATTATCAGTCCATATGGTAAAAGACTGACCTTTTAGCCAATGACTAAATTTTTCACAAATGCTCCACTTGAGTGCTAAAAATTCCAGACGATGAGCAGGACACCTCTTTTGCGAGCCAGTGAGAGTCTTGCTTGCAAAGGCGACTGGATGAGCCCTGGTTTCACCCTCTGGTATCTGGGATAAGACTGCCCCAAGACCATCGAGAGAGGCATCGATGGACAGGATCAGCGGTCTGGAGAAGTCTAGGTGAGTGAGGACCGCACAATTCAAAAGCTTCTCCTTGAGGCTGAGGAAGGCAGAATCACAATCAGCAGTCCAGTCTGCAGGTTCACTCTCCATTGTCGACCTGCCGTGAGAGCAAACAGGGGCTTTGCAATTGAGGAGCAGTTCGGTATGAAATGTTGGTAGTAAAATATCATCCCAAGGAATGACTTTACTCTTCGAACTGAAGGTGTGCAGCCATCGTCTTCCATTATGTCTTTCTTTGTCATCTTGACAATGACTTCCACTTTACCGGGGTCGACAGCTACCCCGTCACCATCAATAATGTGACAGAGGAATTTCACAGACCGTCGCAACAGGTGACATTTTTTTGGGCTCAATTTCAGATTGTGTTCCCTCAGCCTCTGAAAAACCACATCCAGCCTCTTGAGGGCTTCCTCCTTTGATGGGGCAAGGACCAGGAGGTCATCGAGATGACATAGCAGGCTGCTGAAGTTTAGGTCACCAAAAATGCTCAACATCATTCTCATAAAGGATAAAGGACTATTACAAAGGCCTTGCTTCATCCTGTTATATTCATGCAAGTCCAGCTGTGTTGTGAAGGCGGTATATTTCTTGTCCTCTTCATGCATGGGCAGGTTATAAAACCCTGATGTTAAATCCATGGTACTGAAGACAGAGTTCCCGCCGAGGGCAGCTAAACAGTCTGCTTGATGAGCCAGAGGGTGAGCATCATTCAGCGACCGGAAGTCTGTGCATATCCTGAGGTCGCCATTTTTTTTCCAAACCATCATGAGGGGGGAAGCAAATTCACTCACTGATTTTCGAATGATTCCCTGCTCTTCCATCTCAGTGAGGACTTGGTGCAGTTTTTGATAGTGAGCTGGAGGCACTCTGCAATATGGGAGGCGGAAGGGACACGAATTCTATGAACAAAGCCCTTGGCTTCTCCACAGTCTAGATGGTGTTTGGAGAACACATCCTCATATTGTTCCAACATTTCCACCAGCTTATTCTTGGTAGTGGGGCTCACCTGGCAACCATCAATGTCAACATCTCCCAAGCCAAGGTTCCTCAATCTCTGCTTCAGATCAGTATGATGAATGGTGTTATGTTGGTCACATGCTCTCTTATCTGTGTCACTCACTTTATGGCAAAAGCCCTGAAACAATGAGAAGTCTTCAGCTGCAATGCAGGGAGAGACATCTGCTAGCTTGCAGTTTCTTTTTAGGATGAGTGGCCATCCCCCCACAAGGGTGTGACCACTCTGCCAATCATAATGCCTTGGGGGAACACACTTAGACAAAGTGGGCTCCACCACCACCTTGCTTCCAGGTGACATGGGGACATTGCTTGGTAACCTGCCCCACAACAGGTACTCCTGCTTGGGGTGTAATGTCACTGCTTGAGTCAGCTTAACCATGCCCACTTTGTCCGGTACATCCTTCCCTTTCCACCTGATGAGGCAGGTCATCATCTCTAGAAACTGCTCACACTCTGCAGACTCCTGTGTGTTGGATGAGATAAGTGTCCAATACTTGTCATCATTCTTCATCTGATGAACTACATACTTTAACATGTTGGTGCCTGTGATGATCTCATCTTTTTGACCAGCAACCACCAGAACTGGAACCATGCACTTAACACCATACAATCCCAATTCCATCTGCTTCATGCACTTGGCGCTCACCTGCACTCCTCCGCAACCGACAAGGACAATGCGCTGCATCAGTTCTTGATGTTGTGCCAGAATATTCTCAGATAAGAGTCTCTGTTCTGCCGCCTCATTTATTGTACAGGCCATTGATCCAGAGTTGAGCAGTCCTTGAAGCTTAGCAGAATCCTTGACCGTCACTGAAGCATAAAATAATAACTACTACTGACTGAGCTTTCTGCTCCAAAATGCAAGTGACTGCATGCACGCATTCTCAACCAGAGGTGTGAATGATGGCCCCGTCATGTTCTGTTCACAGGTGAGCTCCCTCACATTATCAGTAGTTACATCTTCCCGTGTTCAAATCTGAACATGGGCACCAACCTGCCTGTGCTGGGGTGGGCGGCATGCTTTAGTTTGGCTTTTTTTTCTTGGCCTCTCCGATGTTCGATGAGGTGCTCCTGTATCTTGTGTGATGTCCATTTCTCTGCTGTTCTACATTTCAGGACACTGGAAAGGGCAGAGTCAGGACGATGTTTTACAAACATCATGGTGACTTCGTGAGCGGGGTTCTCAATATACCTCCCTTGCCTCTGATAGACGTCTATTACTTCCTCCCATTCATGTACTGCGTGTTTGTTGGTTCCCTCACCTCTGAAGTGTGGTGGCTCTTTGACATCTGCCTGCATCACAAAGTTCACCCCAGTCATGTTTAACTCAGAGTGACCCTCTCCTTTGTTTGCACTAGGTGCGGGAGAACTTTTGTTGTTCTGACTGTCTGCAGTCTTCTGTATCTGATTTGCAATGCTCTCACCAATTTGGTTAGCTAGCTGAGTTATGAGACTGCTTATGTCTGGAGAACTAATGCATTCATCTGAATTGTGTTGTATGGGAGAAAATGCATCAGTATGCATGTGAGTGGAGAGAGTATGGGGGCCTACTGCACTAGCACCTCTCCCTCTACCTGAAGAACTAGTGGCTGGGTAAGGTACATGTTGTCCTGGAGTGATGATATCATGGTGTATGTGAGTGGAAGATAAAGCTGGGTGACCCACAGTAACACCCTTAGCTGGAGTTGAATCTCCTAAAAACCTGCCTCGTCCAAAACTAATTGCAACAGCACACCAGTTACACAATTAATAAACAATAAAACACGCAGGGGACTCAGCGGACAGCATACAGACATGAACCACGCCAGTCCCATCACACCAGACTCACAAAATGCACTTTTATCACTTCGTTACATTCAAAATCTGTTAAACGGAACACGCAGTCACACAGCCATATTACTTCTCTACATCGCCCCCCACCGACGTACACATATATACACACACACAGCTCAAAAATACAGACAGGTAGGAGAAATATAACGATAAAAGTATTTTTGGTGAAATTAATAATAAAGTAAAATACATCAAATTGTTCATTTTCTTTTGTATTCTTTTTTATATCTGTTATATTGGCTTTGGCTGCAACCTCAGACATTTTCTCCACATCAAATCCTTTTAAGTCTCCTTTAATTTCCACACTCTGTTTAAAATAGGCTACTCAGGACATACAGGGCTATCGTTTTGTGACACACATACGCAACTCAGAGATTTTTTATGAATGAAAGTAGGTGTGGCTGACCATTGAGGTATTGCGCAACATACCCGTATCATCCAAGTCCGAAAAAAAAAAAAGACTATCCAAAAACAAGCATTTAATAAGACACGTAGCTTAATGTAAACAGCTCAGGAATGTTCTTGACTCATCTACAAACAATAAACAATATCCACAAATGTAGGTTAGGCCTACTCTCCATTAGGCCAAGGCGATGTTCTTATTTGTTGTGGCATAATGTTACTGAATCATGACAAAAACTGTACCTTACCATTTATGAAGTCTTGTTTTGATGTTGGTTTACAGGTTGAGTACGGCTTGGTTTAGCATGGTAACCGTGCGCTCCCCACCACAGAGAAAATCAAACTAATTAGGCGACCTGGCCATTTAAAGCACCTGTTGCCCTGCTGCCTATAGTTTCGTAAAAGCCTGGCCTATGCTGCACCCCAGTGGTCAAAATAAACAATAGGCCTACATCAACATAATCTATTTATTCACTTGAGTACTCTTACACTGTATTTTATGATTGATAAAACAGGAAAACATTCTCTTACACAAATTTGGTAAGTGAACAGATGCATTGAAGACGTGTCTGTTCAGAGATATAGACGTCACCACATGGTCAAACCAGAAAAAAACGTAAGCTTACAAAAACTTCAAGTAGCTTGTCATGATGACATGATAATTTTGCTTAAGAGAACTGTAGGGTGTGGTGCAGGTGAGATGTGTGTGGCTGCAGGAATGAATAGGCTGTTTTTTAATCTGTTGCAATCTAATGCAGGCTATAACTGAATGTATTGACTTATGGTTGTAAAAACGAAACTATTTTAGTTTCATCAACATGAGGCTTTAGGAGCCTCTCAGCTGTGGAGATAATGGTAGCCTACAGTTGTCTTGTAAGACGTAAAAGTGTATGTAAATGTATGTGTAGGCTGTATTCATTGTTATAATGCCTTGCACTTATAATGCAGCCCCCCCTTCCCCTTTTTTGTTTGTTTGGTTTTTTTGCTTGATATTTTTGTCTTTTTTACTGGACTATGAGTCCGTAAGAAAGTTTAGTCTATTCAAACAAAAGCAAATTGCTGACTCATTTCCGGGACTGAGGACTATATATTACAAGTTTCATGAGGGTTCGACTTCATGCTGCAGTGATTGTCGAGCTCGGAGTGAACGTGCGTCTTTGAAGTTTTTTTTCTCCGTCACTCCATCATCATAACTGTGTGCGCAGACATGTCGGGCGGCAGGAGAATGAGAGCTATCAGAATGAGTGAGTTTGGAGCTCCATCAGTGCTCAAGCTCCGCTCAGATGTGCCGGTCCCCAAGCCTGGACCCAAACAGGTGAGACAGACAGACAAACAGACACCGTTTGCAGGTTGACGTTCACACGCTATTAACTTAATGCGCTCGAGAGGACAGCTCTGAAATCACAGCGCATTTGTGAAGTTGATCGAATATTTAACACCAAATGTCACATTTTTTTTCAGATGTAGGCTACAAGCAAAAGTCTAAGTTAAAGCGTGTTTCCAGGAATTGTCTCGGCAACATGTCTTTAGCCTACTATGTGTAGGCCTATTAGTAACCTACATATGTCTTTTTTCCTCTTTCCCTCTCCCTTTTCAAGCCTTACAATTTCATTGTCTTATTCCTCGTGATGTCTTCGTGTAATGTTTTTAAACTGAATCTCACAGTAAATCGAGAAAACCTGTTAAACTAGTAGCTTATAAGCGCAAATATGCGGACTCATTTAGGGCTTAACGACTTGTTAATACAAGTTTGTGCAGCACTTAAAATTCAGTGGTCGTCGAGCTCTGAGGGGACGTGCTGCTTTGAATTTTCTGACCCGTCGCTCCATCATCTAAACTGTGTGTGCAGACATGATGAACGCAGTCAGAGTGAGTCTGAAGTTCGAGCAGTGCTCAGGCTCTGCTTAGATGTGACTGTCCCCAAGCCTGAATACAACAGGTGAGACAGGGACAGGACATAAAAATCCATTTTCATTTTCACTGGATGAGCTAAATTCTCCAATAAAACTAAAACCTAATCTAGTTAGATTTCTCACCGTAGCCGTTACTTAAAATAGCCTAGGCCTATTAAAACTCAAACTGATAGCCTATGTTAAATAAATAGGCTAAATAAATCGACTTATAAAGCTTAATAGGAAAAAATTTGTAGACCAAAGTTTTATGCAACTTTTTTTTCCACTTTTTATAAAACTTTTTTCTTTTTTCTCACTTTTATGGTCAACCTGGGGATCCATGGGCTATTTGTAGCGTATGAGTTGTAATTCAGTTTCTTAACTTTTTTTATCTGTCTATCTCTCCATCCATTTATCTAGGCTACAATAACAGTCCTCTGTGATGTTTTCTTTTTTTTTCAATAATTCTCCTATAGGTCCTAACAGCATAATGTAGGGCTGAGACAGACAAGACAGAGGATTGCGTTGGGGTGTAGTGCATGTGATGGTTACGTTACATGAGCAATAGCTGGAGACTCCGATGTGCCCGCAGCAGCATCGCGAGAGGCGGAAGCATTACACTCTGACAAAAAGATGTGGGCCTACTGAAAGTGCTGTAAGTCGCACTGGATAGCCTAATTAGCAATATCACACGAGAGGAAGTGCTGCACTGAATATCGTCACTGGTGTGATGCGGTCTGTGTGATAATGCTTTTACAACAGCTGTACAAACTCTGTTTAGTTGACATAATGAGCAGTCACAGATAATGATTTGATTGTTTATTTAATCATTTAGGCCTACTTGTCTCCACCAGCACAAATAGCTCTGCAACTGGACTGGTAGGCCGACAGGACCGTTGCTAAGCAACACAAACAATTAAAATGTTCCTGCACATTAGCTTTACAGTAACAGAAGGGCCCGCTGTTTTAGCCTATTTTCTTGCTTGCCTCTTTTGCTCTCTTCTGAAGACAATCTTATAAAGTTTCCATCTTTTCAGTGAAGTTTGTTACAAAGTTATTAAGCGGTGATTAGAGCGCCTGTTAAGTGGAGTAATGCATAAAATCAAAATTCCCAGTGCTGTTGAGCTCTGTATCAGCACTCATGGAATGCCTCTTGTCTATGGGAGTACTATAGCAATATATCTGTGTGTGCGTGCTTTATCATCTGTGTGCGTGTAATCAGATCTGTGTGTGCGTATCCAGATCTATGTGTGTGTGTTTAGATCTGTGTGGGTGTAATCGGATTTGTGTGTGTGTAAAAAAAATCTGTATGTCTGTATTCAGAATTGCAAGTGAAGACAAATCTGCAAATGCATGCAAAGATCTGTGAATGTGTAAACAGATCTGTAAGTGTACATAAATCTGTAAATGTGTAAACAGATCTGTAAATGTCTGTCATCAGTTACAACTCAGGCAGGAGCTCT
>JAQFJA010000008.1:24307673-24318056 GCA_029874485.1 Naso brachycentron | reverse complement strand
CATTTAAAATATTAAAATCCTAAAATTTTTCTAATATTTAGTAGTTTTGATCAGGACTATGGTCGATTGCGAGATTTGAGCAAAAAAAGTTTGAAAAAAAAAAAAATCCGATATATTTTTACAGCAGTTTATTTGACTGGATGTTTTCATCCCCAACAGTCTCAACCGAGTGTTTTCTAACGGTACATGAGGGTTCAGCGCTAAGCTGGTTTAAGATCTCTTCAGTTTGTACATGTTAACAATGAATCCTCTGTATGCAAAAGTTTGTCAGGGAGTTGAACACGGCTCAGTGCTTGGGCCAGTACTATTCAGCTCATATATGCTTCCCTTACGTAATATTATTATTTAGAAAACAATTAACTTTCACTGTAACGCAGATGGTAGCCAGTTATATCTGTAAATGAAGCCAGAAGAAACCACTGCGTTGACTGAACTTCAGGTTTGTCTTCAGTACGTTAAGACCTGGAATGCAATTGCTTGGACTGATGGACGTGTTATACTGTTTAAAATTAATATTTTTGTGTTTGGGACAATGTATTGTTGTTAATGTTTTTCCTGTGTATACTGCAGACAATGCGAAATCCAAGACAAATTTCCCTCTGGGACAAATAAAGTATATCTATCTATGACCTTACTATGTACTTGGCCTCAAACAAGTACAAGTAAATGATTTGGTGCTACATAAATAAAATTGACTTGACTAGAGGTCTCTGTCAAAACAATGAAAACAAACAATGTAATTTAATAATGTAATGAAGTAGAACATGATCATGATTTACTACTTAATTACAGTTTATTTCATTGTTGAACAGCCATCATGGCAGATGAGAATCTATCTGACTGACTCAGAGATTTGCTCACAGATGAGATTGTGTGTTCAAGTCTTATTTACATAATGTTTAGTCATGTCTGACTTCCTAAGCTTGCTGCATGTAGTAGGCGGGGTTTTCAGAACTGCCTACTACATACTACATGCTGCATACTGTATGTGCTACATACTGTCCTAGACTGGTTGGATGGCAATTTCCTTTGAATCAGGATACATCTGGGAATTATCTGATATACTGCAGATTTTGCTTGTGTTTACATATATAATACTATGTCCTACTATTTTGCAAAATCAGTATGTACTGCTGGTATAGTATACGGTTTGGAAAACAGCCGGAGATCACTTTGTAAACAAGCCAAATTGCCCGTTTGCGCAGAACGTTTTAAGACACTGCTCTAAAACCAAGACGTAGTGGAAGTGGAGGCAGGTTGAAGCTGATACTTTCTGTAGTTAAGTAATGCAAGACTTATAAAATAAGACTCCTTTTAGAGTTTGTTATTTCTGGCTCAAATTATATGTGATACTGTAATGTATCATCAAAACATATCATCTTTACAACAGTCCTTCATTTTGAAGTTTATACTTGTACAACAAATCTGTAGCCTGTGCTGAATAAAAATAAAATATAATTAACTTGACCGCTGCCTCACTGCTGGATTATTTTTGTCTCATGCAATCCTGCAATATGCAGTTACACAGAAAATCACAGTTTTCTTTTTTCTGCTTCTGAGTTTAAATTAAATTCCTCCAGTCCAAAACTCTGGTTCAGGTTTCGCACACGTCATTTCCTTTGTAGTGTTCATAGGTGCTAATGCAGGTGACTGTAACGGGTGTGTATGTGCCAAAATCAGCAACTGAAGCACAATGTTCATTTGCAAATCCCATGATCCTTCACTCCCTTATAACACTGAACTATGTCTTTTGTTTTCATTGTTTTCACTGAGAGACCCTTTAGGATGAAGCCCACGTTTCTCTCTTTTAACACAAATCTTGAACATCAGTGACAATAAACTGATGCCCAGTCGTATCATGCAACACTGTCGTGTACTGTCACTCAGTGGCGCATGTTTGTTTAATGTGCGTGTGAGATGCTCACACACCTGATGGTGGATAACAATGTTTGGATCCCGACATATTGGACAGGGGTTTCCACATATCTTGTCTCCTCTCTGTAAAAACAGAAGAGTATTAATGTTTTTGGAATGACAGATGTGTGGTATATAAATAACGGTGGTGAAAACAGAAATGTTACAATGCAGGTCTTGCGTGTTTTCTGTGGGGGAATGCCTCCTTTGTGGTTCCTCCTGTAGCCTGCCCACACTGGATCAGTCCCATACTTCCCAATGTACTCTGTCGTGGTAAAGGAATACACAGTGTAACTGACTGTGAGAGCCGACATGAGACTTACATGTACTTCACACACCTTCACTGTTCAGGTAATCCCAGGGTCTGTCCTTGTAGCGGCAGAGAGCTTCAGCAGCCTGAGCAGCATCCTCTTCCTCCATTGATGCTGCTTTGCAGAAAAAGTGACTTGGAGGTACAAATGGGGGGAGACCGGGCCATGCTCTTGCAGCTAGCCTCTGCAAAACAGACTGAGTGCAAAACCAAACCAAACCAATGAAAGCTGCTCAGCATGCCACATGCTAACTGTAACGTTACTCACGCAATGTAACGATAAGCAGAAATCAACAGAACTAGCACACCTTTCCGAGTCATTTGAAACGTTGTGCCGTGTTCTACCAAAAGTGCATTACCATCGATACGTTATCATTTTTTAATAAGTTCACGCAAGAGTAACTATTACCTTAATGTACATGAGACAGTACCGTCTCTCCTTGCTAACTGTTAGCTAGCGTTAGGTGGGTTAGTTACCACGCGGTAACATTAGTGTCCACCAATTATTTAGACATCAACATATGTGCATACTGACCACACACATTAATCGAATGATGATAATATTAAGAACACAATTCATTACATTACCGGACACTGTCCTGGTGGATGTAAAATTAAAGGCGATATACGGCATAAAACCCTCGCGGAGGCTCGAATGGAGGCGGCCATTTTTCTGTCAAACTGAGGTTGAAGGTTAAAGATGAGAGGTGAAAGAACAGGCTGGAACTTATTACGGCGTTGCTGACGTTATAAGCCTTTTTTTAGATAAACTGGGACCACTATCAATAATCTAACCCTCAAAATAATTTCGTTATCATGTTCATTTTATTTGGTTGGGTATAAATTATTGTTGTTGTGATGCGTTTTTTTTCCTCTGGCGCACGTGATCATCACGGTCCTGACCACGACCCTTAGAAATCTGTCGCCATTTTGAAAAAATAATATTACCAAATGTATGTATCGAAGAATGAATATAATCGATCTATTTAAAAAACATTTGTTAGTGTTCTTTATTATCTCTTTAATTTGACATTTACACGACACTTTTAAGGTGAATTCACGCAGCAATTCACAACAACACAATCCACATACAAGCTGCGCCATTTTGCCCTTCGCATAACAATAAAGGTCGGTCATCCACCATTTTGTTCAAGCAAAAAGGAGGAAAAAAAAGTGCCCGTGACGCAAAAAACGTCATAGGGTATAAAAGCTAAATCCCTCCTTTCTGAAGTCATTCGTGGATGTGGTCAAAGGTAAGTGAAGTCAGAAAAACAGAAAGGCGTACTTTCAACATTTCGCTCGACAATGCAGAATTCCTACTGCTTGTACTCAAAGAACTTTGATATAATGTTAGACGAGAAACGACGATAATCTAAATATGTGTTTTTGTGTGTCTTACAGGTATGAATTTGCTTTGCTGAAGACTGAACCGTCGAGGACTTTGAACAACTCTACTCAAATTCATTTTTTTTCTTCAAGTAATGGACATTTGATTACTATTTTTGCCTCCAGTTTGTTCCTGAAGGAAAGGCTAGCCTGTAACGTTAGCTATCACAGCCCCACCCATAAGAAGTATTTCAGTTGATATTAAAACCATGAAGGTTGACGATATAAAATTGATGAAATAAGATATAAGTGCCTTAAAGCACACTGAAGTGTACCCGAGACGCTGAGGATCTATATTTATCAATAGTAAGTTGATTTCGAAGTTAAGTTGAATCTGAATCAATCAAATGAAAACTGTCGTAGATAACAGACTAGCTAGCGGTTGCTGGCTAGCAGGCACCGTAAGTTAGCTTGGTTCTTGCCAAACAATTTGAACATAGACAATGTGATAGTATGAGCTCACACAGGAAAGTGGACGGAGGCACAGCGCTCCGTTTCTTTATGTGTGAGACGGAATGTACTAATTGTGCAAATATGAACTTCTTATCACCAGTGAATTCGTAAAATAACCATAAGCAATCTATTCATAAAGATTGCCGCAGGCTTAGAGAGCTCCTTCCAGCTCATGAAGTCGGATTTTTTGCCTAACAGACTTGTTTTGTAGGGGCTGCTCCACGGAACGAACACCCACCGCAATCTATACATAAAGATTGCGTTAGTCTGATGGTGGACATATTTGATGAAGCACTGTGTGTGTTGAAATGTTATTTATAGCACAGGGACATCCCGAAAGCCCGCGTCAGGCACTCGGCAATCTGTGGAATAAAGATTGCAGGATGACTCGAGCCAAGTGGTCTTTTGAAGCACAGACAGTCGGGATTGACAAAATGGTGGATTGGTGGTGGTTGCCTTTCGTCCTTGGACAGTTATGGCCCCGTCGTCGTCTTCTCGGAGCGCCATTTGGGAGTTTGTTTTTTTTTAACTGAAATGCAGAAAAAGTAGAGACTGATGTCCATCGCACTCTGATGGTGTGCTAGATATGTGGTTTACGTCGCCGTGTTTTTCCGCCGAGCTGAACGGTGTCCGCTGCTCAGAGAGCCTTTGTTGCTTGTGACGGGTTTGGTGTGCCGTCGTCGAAGTGGTTAATGGAGGGAGGGCTCTGATCGGCAGCTAGCTTCCAGCTCCCTCCCCTTTGTCAGGCAGCTTCAGCCACAGGAGCAGCTCTGCTCGCCGCCATGACAGATGCTACGCGCAGGCCATTTATAGGCTCAGTGAGGCGCCCTTACGTAACACAGGCCGTCTTACACTGCTGCTTTATTTACTCTTCTTGATCTACAAGCCTCGATCGTTTCCTCAGTCGTAGTTCAGAATGTTGCTTCTGCACCGTATACGAGTCACAGTAGTTATTTGTAGTAATTGAGTACAGTCAGAGGTTGTTTTGCCGTACTTGTACAGTGGAATATGTATTAACACCTCAGTATGTCTGCACAAATAACGCTCTTTCCCCCCACTGAACCAGGAAGCAGTGCCATTTCAAACACTCACTGTGTACATGTGTAACAATTGTGACATTTACAGGTATTGTGTTATTTGCAGTGTTGTGGAGGTGTGAGACTATATAAAACTTCTACTACAACAGTTACACGGGTAAGACTTAACTGATTCCTCACATCATGACATTTCCAAGTACTTGATTGTCGCCAGAATTGCAGGTTTTGTACGTCAGCAGACCAATTAGCACAAAAACAGTTTCATTGTAAAATGCATCAACAAGGCAGTGCATGCTTACAAAGCTCAGTTCATGCAGCTTTAACATGAATCGTTTGGATATATATACACAGTGTGTGTGTGTATGTGTGTATGTATATATATATACACGTGTGTGTGTGTATTTATATACATATATACACACACACACACACACACACACATCATGATAGTTTTAAAAATCCGTAGAAGTGAAGACACTCACCGCGGCCAGGTGAATCAGTGTTGGCTGTCACTGTTCAGATCACATCAGACTTTTTAAAGAACTCGTTGAAATTATAAAAAACATTGATAGTCACAAGTTTGTTTTACAGACTAATGATAATCATTTCTGATCTTTGTTATGTGATGTTGCAACAATTCCATTTCTTCTATTGACTTTGTTGTGTAACAACACAACACAGTACAGTGCAGTGCCAGTGCAGAAACATAAACTAACCTGTAGGTGGCAGTATAGGGCCTGAGTTGTACCCTCAGGACAGCTGACAGTGATGTCAGTGCAGTTTGGACAAACCGTCAGTTTGATGAGGATCACTGTTGAAGGGACAGAAACTCACACATTTCATTCTTCATACAATTTGTTACCATCACTCACACGTCTCATCAGATATATTGATCAGGAAAAACAGTTTTGTTTTTGTTTTTTTTATTGCAAAGCACTTGATTCTTCTGTTTCCATTCTCCTTGTTTCAGTTGCATTTTTGCAAATGTAAATGATTGTTGTAGTCGTGTGCTATTAAAAAGTTGATAAATAATCATTATCCACATTTCTTGCCAAAATTCCTTTCAGGCTTCTTTTGTTCTGAATGTAACCTTTCACCTCGTTTTGTGTTTGATTCATAAAATATCATCTATATATTTATGACAAATATCTGTAACAGATAAAGAGTTACATAATTACACTGATGTTTTCAGGGGAACAGTAGGTAAATGAACAGAAGTCAGTGTTGCGTGTAACATTTTGTACATAAGTTTTGTGAACCTGCTGTTGTGTTGGATGCGTAGCTGCTGCATCCACTCACAGCTTGAGCTGGAATAAAGCGTGTGGCCGTACACACACAGACATGAACCCTCCTGCGGACTGAACGTCCTGTCTATGAGTGAAAGGACACACTCTGGCCATGAGGAACAAGTCAAAGCTTCCTGTGCTTGTCCCTGGTGACCTGCTGTCTGCTTGTCCTCATGTACGCTCCAAACCTGTGAAGTAAGAGGCAGCAGGCTGTGGGTGTGGGGGTGGGTGGGTGGTTTGGAGGGAGAGAGACTGTCAGAGCAACACAGTGCTCAAAATGCTGCTGCCTGGACTCTACAGGGATGTGTGTGTCACCATGTTGGTCACATTGTGTAATGTATATTTTTCTCTAAGCCTGTGTTCAGTCTGCGCTGTGGTCTGTCAGAAGCTGCTCAGATGTGGAGAGCTGTGTCTTGGTGTTGATGTCTTTGTGCCTCTGTCTTTGAACCGTGATGATGAAGATGGAGCGTTGAATGATAAAAAACTGGTTGGCCTTGTTGACCATTCAGTTACTGTAACAGAGCGATTTAAAGTATGATTTGGGCGGTGTTTGGAAGCGAGTTCAACCAGACTGCTGTTACTTTGTCGCACAAACACAGTTCAGATGTTTTTGGGATGTGATGTGAGCTGTTGCGCCTTTGAAAATGAAACAGATTGAAGTTTTTGACTTCTAAAGAGAGTCTGCACGTGGAGCTCCTCTGTCTGTTCAGGCAAATTATCCTCAGTCATCAGCACTTCAGTACCTTCTTCTCTAGATAAAAAGTTGCCCATGTGTCCTGTTGGCCTGTGTGTGAGTGGTTTGATGTGTGTATTTCAGACATGGCAGGGGGACCAGTGGACCCCAGAGAGATTCTGAAGGGGGTGGAGGCTCTGTTGGGAAAAGATGGAGAGCTCCGCAGCCTGGAGGGAGTCCCGAGGGTGTTTAGGTGAGGGACTGACTGTAGAAGTCATGCATCCATCTGCCTCAGCTGTTAACTTGTGTGTTAATAATTGAATCATGACTTGCACACTGGGGGATATCCTCACATGTTTGCCTTTTTTTGTCAATGCAGCCTGATGAAAGCTTCTACCAAGATGGTCAGCAGATGTATGTACTTGAACATCCTACTGCAGACAAAGTCCCATGATGTTCTGAACAGGTAGGCCTCACGTCAACTTCTGCTTCTTTAGGTGACTCATCTTGCCCTTTAATAATACACTTTATTACAATGGTAATGTCTTTAAAGCATCAGAACACGCCATTCAGTCAGAACTGTGAACTCCAACAAAATCAACCTACTTAAAGTTTTTCCTGAGCTTTGAATCCTGGTGTTGGTAACCATGGAGAGACCATCAAAAGTAGGTTTGATTTTGGAGGCATCTAACTGAAAACAGACAAAAAAAAAAGACAATTCTAACAATCCAAGCTTTTTTCCAAAGACACACCCCAAAGTTCATGGTCGGCCCTGCCAGGGTGCTGTTGGAAGAGTCCACAAGAGAGCACCGTGAACCATTTCCATGACAACACCAGCATATCGACTGCACACAACAAACATGTCAGCGCATTTTATACTGAGCTAGCATCTTGGTATTGGGAAACTTTGGCTAAACCTCCTATGCCAATCATATATGATAAGCTCGCTAAAACGTTAGCATTACACCTACTTAGCCTTTTTAAAGACTGTGACATGTACATGAGTGTGCAGGTATACTCAGGTGTAATGGTTGGCCAGGCTCAGAGCTCTACAACAGACTCAGACTCTGTCATGTGAATATAAGTTACATGACTTTGTTTTTTCAGATTTCAAACAGGAAGTGGATGGTGCACTGATCTGTTGAATTTAGCAACTGTTTCATATAAGAGCACGTGTCTGTGTATTGTTCATCGTCCAGGTTTATCAGGGTCGGTGGCTACAGGCTGCTCAACTCATGGCTCACCTACTCCAAAACCACCAACAACACGCCGCTGCTGCAGCTGATCCTGCTCACTCTGCAGAAGCTGCCTCTGAAAGTGGATCACCTCAAACAGGTAGTGCCTCACTTTATCCACCAAAACACCTCACGTCTGCCAGATGACGAGCAAGTTCACCGTCTAACCTGCTGTTTGTTTCATCTTTGAGCAGAACAACACAGCCAAGCTGGTGAAGCAGCTGAGCAAGAGTGCAGACACTGAAGGTCAGTCTGCTTCTCATCACAAGTCTGAATTCTTTTCATACAGACAGCAGTGTGTCTCCAACTCTTCTTTTTCTTTTGTTTTTAGATTTAAGGAAGTTGGCGTCCGTCCTCGTCGATGGCTGGATGGCTACAATCCGCTCTCAGAGCGTCTCAAGCAGCGGAAACTCTCCTGCAGGTACAGATCAGTCATCTGCCGTCAGAATGTGTGCTGTTGTTTTGCAGTGTCTCCTCCCCGCAGCAGTGTGTAACACACTCTACATTTGTCGTCTAGACAAGAAAAAGAGGAAGGAGGAGAGCAAGGTGCCAGTGCGCGATGTGAAGGACAAGAGTGGAGATGAGGAGAAGAAGAAGGAGAAACCAAAAGCTCACGCACCCAGCCACACCAAGATTCGCTCCATTGGTAACCTCACCTGATGAGCAGTGATGCGTTCAGTGACATTGACAGTGACAGTGACAGTGACCTGTGACATTCTTCAGATGTTCTGAATAAAATAATGTGTGTTTCTGTGCTGTGTAGGACTGGAGATGGACACGCCCAACCCAGCCCCTGCCAAGAAGACACCTGCTGCTCCACAGCTCGGGGACAAGTACAACATCAAGCCTCCGGTGCTCAAGAGGCCGAGGTACCGTCCCCTCACCGTCTCTGTCAGCACATCACTGCCACCTTGTGATGAATTCTTGCAACTGCCTTATACATAAACGCTTGTACTTCTGTGTTTCCTTACCTGTTTTTTTTGTTGTTGTTTTTTATTTTTATTTATTTATTATCATTTATTTATGTATTTTTTTATGTTTAGCAGCTCTGGACCATCTGACGCTCCACCTCTGGAGAAAAAATACAAACCTCTGAACACTCCGTCTAACTCTGCCAAAGAGATCAAAGTCAAGATCATTCCAGCTCAACGTAAGTTCACTTAAAATAGGAGAAGATGAGATGGATCTTTATGGATCCTGAAGGAAACTCTTGTTCTGATAGGACAGATTAAAGTAAGATATAAAAGAAACGCAGACGCAGTAAAAACCCTTTGGAACTGTATTTTAAACACTGATGCAGTGGTGGTGCTGTTGACGGCTCTCTTGTGTTCTCTCGGCAGCGATGGAGTGTACAGGTTTCCTAGATGCTCTGAATTCTGCCCCAGTGCCCGGAATCAAGATCAAGAAGAAGAAACCTGGTGTAGGTACCACATCGAACAACAAGGCAGTCTCTCCCACATCTAACAAGGTACTGAGTGAAGAGAACTGAGAATCAGTTTGTTTGTCTCTGCCAGTTCAATAATGTTGGTATGTCTTTTTATATGTATTTATTTATTGTGAAAGATTTTTTTTTTTACAACAGAACGTTGAGAATAAATCTGATACATTTCTCTGTGCTCTCTGTACAATAACTTCCCCTCTCTGCTGTGATGAACTGTTTTGAAACTTTGTCAGGAAAGAGTTAAACTCCATCCATCTGTTGCTTCATGCAACACTCTGAAAGAAAGACTATTGGCTGTCAACTCTTTGTCTTTTTTCACACACATTTTAATCTGAAGCTTAAATGATACACTTTTTTTGTTTGTTTGTTTTTATTCTCAGGCGAGTCCATTTGACAGCAAACCCTCTGCATACTCTTCATCTTCCACTAAACCGGCATCCCCAGAGACGGCTGCTTCCAGCACTCTAGCTGATGAAAATCAGGAGGCGGAGCAGCCGGGGACGCCTGTTCCCTGTGAGGACCCTGAGGCCTCAGACAATGGTATTGTCACTTCAGCTACATGCTTCAGTGATGAGCTTCTGAAAAATTATACTATCCTTTGTGTAATTTGTTCTGTGTAACCTCCTAACATCATCCTGTTGTTTGTAG
>JAQFJA010000008.1:24246714-24258615 GCA_029874485.1 Naso brachycentron | reverse complement strand
GGCTGGGCCCCGGCCCACCCATTTTAACACCAGCCCAGCCAATCAGAAGACTTTTTTTTCAGAATTCAAGCAGCATGTTATCAAATGAAATGAATGAGTTAGTTTGCGTGCAAACAGTCAAACGTCAAGCAGCAAGGCAAGCAAGCCCAAGAAGAGACGACAGGTAGCTGATATGGTGAAACCGGTGAAATGAGGGAAACAAAGCAGCTTGCTGACTTTTAATTTCACAAAGAGACAGCATGACGATGAGCAGGGGGAGGAAACTGCAGCGTCCATTTCACATGATTTCACATGATGATAACGATGTTAGTTTACCAGCTAGCTCAACCTCCCTCTCCCAAACGAGCAACTCCAGCCCTCCCACATCCACCCGCTCCCACCAGCAAGGCAAAGGCAAGTAACGTGTGTCTGCACGTTTTCTGTACGGGAAAGATGAAATACTTGAAATTGCATCCCTCCTTCTAAAAAAAATAAAGGTAGATTTGCATGATGAGCCGGACATACATTATGCTATTTTAGCAGATGAGTGCAAGGACATCAAGGACGCCAAAAAGAGAGCTAGCGGCAGTATGTGTCAGATACCTGCACAAAGGCGCATTGAGAGAACTGGCCCTGGGATTTGTGACAACGGAAAACATGACTGCAAAAGCAATATCAGCCAAGATTTTGGAAGTTTTGGAGCCGTTGCAGCTGGACCTAGGGCTGTGAGTCAGTTTTGGGTTTGATGGCGCATCAGTCATGGCAGGGAACAGAGGAGGGGTACATGTAGTAGCAGTAGAAATTTTATTATAATGGGATAACCCCTTGAGATGCATCATCTTGTTTCCGAGGGGGCCCCTACTAACAGACAAAACAGCAAAGAAGACAGACAGTTTGATACATAACACAACAAAACTAAAAAAACAATCACACAACAGCAGAAAACAAACAAAAACAAAAAAACTCCAAAAAAATGGGGGAAAAAAAACAAAACACAATAAAAGTAAAAATTTTGGCACAACCATTAACTGAATACTCAAAAGGAAAAACAATGATCTATAACTAAATAAAGGAAAGGAACAGTGATGGTATTATTGGAAACATAGACAGTTTGTTTTAAGATTAGAAAACAAAACATTTTTAAATAAGGGAAAGAATGTAAAGCACGAATATTTCCAGATAACTTATTCCAATCAGATGGAGCCTGAAACATAAAGGATTTTTTTACCACCTTCTTGGGAACCATAAAGAGGATCTGATAAGAACTTCTTAAAGAATAATTTGGCACATAAGGAACAAAAATTGTTTTAGACAATGAGGATATTCAAAATTAATGCATTTTAAAATAAATTGGTACCAATGAAACTGATGTCTTTTATTGAGAGGGAGCCAACCGAGTGTATCATACATTGTGCAATGCTGTGTGAAAAAAGAACAACCTAGAATAAATCTGCAGAGTCTGTTATGTATGACATTGAGAGGACGAAGATCAGTCTTGGAAGCATTTTGATAAATAATGTCAGCATAACCAATGATTGGTAAAATAAGCTGGGAGATGAGTCTATTTGTGACTTTAAATGTAAAACAATGCCTTGACCTATAAAGGACACCAACACCAAAGCGTGTGGTCTGAAAGTAAGTTCAGAGTCAATCAACATACCTAAGTATTTGATTTTATCTACTTTCTGAAGATGTTCACCATTATTACATCTTAAAACCAAAAAGTTAGATTTGGAGTTGAGGTTCTGTCTTACACCAAAAAGCACTGAAGAAGTTTTCGATTTATTAAGCAGTAATTTGTTCATTAATAGTCAAGTTTGTAGAGTGTTAAAATCAGATTGAAGGGCCTCTTTGATTTGTGATGTAGAAGGTTTTGATGTATATATAATTGTATCAACTGCATAAAGTTGTGCATAACAAGGTGAAAGATATAATGGGAGATCATTAGTGAAAGTAGAAAAAAGGAGTGGACCTAAGGTAGAACCTTGAGGCCCACCTCTCTGTTGAGTAAGCAAGTTAGATTTATATCCTCTCAAAAAGACACACTACTTTCTATTATGAAGGTATGAATTAAACCATAACAAAGCATGTTGAGAAAGACCAATTGCATGAAGTCCGTCTAAAAGAAGATAGTGATCCACCAGATCAAAGGCTTTGGTAAGATCAATAAATATTGCTCCTGTGAGATGGCCATGATCAGATGCAGAGAAAACATCACTGGTAAATTTTATGAGAGCAGTGGTTGTAGATAAGTGAAGTCTGAGACCAAACTGATATTGCTAGAGTATGTTGTTATTATTGAGATATTGGGATAATTAATTATAAATATTTTTTCAAATATTTTGGCAGTGGAACAAATAATTGAGATAGGTCTATAATTATTGGAGTCAAGTGTGTCACCACCCTTGTGGATAGGGGTCATACATGCAGATTTTCCAAATATTTCAATTTCAAATAGCTGGTAACTGATATGTACAAAGTGAAAGATTAAACAGATCAGCAAATGTGTACATGTGATGCTTAAGAAGACGTTCCGCCATGCTATATATGTGCATTGTAACTCTCACAGACTTAACCTTGTCCTATGCACAACAGCTAAAATGTCTCCTTGCACTGAAACTTTTTTCGATGTTACAAATAACTTGCAAAAACCACCAGAGCTGGAGAGATCCTGTGACGTACGGTGGAGCTCGTGGTCAAATTCAGTCAGTTAAGTGTTGACACTCAGAGGACCGATTTTAGGGACCCTTGCCTCATTCGCTGAAAGTGCTAAGGGCCAAACAAAACTTGATGCAGACTCCCTGCTGAGCCAAATGCAAACAAAAAAGTTTTTTTTCTCCTTGTCACGTTCAACCAGTTATTTGCAGTCAGTGACTACACCACGAAGGGCTTGCAGTCTTCCACACTATCAGTCACAGACCGCATTGATCTGATCGAAGGGTTCACGGACAGCTACATAAAATTCAGGAATGAAAATGATGCATTTGATAAAATAATGGCGCTGACAGATGAGCTGATGAATACACATGAGACTGTGAGCTGGGATATCAGCGTGCCAGCCAAGTTAAACGATGCGCTCAATGATTCTGCTCTGGGCAAATCATCACCTGTACAGCAAAACTTGCACCTTTGGAAATTATCGCCCCTTTGATCCCAGAACATCTCAAGGTGGAGGGGCAGCAGTACTAGGGACATCTCCCTACCACTCCCTGCAGCTTGGTCTGCCTCTTCAGCCATCTCCCTGAGTGCCTTCCTCTGCCTGGACCCGGTAATTCCCAGAACCTTCAGGAATTGTTGGGCAGATTTTCCAATGAAGCCTCGGCAGCCAACCTCCACTGGGTAGGTGGATGCCTTCCATCCTGCTTCAGTGCATGCCGCAACAGCAACAGCTCACTGTACTTCTCCTTTTTCCTTTCGAAGGCTGCCTCCATACCTTCCTCCCATGGAACAGTGAGTTTGGCCATGATCACCATCCTGGCTGAGATGGACCACAGGACAGTGTCTGGCTGTAAGGAAGTTGTGGCGACCTCATGTGGGAACTTGAGTTGCTGGTCCAGGTCGACCTTCATGTCCACTCACAACATGGTGTTAGGGCAGACCACTCCTGTTGAATGATGTTCCGCTTCTCAGCTCCTTGCCTGACGAAATGTACCCTTGGTTGGATTGATGACGAGCTGGTTTTATTTGCCTCAAGTCTGCGTGCCTCCACAACCTCTGCCAGTTTTTGTAGGACCCTGTCATGGCACCATCTGTACCGGGTCAAGGCGGATTTGCAGCCTGTTAGTATGTGCTACAAGCGGTGGTTCTGGGTGCCGCAGAGGTGGCAGTTCGCTTCTGAGCCATACCAGAGATGTAAGTTTCTGGGACTTGGGAGGGTGTCATACGTGGACCTTATGAGGAAGCTCAGTCTCGCCTGTGGAATCCTCCACATGTCTGCCCATGTTATGGCTCTGTTGGTCACTGCTTCCCAGTTTGTCCACCGCCCTTGCTGGTGTTGGCTGACGGCCCTGATTTTGTATTCCTCCTCCTCCATCCTGGACACTTCCGCGACCATCAACTCTTTCCTCTCCTTCTTGGAGGCTTTAGACCACAGCTTGGGAGCTGGTCCCCACCCAAGCCCAGACTTTCCAGGCTGCAACCACCCAACTTTCTCCTGATGTTTCAGCTGGCTGATAGCTTGGTCCATTGCCTGTTCAGCCCTCCACTTGCGCCCTGTCCGAACCGGTGCTTTGGCCTTTTGCACGAAAGGGTGAGATGAGCTCGAAGAAGAGTCTAATCTTCTCCTGCCTGTACCTGAGGTGGAGCGACTTCAATGGCAACTGAAGTGTGTTTCTTCCAAACAGGGCTGCAGTGGAGAGGCACCGAGGAAGACCTAGCCATTTGCGGATGTAATTATTGGCTTTCACGTCCATCTTCAGGACTGATGTTGAAGCGATCTCACACAACTTCAGGGGCCACATCAGGTGTTGATACAAGGTGAACTGGTAGCACCATGTTTTTAATTTCCCGGGGAGATGGCTACGGTCTATCCTCTCCAGGCCTTCAGAGAGCTGTGTCAAGACGGTGGAAGCCATGTGTTTGTCTGAGAGGTCAGCAGGGTAGAGCTTCCCAAGGCTTCGCACTGTCTGCTCTGACAACAGCGAGATCTTCTCCCCTTCCACAGAGAAGGAGATGTTGTCGCTCCTGGCTCCTTTCCGGATTGATAAGCTCCGATATTTGGCTGGCTGATTTTCATCCTTGCCCAGTTGAGTAGCTCCTCAAGTCTTTTCAGGAGCCTGTTCGTGCAAGCAGCTGTTTGTAGCAGTGTGGTGACATCGTCCATATAGCTTCGAAGGGCAGGAAGACGCTGTCCTGACTGGGTTCTCACACCTCGGACCATCTGCCCTCCTCCGATTAGAATCAATTCGAAGGCTGCTGTAAACAGGATGGGAGAGATGGAACAATCCATTGCTATTCCTTTTTCCAGCTGCTGCCATCCAGACGTGGTTTCATGAATTGTATAGCATACGTACAAGTTGCTGAAGTACGCAGATACCAAGCTTTGGATGGAGTTTGGTATGTAGAAGAAGTTTAGGGTAAAGGTGATGAGCTGGTGTGGGACAGATCCATAGGCATTTGCCAAATCCAGCCAAACTACGTGCAGATCTAATTTCTGGCGTTTGGCTGTCTGGATCTGTTCCCAGATCATGGCAGAGTGTTTGACACAACCTGGGAACCCTGGTACCCCTGCCTTCTGACAGCTGGTGTCAATGTACTTGTTGGACAGGAAGTACTTGGTCATGCGTCTTGCCAGGACTGTGAAGAAAATTTTCCCTTCCACATTGAGTAGGGCAATGCCTCTAAACTGGGTGATGTTACAGGAATATTTCTCCTTAGGGATGAAGGTGGTTATAGCTCTGCTCCATGAAGATGGGACAGATTGGGTCTTCCAGGCTATCAACCTCCAGAGTAGCTTCAGCACCATGGGGCAGCTCTTATAGACCTTATTGGGCACACCATTAGGTCCAGGTGCTGATGCTGATCTTGCCCTCTTTACCACTTGTGTAATCTCTGCCAACATGGGTGGTGAGGTGTCAAACTGGAAGGCAGGTTCTGGGGGGCCAGGCACATACCCTGGGGAGCCGAGGGGGATGTTCCTGTTGCTGTCGCCCACCTGTTCTTTTATGTGGTCCTCCAGCTCCTCCACGGTGGCCTCGAGCTTCCCAGACTTCTTCTCTTCCAGCAGACTTCTGGCATATTTGAAAGGGTCCCGGAAGAAACTTGACCTTGCCTTCTCTTTCCTACTCCTGCGATTCCGAATCTGCTCTGCTCTCCTCAGGTTTGCAAGCCTGCCTTTTAGCTGGTCCCAGAGAACCTTCAGACCCTTCTTCTCAGGCTCTTCAGCTTTCCTTCAAGCTTTCCGGAGAAGTCGCCTTTCCTTGACCAACTTGTGGATTTCCATCTTTCGTCTTCCTTTCTGCTTGGGGATGTTCTTCTTCTGAGGCACCTCTCCAAATCTCTGCTTGCCTTCATCGTAGATGACATCACCGAAGAGGATGAGTTTGGCGGTTGTGCTGCCTGTCAATGAGTTTTGGAGGACTGGGTGTACACTCTGTTCAAAGCGTCTCCATGCCTCCTTGTCACTGGCTTTTGGCCACCTGACTTTGGCCTGACGGATTGGCTTCTCCTTTGGCGTTTCTCCTCTTGTGGGTTCGCTGCTTGGGGGCTCAATGTGCTGCTCATTCAGTGGGCTGTGCTCCTGCTGTTGGTGGTGCACTTTCTGCTGGGAAAGCTGGTGTGGTTCCTCACTCTCACCATCTGCAATAGTGGGTTCAGCAGCGCTGTGGTGCTCAACCGGGCTCTGAGTCCTCCTTGTCTCACCTGCTGGTGCAGTGCAAGCTTGCAGTTGGTTCCTCCCCCAGCACTTTGCTTTCCCTTGGTGGATTCGCAGACCCCGATGAGTAGTCACTTTGGCCCATCCACAGCTGCATCTCCTAAGGATCTTTCGCTCGTCAGTCGTTGTCGTTCCGGTCAATTCCATGTTATCCGTCCTAGATGACCCATCTTTCATCCCGCCTCTCGGTGGACCGCCAGGCTGTTTTCTCTGTGTTGTGCTTGTAGTTAGTTTGGGGGACCATGTTGTAATAACTCACTTCATGATCGTGTGGAGAGGGTAACTAGCCCGTCCACTCCCAGTGCAGTCTTTCCTGCTGCCAGCCAGTCTTCCCTGACTGCCCTCCAGTCTTTCCTGGACGCCAACTGCTCTGTTCGCAGTCATCACCAGTGACCCAGATCACTTAGATGGAAGCACAGGTATCTGTTACCTGCAGGGCATTGCTGCCTGTCGCACCTCTTCCAGTGCCACTGGGCCAGCTGCAAGGTCGTCAGCTGGAAGCCACCTGTCACTGATGTTTCACCCCTTTGATCCCAGAACATCTCAAGGTGGAGGGGCAGCGGTACTAGGGACGTCTCCCTACCACTCCCTGCAGCTGACCCTACCCTAGTATTAATGCATTTAAATGCTTGTAGGACCAATAGAACTGTTTCCAGACCACCTGTATGAGAGACCTTGAGTCTGCCTTCATCCTGAAAACCTGCACTGTTTAAATAAGTTTGACTGTCCTGCCAGAGTGGTACAGTTCATATGTGACAGTTGTTTTGTACTGATGATGCTTTGCTGACTGTTTATTTGATCCCACCAGTCTCCTGTGCTGAAGACCCAGACAATCACCATCTCAGATGTCACAAACTCCTTGAGAGGAAGTGTGACCTACAAAGACATTCCCGTAGTTCACAGTGAGACCAAGACCATCACATATGAGTCAGCACAGGTGAGAGGAATCCTGTCCCTGACTTTGAGTACAATTTTTGATGCCTTACTTTGAAAACATATTTCTTGAAACGTTTTTTTATTTCACAAAAAAGTTCTTAAATACTCAAGTACTACAAAAACAAGCAGTCACACAAGAACTTACTTTGAAATTGACTGCTTACCCAAATAAAAAACAAACAAAACAAAAAACACTTAATAAGACAAGCTTTTTACCAAATTGTCTGAGAATATGGTCCCACTTTAGACATAATTTTTGTAACTTAAAAAAATGTTTTCAGAATTGAAATTTCTTTATAATCTTACAGGTATTCAAATTACAATTCAAGTGTACAAATAACAGAAAATAAATAATTGCCTATGTTTACAATGGATTTATTCGAGGGTCTTGTGTAACCCTTAAAAGGTGTCTTTTCCGCAGCCGGTGGACGGCCTGGCAGAGAGGGACTCAGGCGTGCTGCTGAGCGCTCAGACCATCACCTCCGAGACCATCAGCACCACCACCACCACCCAGATCACCAAGGTCCGCTTACTTCACTCGCTGCCACAGATCATTTCCAAAATTTAATACCATGCTGTCACAGATCGCTTCCTTCAGTCACTTGTGCCGGCAACATCGACCTCTGACACGCCAGACATGTTCCTGATGGACCAAGGAGACTGTCAGGAGCTGCCTGTGGTTTTCATCAAAATTGCAAATTCCTTTTTTATTATTAATTTTTTGGTCAAGATATTGGGGTTTTAAATGAAAAAATAAATTTTGTCCTCTCTGTAATAATTTTTTGTGAAAGCTTAAGACATTTTCCTGGGTTTATGCGGTATCTGCTACTGACAGGGTGGGGCTGTAATGAGAGATTACATTTCTTTCAGCTGTATATTTTTATTTTAAAAGTTTTCAATTGAACTTGGACCTAAAGTTTGACTCCCTGATCAATTTGACAAAGACTTATTAAGTAATATTTTGTTATTTTGTTTCCAAGTAGTACAATTACTTTGAGGTTTAGACGGGCATTCTTTTAAAAACATCAAGCATATTGCAGTTGTTGGACATTAACAAAGCAGTTCTTGTAATGTCTTTGTTTACAAAGCATAATGATAGAATGTATTACGATACACATTCCATTTTCAGTACGGACATCAGTACGTCAGCAACATTTTATGGCTTTCATTACACATTATTACAAGACAATATATGCAAAAAATTCACTGTGAAACATAAGTAGGCTTGAAAATATGGTGTTAAGCTATTCACTTTACCAGTGTTGCTATTTGCAGTGTAAATGTTATCCATCATTCCCATTTTACAGTGCTGTATATTTTACATGGAAGACCTGTTGCAAAACTGTTTTCACCGTTGCTTTAAAATTGTCACAAAGTTGCACTGAACTCAAAACAGTGATCGTCAGCTCTTGCTCCACTTTGAGGAAAAGCTGAAATAAGCAGCAGGCTGATAGTATTTTCACATCAGGAGTGACGAACACTGAATTGTACGAAATAAACGTAGTTACCAGAGAACACACAAAAAAGTAAATTTAAGTAGCTAATATCATGTTAGATAGTTTTAACACTTTAAAATACCATTAGAAATGTATCCTCTAGTAATGTTCTGGCCAGTCAATTAAAAATAATTCATCATGACCTTAACGGTTGGAATCAACACTGAACACTTTTCATTCGCTAGAAGTTTAGGGTAGGGAAACTTCACTGATTAAAAACATGTTTCCATAAAAATTGGGCCTGAAATGTCAGAATGGATACTGGTCTGTAGTCATTGAGAAGTGAGGGATCTGAGTTATTTCTCTTCAGAAGGGTCGAGCCATGGCAGCATTAAAAGCAGTAGGGGAATTCCCTACTGCTTTTAAATTATTCTGAAGGGAATAATTTACAATTTTAAGAACATTTTCATCTAAAAAGTTTCAAAAAGACATACAGATAAAAACAAGTACAACAAAGATGAACAAAAATAGGTTAAAGTATTGAACTAGAAAATGTGCTAGAAACTTTCAGAACTGTGTAATGGTTTGATCAACATCAGGCCGTGTATGAACCAGATTTTTCTGGCCACTGGAAAGTTTTTCTTTGTGATTTCACTATGAATCTGAGCAGTGTATATCCAAATGATATGCTGCCAGTCTACTTATTCTTTTTATTATTATTCCAACTTGTCCTGGAGAGAGAGATGAGTCTTACTTGTCAATATGGACACTGTTTGCATTCAAAATTCTTCTGGATAATGATGAATTTTGGTCATGTATGTTTTTTGACCTTGTATTTCAGCTTGTGTCATGTCTCTGTCACAGACGGTGAAAGGAGGTATCTCTGAGACTCGCATTGAGAAGAGAATTGTCATCACTGGAGACACTGAAATTGATCATGATAAGGTGAGGAATATAATTTATATATATATATAATTTTATAATTTGATGGACATTTTTTTATATTTTCTGGCTCTATTTTCATACTGGCACAAAGCTGGTCTAAGCGCAGATTCAGGCGTTTTGGTAATTTGGTGCAGGGCAAGTGGCTTTTTTTCTCGCCTGCACCCAATTTCTATTTTGGTGGTCCAGCATGAACCTGACTGCGCCCAGCAGGGTGGTGCACCGCATTAGAGGGTGTTGCAGTGCAGTTTTGGTGTCATTTTTGAGGTGAACTTGCACCTCCACTGCCCAGACCAGGTCGAAAGTACAGCGCAGTGAGTGGAGCTGTTTTCAAGACTTTAGTGGATGAGAGTGCCCATGAACAGAAAGAAAGTCCATAGGCAGGTTTGGTGAATGTCCTCCGGATTTCATCCCATTTACATAAAAAATCAAAACATTTATTTTGAATGTAACCTTGTATTTCATATAAAATGTTAAGCTGACTCTTGTCTGTTGTATTAGATGTGAATCAGGCAGTTGATGTGCATCATGACGCAGCAGCTGCTCTCCAAAAATTAAATGCAGCCACTGCAGATATAAGGTAGACGCTGACATACAAGTGCCCATGTTTAAATGGACAAGAGTCAGTATTGTTTTTAATGACTAAAAAAGTTGCATTCAGTCATTTTGATTATTTTTCCCTTCTTCAAATAAACTTTCCACTGTTTTCTATACTGTCATGTCTCTAGTCTATATCAGGCAACTCAGGTTAACTGAAAATATGTCTAAACTGTAATTACATTATACACAGTGGTAAGAGTTCAAAAATCTTATAGTTCAGTAATCTACCAGCCGTGTAAAGCCACAGTGTGTGACACTGCCCAGCTCCCAATGCAGTTTATTTGTTAACACCATGACATCATTGACGTTTTGAGCAAATCGTTCTTCATCAAGACAGGTCAATTTTCTTTATACAGCGCCAACTCACAAAAAAGCTGTCTCAAGATGCTTCATGCTTAGAGTAGGTCTAAGACCAAACTCTATAATTAAGTCATACTAAATTTATCAGAAACTAACAGTTGAAAGCACTTCCCCCATGAGAAGCACTTAGCAACAGTGTCATCGTCCTTTAACAGGCAGAAACCTCGAAACAGATCCAAGACTCAAGGTGGGTGGAGATCTGACCGCACCGGCTGAGTTCAGAGAGAGATAGAGAATGAGAGAGAGAGGTGGTGTGTGTGTGTGTGTGTGTGTGTGCGTGCGTGTGTGTACTGTAATTAAGCTGTAATAGTGAAAGTATAAAAAGGGAATAATAATGGTACATATTAATATGCAAACTATATGTAAATATTAACTTAACAGATTGTCAGAAATAAATTAAACTTCCTGGACAGCCAGTCAGTTTCCTCCTGCGTTAAGTTTGTCTGCACCTGTCTGACAACACACTGCAGCGTCACAGTGGTTTTAAAGGAATGAGAGGAGCTGATCTGATTGGACATGACCGAAATCAGCTGTGACAAACCTTCTGTCTCTTCCTCCTACCTTACCACTGCACCAGGCTGCGCTGCAGATGTTCACCAACTTACCAAAAAAGATTGACACACCTACTTCACTGCGCCCAGACCAATGAAAATAGAGCCCTCACATACTTTTATTTTGCAGTAAATTTTTTTCCTCAAACCCTGCAGAAAGCATGTGTTTTAATTGTCCTACCTGAATTAGTTGCAAATGTATGCATAATTTGTCTCACAGACCAATTTCATTCATTCATCAAGCAAATTTGTCAAATCTGTATGCCAGTCATTTTTATTTAAACTGGTCAGTTGTGTCCTTCTTAACAAAACTAGATTGTTTTGCTTCCGTCTCTTCAGGCTTTGGCTCAGGCCATCAAAGAGGCGAAAGAACAACACCCAGATATGTCTGTGACCAAAGTGGTTGTGCACCAGGAAACAGAGATCACCCCAGATTAAGACAAAGGGATCCTATAGAGGGTAAGTGTCTAGCCTGACCCACACCTCCTCAACACTGACCATTCATTATGTGCTCTGACTGGAACTCATGACACACACACAAACACACACTCACAAAAGCACATGCTGTTTGTGCAGATCCCCTCACTGTTAAAGGACCACTGGACAATGCCAAAAGTCCAGAATCGGAGATATACAGCATCAGTCAGAAAAGTTAAAGTGCAGAAACATCACAAAATGACATCTGGTGTTCAATAAATTCCTACATTAAAGATTCTTCCTTGTT
>JAQFJA010000008.1:24139226-24150966 GCA_029874485.1 Naso brachycentron | reverse complement strand
CAAGCTTCTGAAATGATAATGTGAAACAATGGCTCTTACTATGAAACATACCAGGGGCTGACCAAACTGTGTGCGCAACCAAGAAACCTTCTCCATGGTTTTCTTCACAGAGGTCTTGGTGGCAGAATCTTCTGCAACGGCGACGCTGTTGATACAAACAATTATTGTTAAGAGCTTACATGACTTTTGAACATTTTTCTTTGAAAGTTCACTTGTGAAAAAACAAAAACAATTGTTTAAAAATTGTATAATTAATTTCTTACAGTTGTATAAATTGATTATGTTATGCTCTGAGGTGGAAAAACACAAACAAAACACCTGTTGACTGTATTCATAAGCAACTTTCTTACCTTTCACTGAAGCTCGACTGCTGTTTGCTTTTAATTTCTTCCCCAAAGGTGCTTTAGCTTTCTGTTAGACAGAGGAAAATGGACAGTCAGGATATAAGTTTAAAAAAATAAAATCCTGAGCCTTCTTTGCTGATAGCAGTCCTCCTCACATGCAAAAACTACAATACACGTATTGCTTCAGCCAGGAAGAAACCAATGTTTCACACTTGAGCTGGGCAATTTGGGCTGAAAATCAAACATTACTACTTTATTGATTTATTTATTTATTTAAATAAACTGATGTGACAATTTTGTAGGGGTAACTGTTAGTACTTTCAAAAAATATTAATACGATTCCATTTCTGATCAATAATCATTGGTAATATAAATATAATGACAAAGTAGGTAGGTGTTAAAATTAGTAAAACAGTCTGATAAGTTGAGGAAATTACATTACTTTACCGTGATGCAGCCTTTAAAATGAAAAAATAAAAATCTTTTTTTTCATATCACTATAATGATATCAAAAATCGAACACAATATGCAGTCTCAATATCTTTATATTACCCAGCCAAATTTTAAACTAACAGAACCATAAAGAAACTACACAAGCTATTTACACCTGTGAAACATACCTTTTCTTTTTCAGTCAGATATTTTTGCAGTGGTATGAAGATGCAAGTAAATTCTCCTTCAACTTTCCCAAAGTGTACGGATTTGTAACATGTGTTTACTGCTCACAGCAGTTGCTTAATTTATCTGAAACTACTGAGTGTAAAAGTCAAAACAGAGGGCTACTACATGAAAAATGACACAATTGAACATAGGCCTTTGTCAATAATTTGGAATGGCCTGTCAGTATTTTAAAAATGCTATTATAGATCAGTGCATTCTTTTAAAGTTTTTTTTAAACTTGTGATGAAAAAAGACAAAAAAGTTTTTTTTTAAAAAATCTATTGACATGTGAAATTAACCCTCATTTCTGTGCCCCTAATTTAATTAGTAGCCAAGAGATAATTCAAAATGTTAAACTGTCTTCCAAAATTTGCCTATTGCAGTCACACACATCAATCAAATACTATGTGAACTCCCAACATCGGCCATTTTGAAATTCATTTTTTTTCTTGTCTCTGAAAATAAGCTAAATAGTAAAAATAGCCTAAATAGCTAACAGTCGATAGTCTAAAATAAATAGATGAATAAATAAAATAAACAATCACATGGGTTGTTTATTCCTGAACAAAATGAGTTACATACTGTTTAACTCACCTGTATTTACTGACGGTTGAGGACTTAGGTCAGTGTTTCCCAACCTTTTTTGTCTTGTGTACCCCCTGAGCCTTTTTGTCATACCATGAGTACCCCCTCACTCATACGTGTTGATGATCCTCCAAAAGTAGAACGTGACACAACTGATTATTAAATGGAAATCATTTTATTTCATCTGGGGTCTGGGGACAGTGTGGAAACAGCTGTTAGCAGGCTGTTCTCCACATCCAGTCTGTTCCTCTGTTTGGTTTTGATGTGTGTCAAAGCTGAGAAGGTCACCTCACACATATAATTTGAACCAAAAGGTAAAAGTTCAATCAGTGCATGTTTTCCCAGTTCAGGATATTCCTTCTCCACATCACACCAAAACTCAGTCAATGTCTTTTCAGCATATGCCATTTTCAGCCCCCGGTCAGACGATAAATCCATCAGATGCTCCTGCAGCCTTGCAGGAAGGTTGTTGCTGCTCTCACTCACCATGAATGGGTCCCTCACCCAATCCAGTCTTTCTGACTTTTCTTCAATGTCCTGAAAATACTGGCTGAAATCAGTGCAGAGTTGGGACAGATGTGCTTGCACCAGTTTCACCACTGGAGCCCTGGCAACATCAGTGGTAACAAGATAGGCATCAAGTAGTGGGAAACAGCTCACGTCTCCCTCGTCACATTTCCTCTCCCATAGTTAGAGCTTTTTTGTGAATCCTTTAACTTTGTCATACATTTTCAGGATGTGTGACTCCTTCCCCTGAAGTGATAGGTTGAGCTCGTTAAGTTTGTTAAACACATCAGCGAGATATGCCAGGCGCGCCACCCACTTGGCATCCTCAAACACCACTGCAAGAGGATGCAGATGCTCCGTCAAAAACACAAAAACTTCACTGCGAAGTTCATAACTCAGTGTCTCAAGTCTCAGTAGCGTTTTTCCATGAGACAGCCAGCGGACGTCTGGGTGAAGCAATAGCTGTTCGTGCTGTGTGCCGCTCTCATGACAAAGAGTTTCAAACAGTCTGTGATTCAGTGGCCGGGATTGGATGAAATTTATCATCTTCACAGCATCCATTTCATGTCGGGATTTACCTTTTTTACATGTCCAAACAGTCCCTTCATGCTTCCTGTCATTGCAGCCGCGCCATCAGTACAGATGTGGCTGCAGGTTTTCCACTGCAGATCATGCTCTTTGAAAAAGCTGTCTATAACCTGGAACATTTCTTCCCCGGTTGTCTTTCCTGGCAGCCTTTTGCAAAATAAAATATGCTCGTTTATGTCTGACACATCTTTGTAACGAATGAAGACCAGGAGCTGAGCATCTCCACTCACATCTGTCATTTCATCCAGCTGCAAAGCGAACTGACCGGCTTGTTTTATTTTGTTCACGACTTCTCCAATAATATCAACAGACATATCATCGATCCGACGGGACACGGTGTTGTTCGACAGGGGGACTTTCTTAAGTGCATTGGCTGCTTTCTTGTCAATCATAATTTCAGCCATAACAGTCGCTGCAGGGAGAATTAGCTCTTCAACAATTGAGTGAGGCTTTTTTGATTTAGCCACAAGCAGAGATACAGCGTAAGACGCCTGCAGTGCTTTGCTTGACACACTTGTGGCTTTCATCATTACAGTCTGACCTGACTTAAATTCTGACAGCTTTTGTTTGTAAAATTCCTCAGTTTTACCGACGCTTCCGGAGTGTTTGGTGCTCTGGTGTTGCTGTAAATGGGCTGGCTTCATTGCGCTATTTGCCAGGACATCACCGCAAAAGAAGCACTGAGGCACTGAGGGTCCGCAGGCGTAGACGTGAATCCATATAAAATATAGTTTTCACTGTACTGCCTTGGTTTAGGTTTGGCCTCTTTCTTACGTTTCTCTGCAGTCCCCTCTGAACCCTCTCCTGAATCCAGAGCAACTGGACGTTTCAGCCATTTATCCATTTGCCTGCAGGTATGCAGCTGCTATGATTTTGGCGCGGAGTGCCACAGATTATTGTCTCCCCGGGGAAACTAGTTGTAGCGTACACATACCATTTTATTGACGGGCTTAATATGAAATGACTGAGAATATTTATTTATCATCTTGGAAATAAATTATTATTAAATGTTTCCACGTACCTCCTGCAGTGTGCTCGCGTACCCCTGGTTGGGAATCACTGCCTTATGAAACCAAATTGTACCACTCAGTGGAAACAAGGCTGAACAGACATATAACTAAAAATGATTCCTGCCTGGCTTGTGTCTCTATAAGCATTGACCGTCTCTTAGGTGAGGTAAGCTTATACATTGACAGGGCAGTGTGGTGATCTCTCGTTAAAAGTCATTTTAGCTCACCCAGCACATCTCTCTCTCTCTGTGATCAATTTAAGCAAATAATAATCACATTAGCCAGCACAGGCTATTTTGACACAACAGATTGTAGCTCTCATGACTCATATGTCACTCTGCAATCGTTTACAATATTGTCTTATTGTCAGTCTGACATATTTTATCATATCGCCTCTACTCTGACATGAAGACAATTTGAGAACCTGACACCCAGATCAATTTCTGATACATCGGCATTTGTCATTAAGCATAGTTAATATTAAAGAGAGATGCAGGGAAACCAAAGTGAGGAGAGAGGAAATGAGGAATGACGTTTTAAGAGAAATGAGATGTTCATTCCTCGATGGCGTCACACGAAGCGACATCCCTTTATGATGACACGGAGCAGCTGGATTTGCAGCAGAAAGTGGCTGGAGTGTTTAAAAAAAACAAAACAAAAAACTGGCTGGAGTGTTTTCACACCAGTGCTGTCTGCTGTGTTTGTCCTTATTCAAGCTAAGTGATTTGGAAATAACTGCCCATTTATATCTTTCCACAAACACTACAAATTCTATGTAGAGCCCCTCTTCTGTTTTTCCAATTTTCACTTATTCCCAATATGACTTTTTTAATGTATTTTCAAGCTCGTATTATCTGTGCATTAAATATCATTGCTCTCTGGACTCCTTCACATTAGTGCATCTGAATTTCATGATGGACATTTTGAGTTGTCAGAGCAGGAAAAGCACAGGTGAAATTAATAACATTAATGATGGCTGCTTCAATTTAGGTGAGCTTGTTCCAAAGCTCTGGTACTGTGCATTCTCACTCATTGACCTGACTTGCTATAACACTTGATGGAATGAAGCCATTCATTGGTCACAACTGTGTTGAACCAGCCACCAAAAGAAGACCTGCAGGAGGAGTGGTCACATTTATCGTACTTGATCTTTTAAATGTCTGTTTTAATTCACCTTTTAAACATACTTAACCCAGTGTACCTAATCAAAGTTTACAGACAGACCTCTGCTCTGTGTAATATGAGGCCTCTATTTGTCTCAGAGTACAGCACCAATTAAGCATGATTAGAAGATGTGTAACAAGACTTCAAAGAAAAGTCTTAGAAAAACCCTTCTTTAAGTTCTTTCTGACAATGGGATGTTTAGGGGGTCTTCGATCTAATGTGTTGTGAAAAGTTCAAAGCTGTATTTAGAATGCAGTTAGCTGAGCCTAGCATAAAGACTGGATGAAGGGGGAGACTACTAAAGTTGCTCTGCCCGAAGTTTAGAATTATATCTATCAACATCTCTAACATTTAATACCATTATTGATGTAAGATTTTTGAATTAATTTGATAGTATTCTCTTTTTTTAAAATGCTTCACATCGCAGTGGAACCTGTACTGACTTGTTTGTGTTTGTGTATCTCTCCCAGACTCAGAACTCCAGATCGCCTTGGTGGCTCTCTTCAGTGAAATGCTGTATCGCTTCCCTAATGTAGTTGTGGCTCAGGTAACAAGGGAGTCAGTGCAACAAGCCATAGCCAATGGCATCACTGCACAACAGGTACATACGTATTGCACACACTGTACTTCTGCAAGGGGAAGTTTAGGATAATCAAAGGGTGAGATCCTGAAAACATGCAAGACTTGACCAGGTAGAACTGATTCCCACAGTACTTACAATAAATTGAATGAATCGATTCAGCACCAACGTTTTAATTTAGCAATGCCACCAAGCTGTTAATGCTTCTACTGAAAGCATCAGCTACATCAGCACAGTGAGATAAACTAGTTGTCCGTTTAATTTAAAGTATAGGTTGACATTTTCTATCTATGTGAAATTGAATCCGTGGGTTACTCTTTCTCCAGTGCAGTTAAAAAATAATTTCTTCGTACTACATTTTGGAGATGTTTCTCATGGAACAAAGACTATGGCTTTCATCTCATCATCTCCTTCATCTGACGCATATAAAGAAGGCACATTTGATGAGCAGTATATAACCTGTAACAATGAATACATCAAAAGTACCCATTCTCTCCTCATTCTTTCATACCTAATCAGATAATCAAGGCAATTATCGAAATAAGCAAATTTCTTGTTCGAAAAACTTCCCCTCTAAGGAAAGAAGAAGCAAATAGACTCCCACCCACTTTCTTGCTTACCTCTGGTCCTTCATATTTATTTAGACTATGTAGTATGTACCGTTACAATATGTATTCAACTGTAATTGCACATAGAATTTCATATCTGTATTATAGGCAATGGAAAATTTTACCACCCAGTGTGGGTGGATTAGATTATCCTTGAAAACCTTGTCTAATCCTTCTAAATATGTATAACAAGTCCTTTTTTGTACTTATCCAGATTATTCACTTTCTAAGGACCAGAGCTCACCCTGTCATGCTCAAACAGGTGCATCAACACAATCCTTTTTTCTCATGGCTAGTTCTTGTAATGATGACTTTATGGCCTTATATTGGTTTGCACAGTGTCTTCATCCTTCATCTCTGTGCTTTAGACACCTGTCCTGCCTCCAACCATAACAGATCAGATCAGACTGTGGGAGCTAGAGAGAGATCGACTGCAGTTCACAGAGGGTGAGCAAGCTTATTTTTTTTAATCTTTGTTTCAGTTTATGTAAGATAAATGCTGTTTTCAAATACAAATCGGTGCTGAGTACTCCCTTTTTGGCCATGCGTTTATTAGGGGTCCAAGCACGAAGTGTTGGAACCCTATTGTTTTTTTTTGGACAGATTATTATTATTATTATTATTATTGTTGTTGTTGTTCTCCCATTCTCATAGCTCCTTCTGAAGGTCATATAGAGTCATGACCTGCCTTTTCTGGATAATCTGTGATTTCGGTTTGGACCCCGATCACTGCCACTTGCGGCTATATTTGCTTATTGATGTTTTACATTACCAGTGGGTCAAAGTGCAAAATTCTTATCTGTCTTGGTAGACTTCAGATTCAAAACACCCATAGTGTTTTAATGCTAATTACAAAATGAAACACCAATATTAACTGTTGAATGTTACTGTGTTCAATTAAGAGATGATGTCCAACAAGATTTTCATTAACAGGAATTACTGTAATAGATGAAGGGACGCTGCCTCCACAGAGTCCATTAAAACCTGATTTTAGAAAAAAACAAGACCATTAATTTAGATTTTAATGTTTTGCAAATAAAATCTTAAGATTTTCATAAGCAAAATCTCTGTTTCCCTAGTAACACCCGAGAATTTGACTAATACCTAGAACAGTTATTGCCATCCCATTAAGTTTTAATGTGATGGAAATGAATGGAAACAATGTTCGTGACTCAACTACATAGGATAAACCTTAGATATAACTTGGCAACCTGAGATATTAAATAGTCTGCTCAGTTCACTCACACAGTTGTGAATCAGAAAGTTAAAGTTATGCTAGCAAGATCTGAAACATAACATTGTGTATGGACAACAAATTGAAAATATAACTTAACAGACATTTCAACAACTAGACAAGCTCGGTATGCAGCCTGGTCATTTTCCCCAAATCAGTAATTTTCAAAATTAACAAAAACAAAATTTTCATGAACAAGTGGTAGTTCTTGTGATCTGTTGTCTGCTGCCTGATGTAGTGAATTGAATAGTGAAACAAATGCAGTCAGTAAAATCAGCGGGGTGGTATATTTCTTACTGCGTGTACTAGCCATCCTGTGATGTTCAAAGGATGAGGAGGCACTGAAGGATGACAATGTTGTTCATGAGATATTTTTTTATTCACTGAATTTATTTCTAATAAAAAATAAGTTGACTGGATCCAAACACAGCCTGTGGCACTGCATTTATTTAGAACGGACAGTTTGCCTGGTGTCCTACATGAGGAATTAATTGACAACCTGCCGCCAATCCAAAAAGAGTAATCACCTCATTCACTCTCATTCCTATTTTAGACTTATTAACTAAAATGAAAGCTAGTGGAGAAGCGAATATGTGTGGTGGAATCTTAGCTCTGTATAGAAACTGTGAACTTACTGATTTCTCAGGCCATCTTCAGTTGTCCTGCCTGAAGTTAAAAACTGACAAATGTTGGCTTGTTGATACAACAAAGTGAACAGATCTGAGCTGTAGCTGTCAAAACTGTTGCGCACTGTAATAGAGAGAAGGAGTTTTGAAATTTTAACCTCATTTTATCACCTGTCTGTTTTATCGATGTTGATGTTTCCTTTAGGAGTGCTCTATAACCAGTTCCTGTCCCAGGCTGACTTTGAGGTACTGCGAGACAGAGCTCAGGTCAGAATTTATTTTTATATTCCCATAACTGAATATGTGTAATGGTATGAATTTTAAATCCTCCATTTGATTTAATCTTTTTCTTCCCTTTCTTTCTTTCTTTCTTTTTTCAGCAGGGAATGTTATGCAATTTTTAGGCTGTAGTAGCCTATAGAGTCTTGATTTATAAAAATGAAGATCATTGGTTTTATGCCCTGATAACTGTCATATACGTGTTTTATTTCTCACCTTAAAAGAAAGGCTACATTGTATTATGTTAATATGACTCTGGTGTTTTAGGATACCTAAGACGGAGGCTCTTGGACACTGGTGTACCCATTTTAGTTTTAATACTCCAAGATAGCATTGTAGCATAGATGGGCCGAAACAGAGACATTAAAAAACAATCACAGGCACCTACATCCATGTCCTGATTGGGTCTTATCACTTTCTCATTGTTCCCTGATTCCCTGATGTTCACATGAGTACCAGAAGAAAACAATCCACATTAACCAGTATATATCCATCAGCCTTAGCTTTATGGATATACTAATCAGTGTTTTTTGCACCATAGCTGCCTTGTGCACGTTGGTTAAGTCAAGTCAATTTTGTTTACATGGCATCAAATCACAACAAAGTTGTCTCAAGATGCTTTACATATAGAGTAGATCTAGACCACACTCTATAATTAAATGTAATACGTTAAATAAGACCAGACAATTGAGAGCAATTCCCCCATGAGCAAGCACTAGCGACGGTGGTGAGGAAAAACTTCCCTTTAACAGGCAGAAACCTCGGTACAGATCCAATACTCAAGGTGGGCGGTGATCTGACAGCACTGGTTGGGTTATATAGATATTTAATTAATAGTAATACTACTTATGATAATGTTTGTTTTAATAATGATAGTACTTATGATTACTACTAATAATAATGATATGATGATGATGACTATGATAAAAGTTTGACTGATAGTAAGTGAAAAAAAAACAACACCAGAAGGCACAGCTGTGATCAGCAATCCATGCACAGCCACAGTCCATGGAAATCTGCAGGATGACATAGCAGAAAGACTCTGGGGAAGGAATCAAGTTAGTAACAAGAATTTATGGATCATAAACAAATGCAGAGAGAGGTGAAGGAAAAAAAAGGAGCTCAGTGTGCCATGGAAGTTCCCCTGCAGCCTGAGATTATATTGCAGCATAACCAAGGGCTGGTGAAGGCAAGCCCGAGCCATCCCTAAACTGTAAGCCTTATCAAAAAGGGAGGTTTTAAGTCTATTCTTAAACGTGGAGATGGTGTCTGCCTCCCAGACTGAGATTGGACGATTGTTCCACAGGAGAGGAGCTGGATAACTAAAAGCTCTGGCTCCCATTCTACCTTTGAAGATTTTTGGGATCACCAGTAAATCTGCATCCTGAGACCTCAGTGTACTAGTCGGATAATAAGACACTATAAGTTCTTAAAGATAGGATGGTGCCTAATCATTAAGTGCTTTATAGGTGAGGAGAAAGATTTTGAATTTTATTCTGTATTTTACAGGTAGCCAGTGCAGAGAAGTTAATACAGGAGTTATGTGATCTCTTATCCTAGTTCTTGTAAGTACACGTGCTGCAGAATTTTGCATCAGCTGTAGACTTTTTAAGGACTTATTAGTGCAACCTGGTAAATAATGAGTTGCAGTAGTCCAGCCTGAAAGTAACAAATCATGGACTAGTTTTTCTGCATTCTGAGAAATGATGTGCCTAATTTTTGCAATATTACGGAGATGAAGAAAGGCCGTCCTTGAGATATGTTTAATATGGGAATTAAAAGACAAATCCTTATCAAAAATAACCCCCAGGTTTCTCACTGTGGTGCTGGAGGCTAGAGTAAAACCGTGTGGTGGAGTTATGTCAATGGTTTGTTTGTTTCTAAGCTGACCAAGTAAAATAACTTCAAGGTGTTTTCACACCAGATTTGTTTGGTCCGGTTAAAACTGACTCTGGTGTAGTTTCCTTGTTAGTATAGTTTGTTTGGGCTGGTATGAATACAGCAGTCAAACTCAGATGCAGATTAAAACAATGGGACCGAAAGGAGGTCTCGGTCTGCTTACAAACTAACTCTGGTTTGGTTCCTTTGTGGTATGAACGCGATCCGACCCAAGTACAGTGTGCATTGCCCATTGTTGGACTAAACCAGCTCCTGTAGCCTGCAGCGCTGTGCATCAAGACTGACAAATGGGAAAAGAAAACACTTAGCAATGCTTAGGAAATGCTATTCAAAACTGAGAAATACTTAGTAAATGGAGATAAGTGCTGTTGCTCACACACAGCAAGCACAGTCGCTCAGCCCTCGCTCTGCTGCACACTCTCCCACTATGGGCGCTACCAGGGTGGTATACATAATGTGACATATCTCAGAAGAAAACAAACTCTCCTTTCTCTCTCCCCCACAAAACCCATGTGATTTGTGACCAATGAATGGGCGACAGCTCTCTCGTGGCTTTTTGTTAATAGGTTTTGGTTTGCTTGACATTTTGCCAGTGTGAATTCACACCAAGCAAGGGGGAAACTGAGTCCGCCAACTCATCAACTGATCTGGACCAAAGCAAACAAACTGTAGGTGTGAAAACGCCCTCAGTCTTATCTGAGTTTGGCAGTAGAAAGTTACTTTCAGTAACAGTTCCATTGTGTTGTCAGTCCGAGCACCGTGGTATTCTTTGTAACTAAGCAACTGACTCTGTGTTTCCTGTTTGGCAGAAATCATTCCTGACACAGAGCCAAAAAGCCTGTCTGGACGGAGACCATTTTCATTTAAAAATGTGTAATGTGAAAATGTAGTAGTGTGAATGTGCAGCTGCAGCATAACTTGACACTACATTCTTTTTGCTGTGTCGACTCGTCTGTGTTTGGGGTTTTTTTGGTATAATCATCAACCACTTGCAATTACGGCAGTTTCTGTTAGATTTAACCTCTTCAATACATTTCCTTAAGGTCAAATGCAGATACTGTCTGTTACTACGCTGGCTTTCTCCTGTTTAATGTAGCCTAGTTGTTGTGTTGCAGGGTCTGGGCTGTCTGGTGTGGCAAGATGTGGCTCACAGGGTGATGGTGGTGACACCACAGGGACACAGTGAGGTCAAGAGGTTCTGGAAACGACAGAAGTCTCACACTTAATCTGAGGAATATAAATAAATATACAACGATCACCCCTAATGACAGTTATTCCTGTGGCATCAGAATTTCACTGCTGTCATTGCTGTAAAAATCTGGAGATGTCATAATGTTTTTGCATGTTTAATAAAATGTTGACATGTTGGAATAAATGTCTGCTAATTCCTCTTTCCTTTTCTAGTGTGTCATTTGCCAATACGAGCGATAAAATACTGGGTTACCTTTTATTTGTGTGCTTAAGATTGACATACAACTGTCACAACCATCACATGACCCTTTTCATAAATATGAAGGACTCTCAATGAATGAGTTAAGGCTGCTGGTCCCTCTGGTATTTGTCAATATTACTATTATTATTTCTCTCCCTCTTCCCAGGAAATATACCTTCCCATGCATAAAAACCTCACCAGATTTTGCACACAAGTCCAGTCCT
>JAQFJA010000008.1:24075633-24090368 GCA_029874485.1 Naso brachycentron | reverse complement strand
GACGTGATGATGAGGATAGGGAGGCCAAGGTATATTATTTTGAGATGAAGGGCATGCAAAGGTTTTTTTCTTCTGTTTTCTGTTTTGTATTTGTTTGCATTGTGTTTCTCTGTGTGATGTTATAGAAATCCTCCACCCCCTCGCTAACGGTGAGCTTTGATTGGACAGGAGAGCCTACTCACATTAAAATGACTGTTTGGCTTTCAGCAGAGCTACTGCTGATCTACTGCTAATACTCATCAGGAGATCTATCACTGGTCTGGTATTATCAGCACTGCTGCAGCAGGCTTGCTGGATATGTCAGTCAATCC
Source organism: Naso brachycentron (assembly GCA_029874485.1). Lineage (NCBI taxonomy): Eukaryota > Metazoa > Chordata > Actinopteri > Acanthuriformes > Acanthuridae > Naso > Naso brachycentron. Next base: position 24,090,057 of record JAQFJA010000008.1, on the reverse strand, counting down.
CTCACATACTCATATTAGACTGTCAGTGCCCGATGCTCACAGTGAAAGCTGTGAGATCGTCATCGTATGGCGTTTAACTTAAAAAAAAACAGCAATGTTGCTGTCCTTTTTCAAGAAAAAAAGATTCGCATGATGCCTCTAAACGAGCCAGAGTAGCGACAACAGCTGAGGGTAGCAGCGCAAACGTCAGTCAGCATCAAAGAGAGGACGAGCGGTGGCCGCAGGAGGCCAACATAACCATGGCAGCTTACAGAACCAACGAGAACAGCAGGACTCAGAATGACCCGGAACTACAGGCCAGACCACAATGCCACCTCCTCGCCACATGCAACGACAAGAGAAGCGGGCTGGCAGTATGGCAGCTAGCCGCCAGATCCACCCAACAGCGCAGGAAATGGGGGTGCTGCGGGAGCGGCAGCATGCCCTGCTTTGTCTGTAGTGTATTGTTTGAATGCAGTTACATTACATGACCTTGTAAGCCCCACTCGAAGCGTGCGGGAGCAAAAAGGAAATGGCACAGTAACATTATGCACCTGTGTTATCCTTACCTGTTCCTTTATCTGGAGGCTGCAAGTGGAGGCAGAAGCTCTCCGACATGTTCCAGTGATTCATCGTATTTGTTGTGTAAATGGACTTTGTGTGATGAATGTGATTCATGGTCAGACTGCATTCAGGCTCTTTAAGCAGCTCCAGGTGCGGAGAGCCGCACCTGGAGAGAAAACAGGTTGTTAAAATGAAAATGTTGTTTCTCAAAAGCCAAACACCAACAAAAATGGAATGACATAGTTCAAAATATGTTGTGGGTTTTGGAAATGATTGCACTGATCTTTTATCAGTGTTCAGTTTTGAACATTTAAACACGTCACTGAAAATGTCAGCAGCAGCTGTGACGGCACACCGCAGTACATGTGGAGTCAGCTGATATAGGTCCCAAATTTTTTTTCTGTTCATTTGTTAGTTAAAACAAGACTGACCAAGCATTTGTGTTTTTTTAAGTGTGTTCTTTATTCAATTCCTCGTCCTCTCATTAGTTCTGTGTAGTAGTCGTGTAGTAGTTGTGGTTGCTTTGACATATATGTTGGTGTTCGAGGTTGTTCTCTAGTGCAGAATAAAATGTTCTAAAATAAGATTCAAAATCTTGATAGAAAGTGGTAAATATATTTGATCCTGGCAGTTTTATAAATAATGCAAAACTCATTAATGTCAGTAGGGCATAGCATGATGTCATTAGACAGACTTTCTCTCAGCTCTGGCTGACTTCCTGGTCAAAGGCTTGTGAGCCAATCGTAAAACGCCGTCGGTACCATGTGGTTTCTCTGTGTCGACAGTGAAAAAGATTCTCTGTTGTGATGGTTTAAGTCGCCTGTGGGACCTTTTGTTTCTCTGACGCTGTGCACGTTTGAACAGCTTCACGTCTTTGTGTCCCACCGCAGGCTGTGATCTATGTGGGCACATCAGGGGGCGTGGTCAGGGTTCCAACAGCCAACTGCTCTTTCTACTGGAGCTGCCCTCAGTGTGTTCTGGCCCGAGACCCCTTCTGTGGCTGGGACCCTACCAGCAGGGCCTGTGTGGAGGCCTCCGGCACCCAGAGCAGTCTGTGAGTAACACCAGGTCCTGACATCATCATGGGAAAATATCTCATAGTGCAAACAAACTTTACAGTTTGGCCATTTTGGGAAAAACACACCCCATCTACACCTGGTGCTAAAATGTGATCTGTATCCAAGCGATCTGACCTCGCCTTTGCATTCACACCTGCTGTTGTTAATGTGTTCTTGTTATCCACACTGAGATCACATCTCTGTCCTCCAGCGAAAGCCGAGCGTGACTGATTAGCCGACGCAGCAGATCGGCTGTAGGATGTTCACATGGCAGGTTTACAGTCAGCAGAACTATTACCACTGTACGGACCATGTTTCTTTTTCTCCGTCAAGGAAGGGGTCGCAAGTGATGCTTTTTTGTCAGAAGCAAACAGAAGAGATGACCGACAGTGTTGCACTGCAATTTGATTTGTTGTTACTGTAAATGCCTCAACAGTGAACTGTTTGTGTGGATAAGAGAGTGAAGACGAAGCAGTCCCAGGTCAGAGTGGGATGGTGGCGCTGTGTGTGTGTGCAGATGTCTGCATGTTGTACGGGTTGTGCTTAAACCAACATGAGATGCTAACAATGCTAACCAGACTTCAGATGTGGTCTGACAGATCCAGTCACACACTGCTCAGAACGTGTTTACACCTCACATGAACATGCGTTTTTCCTTCTCAGGATTCAGATCGCATTTTAACCCCAGGTGTGAATGAGGTGATAATGTCAGCAACTGCAGCTAACACAGACAGTAAGTTTGCTAGCAAACAGCGTCTGAGTCAAAAATAACAGATTCATGAAACAAACAATTCAAAAGCTAGAAGAAAGAGCACACGACTGACCTACCTGTTGGTGTAACAATACGAACTCTTCTTACTTGCAGCATTGCTTCATTCAGAGACGTCTGCCCACGAGTTCTCTCTTTAAGTGTCACGACTGAGCAGCCTCACACATTAAACACACTGAGGCCTCTGCTCTGCTCTCCCAGTGACTCTGATGAAGCTTCTAAAATCTCTCTCATATTTTTTTTCACCATCAAGCTGTCATCATGTTCACCATTAGCATTACCTCAGCCTCAGAGCTCAAGCTTTATAAAGGGGGGCGTTTAACAACCCTGCACACTCCGAAAACCTGAGCTGAACAAACCGTCGTCACATAGTTTGTGAATGTAACTGCAGGTTTGTGAGTGCAGGCGCAGCTCTCCGTCCCTCTGACTTCACGTCATTGAGTTGTTCTGCATTTTAGGGAGCCAGATTATGATGTTGAGCCATGAGGTCGAACGTCGTCACTGAGCTCTTAGCGATTTCTCTCCTGAGCTGACACTATCCCTGACCCATCATACCATAAAATTTGTACCAGCCGTCTTTTGTTTATTGCACTGTTTCCTCCTCAGAGGTCAGGACGTAGAGAGAGGGAACGTTGAAGAGGCATGCAGCAGTGTTTCACTGACACACAGGGTCAGATTTGGTCCAGACAAACTGCCTGCAGGTACGTCTTTCTCATTTTTGATTTAATCAGTTCTGACCTCACACTGGCCCGAGGAAACTGCTGTGTGCAGTTTGAGCATATCGCTCATATCACAACCATGTGAAACACTGGAACACTTTTAGTGTGTGCGAAAGAAATGCTTGCTCGCAGCATTTTGCTTTTTTTTTTAGTCTTTTTTAGCCGTTCATGTAACATGTACAGTGATGTATTTTCTTCCTGCTCAGAAAATTCCCTGTCCTCTCCCTGGCTTTTTGCTGCTGGTAGTTTTGGTATCTGATGCCGTAGTTTAGAGGAGTGTGAAGGTCTGGGTGTGTTGAGGCTTTTGATGAGCTGTAATCTGTATCTCAGCCTCGTGTCCTGCAGGTGAGCTCGTGTCAGTGTCTCTGAATGAAGTCGTGAGGCTGCAGTGTCCTGCAGCATCCCAGCTGTCCCAGCAGGTGTGGGAGCGTCCCAACAGCCGGCTGTCTCCAGACCTGTACCTGCACCTGGAGGACGGAAGTCTCAGCTTTGTGGCCACACCCACCACACTGGGCCACTACCTCTGCCTGTCCACTGAGAACGGTTTCCAGCAGACCATGGCCATCTATCACGTCAAACAGAAGAGCAGCCCCGTGGCTCAAAGTCCAACCAGCTACACGTGGCCTCAGTTACACCCCGTCCTCACCACGCAGGCTGCGGCCAGGCCTGGACCTGCACTGCACAACCCTGTGGGCACCTGGCCCAAAAGAACAGAAACCAGACAAGGCAAGACTGAGCCGACTCTGTCCAGCAGGGACACTGAACTCGCCACCAGACAGACTCCTTTGCAGGAGTCCGGCTTTCGGGACGGTGAGCCCCTGCTGGCGGCTCGAAGCCCCTGCTACCTGAAGGAGCTGGTGGTTGTGTCCATTCTGCTGGTGCTCTGCCTCAGTCTGCTAATCACCATCCTGCTGTATGTGATCAGACAGCGCTGCCGCAGCCGGACGAGCCCACAGGCTGGACCTGCAGGCAGGGACTCTGACAGGAGGAGCCCTGTGGAGCAGGAGGCGCTCCGGGAGAATCGGTTTCTGAGCAAACGCAACGGACAAGCCATGCAGAGCGGACAGGCCAGTGGGCTGGTTTGTAACGGTGCACTCACAGGATCTAACGGGCATTTACCCAACACCCCCATCTGAACACCCCCACACATTTGAACAAATGTTACACACAAGACCAGACGTAGGTACCAGAGTCACCATGGTAACTGTCAGTCAGCACCGGGCGGTCTCTGTCTGTCTGTGACACTGTACAAACAAACCTGCCGAGGTTCTCCAGTGACGACACACGAGCTGATTCCTGTTTGTGTCACCAGACGTTAAACACGTTGGCTGTGAAGTTCCTGAATGTTCTGAGTGATTTCACTCACTAGTCAGCACATCTGAGACCAAAAGGCACGAGCTGCTCCAGTGCAGCCAGTTCTTTCACTGTTTTTATAGAATAATAATGTTGAAACAAATCCAGTGACTGCCACAGAGATGCATGTGCTTCAGCAGAATGACATCAGAACGCTCATGAGCACACGTGTCAGACATGTCATATAACATGTCAGAGTCAGAGCACGTTCTAAAAGAAACAGAACTGATAGTTGTCACAAGTCAGTCGGCGGTCAGGGTGTGTGACCGCACACACATTCAGTCCAGTCAGTAGCTGGTGAGCTGCTTCACACACACACACACACACGTGTTCTCTCACAGTGTGAACCTTGGCTGTAGCTGAGCCGGTCCGCTCTCTCTTATTTACTGTGTGTCCTGCACTCCAGGATGTTTTGACACACATCAGGACACACGCAGCCATAATCATAATTAATTGGACAAGTTAGCTAACTGTTGGTCTGAAGCAGAGAACAACTTTCATCTTTTTCCCTTTTCAACCTGTCCCACGAGGAGAGGAGGGTCTGTTGTTTCACAGCAGTAACAGAATTTCATTCAGTTAAAATGTCACTTTTCCTAAAGCACCTCCCTAATGACAGATGTCAAGCCATTGTCATCATAACCTGGATTATTACATAATGAATTTACAATCCGAATATCTACGAATGTAGATGCAGATGATGAGGAAGCTGTGGGCTGTCAGGCTTTGGGTGAGCGTTCACAACAGAAACACCAGCAGGTTTACACTCGCCTGTCACAGAGAGAGGGGCTGAGCGGGCCGACACACTTCACATTCACTCGAATCATGCTGAAGGCTGTTCGTACACCAGCAACTGTGTGCTCTTACTGTGTTATAATGTGAAAGTACATCACGTGTGTAAACACAAACTCTGAAGCACACAGTGTCACCGCATGCAGACTGCAGCTGTGTCGTCTCAGGTGACGGATCAGAGGAAAGAACTGAAACAAGTTTCCTTTCCCTCCATCACATCTTTTACTGAATCTAAAGTGTGTGAAGGAAACCTAGTGTCTTTATTTCGGGTGAAGGGTTAGAGAAACCTGTTCCTTGTCATGTGTACATGTAACGGGTTTTCTAATCTGCTTATTTACGTGCAAACATGCAGGACGACGACAACGACATTCAGAGATAAATCCTCATTGTCCTGTTCCTTCCATTCAGTGTCCAAATGAAGCTGTAACGTGCAGCATGTAGCCTCCAGACAGGCAGGCAAACCGTGATGTCACTGCTCTGTCAGCCCACCACACACGCACAATCAGGAAATCATTGTCTTGCATCACAGATAAGCAGTGGTTCACGTAATTCTGGGGTAGCAGAGTAATCAGATTACCCTTCTGCTGCCTGCATGTGTGGCATCACATCAGCCAGGTTGGTTTTCGGCTCTCTAACATCCATCAGACGCTGCAGACACGTCGCACTCGAGTGGTTTTGAACGTCGTGTGTTCACTGGAAGAACTGGACTCAACAGTCGTTGGTGCGCATGAGTCGTGAATGACATTGTGGGGTTTTTTGTTTTTTGTTTGTCTTTTGCATTTGCATTCCAGTGAGCATGCTGTCATTCAGCTGCTGCTGGGACGCACAAACACAAACAGGAAGGTTGATTTTTTTTGTTTGTTTGTTCTAGTAAAGAGTACTGATGATTCAACTTGTCTGCAGAAAATCAGGACCAAATGTACAAAAGATTTTTTACTCTGTCCATGTTTGTCATCGCACTGACTGCAAGGACTTGCCTTTGTCGTCGGCACGGTCATCAGTTCTGCGTGTGGCGTTGGGCTTGCTGTGTTTTGGATGCTATATGTCGAAATGACATCACCGCGCCACCTGGCGGCATGGTGATCTGCTGATCATCAACCTAAAGCTCATTCAGAGAACCAGTGCACCACTTTTGGTGTTTTCAGAGTCTAGAATGAATAAAGTCATGTGTCATATCAAACCACTCGACTGTTGTGTCTGTTCACTTGGGTTGCAATGACTTTTGACTTTCAGAGCGCTTGTAAAACACAGAGATCCTGTTGCAGCTCTTTAAAGGCATGAATATAAAACTAAAAGGTCATGTCAGGTTTTCAACTTGGCTTTTCTCTAAATATCGTCACGAAGCACCGCCTGTCCTGTTACAGACTGAATGTTGGATCCTTTAGAAAAGGCCGCTCGGTCTTGTTGTGGCGGTCTTTACAAGAGGGAAAGGTCCTGACGCAGCCTGCCTCTGAATCCACTCAGCTCCATGTGCAGTGGCGTCCAGTGTTTGACAGACTTTTTTTTTCAAATCTGACTAATTTCGACAGCTGCAACTTCTAAAAGCCTGTCATTCAAAGTATACGATGTTCGGCCTGTAGAGGGTACACATTGCCGAGCAGCTGCTATACATGGGAGGAGGACAAACAGAACTCCTTTGTGACCAGAATTTGCAGATTTCTGATACAAATATCCACTCGTGCCAAAAAAAAAAAAAAAGACTTCTCCGTGGTCTGTGTCGGTGAACACGTGACACATTTGCTGCCACTGTAGCAGAATGTTTGACTGCCAGTAAAAAGTGACGTCACAGCCGTATACCCAACATGCACAAGCGACAAAAGAACTCTTGTTATGATCGAGGTACGCCTTTTAAAAATAAATCTAATCCTGCATCACTTGCAAATCTCTCCCAGTAAAAGACACAAAATGAACCCCCAAATCTCACCCATGTGTTTAAAATGTAAAATCTCATTAGGGACTTATTTACATTGTGTCTGCGTCTGTCCTGAAGTTAAAGTATACTGAGTAGACATTCTGTAAGACATGGAAAAATTCTCGGGCTGGATCTGTGGATGAATCCTCTGTCTAAACTCCCGGGTCTCCATGTCCAGATGCTGTTGTTGGTACTTGCTCGAGCAGTCTGTACGACATCCTTGCATGTGCTGCGAGGAAGAACATCTGTTAGTCATGGATAAGTGACAAACCACCTTCCAGGGCGAGCCGCCATGAGACAATCATTGAGTGTTTTCCTCTCGTTTAACTGACCTGTTTGCTTCACTCTGCAAAGGGAAAATTCCTGGAAATATGGACTCCATACCTCCGTTTCTCAAACTCGACTGTGGCTTCAAGTATTTTGCTTGACTAGCTTTGGACGCTGCCCTCTTCGGGGAAAAAAAGCACCTTTAGATAGTACTGTTGTTTATCATATCTGTACTTTTTTTTAATCATTATCCTGAATAGTTGTGTGGACTGACGTTGTACTGAGCTGTTTGTTTGTTTTTTTGTGAAAAGTCACTTCGTAAAAACAACAAAACGGTCTAAAACTGAGGCTCACTAATCTTCTCTTCTGACTGCTGATCAACCGCAAATCTGAATTTAGACAACAGTTCTCCAGATGCTCTCTGTCACTTCATGTTTAAAGAGGTGCAGGAAAATGTGGGACTCATGTTTCTCTTTTGCAGAAATATTCCTGTATTTTTTACAGTTACAACTTTCTGTGGGAAAGAAAAGAAAATGTCCTAATTTCAGTAATCAGTCACACACGATCAGGTCAAAAGTCTGTCTGGGGTTTACCTTTGTGAGAAGTCCTCAGTGGAATGTGACATTTTGTTGAGTGTGATTATTCTTGGTTCGGACAGACTCCACCAGCTGCAACCTTCTGTAAGTTTTGAAATGTGGAAAAAAAAAAATGTAGAAAAGCACTTCGTAGTTGCACCACATGACACTGAACACAGCTGTCAAAACAAGACAGCAGAGGTGCCGGCTCCACAGACAGCTCAGTGATGTGGTCGGGCTGAAAAGAGAAGAGAGGTTGGTTCAAACACAGACGACAGATTTGTACTGCGTTTATTCAAGGACATGCAGGCAGCAGAGGCACAAGCAGCTCGATGTGTCATGAGAGTGAATCAGCTGGTGTTTTAACTCTGCTTACACTGTTTGTTTTATCAGCAGTCTAGTGAATCTCGACAAGGCTTCATGAAAATTTCAAATTTACCTCTTTTTTAAGCATATACCCAACATTCAGTCCCTTCAGTAACAAAATGTTATTCAGTATTTCAAGTTTCCATTGTACTGTGCATGGTGCCATGCATTACACAGTGTGTGTAAGTATGGGCAAACAGTGATTCAATCACTTTCCTGTAACAAGAGCCATAAGACTTGTCCATGAGGTCGACCATATGCATCTTACCGACCTACGACTTGTGAACTCGTGTCTTGAAAGCTACAGATGTAATTGAATTCAAACACTGCAGATGTTGCTTAGAGCAAACCTCCTCCTGACTGCACTCAGACGTTTTCAACGAGGGAGAGCTCGTACTTATTTTGGGACGATTTTATGTTTATGTACATTTTAAGGAATGGATCAAATGTGAACTTTTTCTGCTAGTTGCTGCTACAGAGATGATGTCACCTGATCATTTTTATCCTGATGTTTGCTTAATGACAGCTATTGTTTTGTTAAATGCTTTGTTTAACAAACATGCAAATCAGTTAAAGTTATGAAGTGTGGACATGACGAGCTCAGGCTTCAGTCTGCACAATTTTCAGTCAAAGAAGACACGGAAACAGAGAGAGAGAAAGAAAATGTCATTTTTGTGTGTGACACAATAGTATCAATTACTGCAATCACAAGATACAAATGACCGAAAATCAGTCAGTCTGTCTGTCTATCCTCCATACTGAAGCGCTGCTGCTCACGCTTTGTCCTTTACTACCAAGCCACTGAAAAACTGGTTGTCTTTTGGTGCCACCTCATGGCCAAAGTTCATTTCACTCTCCTGGGTTTAATTACCTGTAAATATTTCTCAGTGGATTGTGAAAAATACAACAAACACTCATACATAGCAGACTTTCTGCTCACATACACATCTTCTCTAGCTTATGAAGATTTTGATGTTGAGATTTTTGAAGTTGTGTCACGCAGGTGACTTATTATCGGTGACATGATCATTTGTAATGTGTTAGATAACTGGCCACCTTCAGATAAAACTCAAAGTGTCAGAAGAGTGAAATGCATCTGAACACCAACTTCACTTTCCCTGAACCTATTTATAAAAGAATCTGTTTCAGGTTCTTTATGGGTACACACTGTAAATCCTCATTAGTTAAACTACTTTAAAAAAGCTTTCAAACCAATTGCCTTTAAAAAAAAATAAATCAATTTGTAGTTTGACTTAAAGTCAAATAGGTATCGTAAGTTGTACTAAATGCTTATTTATCATAGAATATGAACACTTTAGTTTAAAGGAGCTAAATACAAAATTCAGCCTCAGTAGATTTCAGTAAAGACATATTTGGCTGTAAAGAACTCGTGCTGTAGTGACGTCTAGAATGGAGACTGACGTCTCACACACATTAGTGTGTCGTTATCAAGCTTCTTAGTTCCTTTGTTTTGGTGGCTGGGACGGCCGCGTGTTCATGTTGGTTCATGTGAACCCTCCCTTCAGAACCGTTGGCTCCGCCTCCATTGTAAAATGCCACAGTGAGTGAGGAGCAGCAGAGCACATTTTATATTTAACCCAGGCCAGGCTAACATTACAGACAGACAAGTTAACATCACAAGCTGTTCAGTAATCACATAAATGCTGTTATAGCGTGTTGTGATTGAGATTCTGACTCAGCATGCATCGTGCAAAGAGACAATAAGACGTTTTTCTCTGTGTTGTGTTGTACCTGCACGGCTTTGCATAGCTGAGTCTCAGGTCGACACCGCACAGACCTGCAGACCTGCTAAAGGCTCCTGTTCTTCCTTACATGTAGTAATCACAAAAAGGACTCGCTAAGTCGCCAAGTATAGAGCTCCTCGAAGTAACTCGGTGAACTCAGGAAGGTTCATTTGGTGACTTAATTTAGATGTAGACCTACACTTGAGTACTTATAGACTACTCAGAATTACTGTTTCAAACAACTGAATGATTTACCCCACAACGTGCCGCTCTCCTCACTGCACCAAGTACCTGTGAGGAGGAACAGGTAGCAACTCACAATAATGCATACACAGTCAATGTGCGTGGCATATTTGACTTTACATAGTCAAATATGTAATAAAAAAACCTTTAACAAACGTAAGTAGTGACTTAAGTATTACTATTTCGACTGTGCTTCTCAGTGACGGTTCCAGACACAACACTATAGTTTCTGTAGTTTTTCTTGGAGAGGATGTGCCTTGCTTGTTTTCTGCTGTGGTGCTACACCAGAGTAGGTACATAGACAGCACACACATGAATCTATACAACATCGTGGACGATACTCTCTTTCACCTGTTTACTTCGGCCATGTCAACCAACATGCTAACATTTCGGCACAGTGGCCTTCATCAGAGCATGGGGGAAAATGGAGTATGCTTTAAGAGCCCATAATTTGCAACTTGTTTAGAGAAAACTTTTAAAACTGAAATTATCATTCAGTCCAGCAGATGTCATTGTTTGGAGTTTAGTTTTGGTAGGTCGCCTCCTCTGGCTGGAGGAGTTACATGCTCAAGTCCAGTGTAGAGTGGCTGGAGATGTTTTGCCCCATGATAATGTTTGGCTGTGGCATATTCTGTTATGGGTACAAATGGTTGTTTTATGTTCTGAAATTCTTTGCTTAAGCGCTCAAGTTTGGAGGCAAAAAATAAAGACTACTTAGTGATTACAAGTTAAAGGACCAACATAAATTAAGTAACATCTGCTTTTTCATTTGAAGTAAGCACAAAGTTTGCATTTAAGGTGCAGAAAATGTGTCACTTTTGGTTGTTACGTTTTCCAACAACAAAGGTAGATAAATCTTGAAGATATTTGACTTTATTTTCTAGATTTTTTTCTCTTTTAGCATCTGTGGACACATCCCTAAATGTGGGAGGACACAGCACATAGAGGAGGTACAGTAGAGGTATGGCAGTGAAAGAAGTAAATGTAAAAGGTTCATGGTAAAAGTCCTACATTTACATTTCAGTGAAGTCTTTTGTCTCTACTTTTAGCATGCTGAATTTCCAATGCAACTCAGACTATGAGGTGAAAGAATTTCAGCTAACAGCTCTTTTTTTACTCGAGTGTTTGCACCAAACAGCAGATCAGTGATTCATAAAACCACCTGTTCATTACTAATAAAGGCCTGTTCAGACTTTGCGTGTGCACGGCTGTCCACTTTGGTATGCATGATGTAAAAATCTATTCTTCTTCAGGTCTTTTCCTTTCCAGATTTACTCAGTATGATGTCTGTCAGTCTTTGTTTAGTTGTGTTTAGTTCAGGCTTGTTCTCTGTTGTAGCCTCTCAAAGCAACTCGTTTGCATGTGAACAGAACAATGTTTTGACTTGTTTTAGTGTAGAAAATACTGATTCACAGTATTTTGTCATTTCAAGCTGAAAGAGTTCTCATTTCATTAAAAAATATATATAATTCCTTCCATTCAGGTAACAATGTGCTCTTCTTTATGTCTGAGGAACTTTTATTTTTCCAGACCACCAGAACTGACCCAAGGCATAAGTGAACCAAGTGTCTGCTTAGGGCCCTGTGACCAGCAGGGGGTATATATATATATTCTGTTAACAAATCAATCTGTTGTGGTCTTGACTGGTTTTGATTAAAAAATCCTGAGTCCACAGTTTCCGAGACCAAGTCGAAGCGCATCCAGTTACGAGATGAGACTGAAACCTTCAAAAAGTCTTGGAAACTTCTTATATCTCTCCAATCACAATTAATGGCACTAATCACCATATTTCATTGTATGCTGATGATATTTTATTGTTCATAAATCAGGTACCTCAGTCAGTCCCTCATATTTTGCGTATCTTTAATCAATTTAGTGACATCTCAGGCTATAAAATAAACTGGACAAAATCAGCTCTTTTACCTTTAAATGATGCAGCAAGATCTGCCACTTTGCCACCAATAATTCCAGTTGTTTGTCAATTTAAATACCTTGGTATCGATATTTTTTCATCAATTCAGACCATTGTGAAGAATAATTATGGCAATACATTGAACAAAATTTGTCTTGATTTAGATAGGTGGTCGTCCTTGCCTAATTCTTTACAAGCTAGAGTATCGATAATTAAGATGAATATTCTTCCTCATGTTAATTTTATTAGTTCCATGCTCCCATTGCCAGCACCAGCACAATTTTGGGTTAAACTTAATTCTGTAGTTTCTAAATTTGTGTGGCACGGAAAACGCCCCAGACTTAAATTTTCATTGCTACAGCGAGCAAGGGCTGATGGTGGCCTATCACTACCTAATTTTAAATTTTATTATTGGGCCTTTACCCTCCGCCCTCTTTTGAAATGGTTTAATTCAACCCTACTGGTGTCATGGCAAGAGCTTGAAGAGAGCTTGGTCCATCCCTTTGAACTGGGAGATCTTTCATTTTCCAATATTACTACTAGTCAATGTAAAGTACAGTTTGGGCCAATTGTTTCTCACCTTATAATAGTATGGAGATCTGTGGAAAAGATGTGTAAGATTGACAAGAAATGGAACATGTTTTCCCCGATATTTAATAATCTTGGTCTTCTAATAGATGGGTGCCCTATCAGCTTCCCTAGATGGAAGGCTAAAGGTATTCATACATTAGGGGATGTGTTTGATGAAAATGGATTGTGTTCGTTTCAGAAGCTCTGTGAAACCTTTAAGTTACCGGGTACTTCTTTTTTCTTTTATTTACAACTGAGATCATCTATGAAAGCCTATGGGGTCCCGTGGCAGACTCCCCTTACAATGCACCCTATACATGAGCGCATCTGCAAAGCAGATAGATCCAAAGGTCTGGTTTCCTTGTTATATGCATTTTTTTTAAAATCCAGTTATATGCCTTTAAATATAGATGCTTGTTGGAGGAACGATATTCCAGACTTGGATTTAGAGTTTGACTGGAATAATATCTGGTCAAACATTGTATTCACTTCTAGGAACCCAGACCATCAGTTAATTCATTTAAACTATGTACATAGAACTTACCTGAGCCCTAGAAGGTTATGCATGATGAAATTGTTAAATACTCCATACTGCACTCTGTGTACGTCCAATGCACTTGGTACTTTTTTCCATATGATATGGGAATGCCAAGAGGTATTAGAATTTTGGAGGATGGTTGCTACCAAACTCTCACTAATTCTAAATATTGATATTACACCATCGCCAACTACATTTTTATTAAATGATATATCCAAATTGCATTTGAAATGTACGCAGAAACGCATTTTTTTTGCTGGACTAACAGCAGCAAAGAAAATCGTGGCTATAAGATGGAAAACCCCTCATATTTTAACATTTCAACAATGGGCTCTTACATTTTTGGATATTGTATATATGGAACTCTCGACAGCTCGGTTACATGGTGCAAGTGAGAGGAACATTAATATATGGTCTAAAACTGCAGAGGCGCTCCAAAACATATTTTAAACTGTACTTGATCTTATAAGGTGTTGTTCTTTGGCTTGGTGTATTGAGATGTATCTCGACGTGGTACAAACAGAAGTACATATGTATTACATTTGTGTACATATTAGTATGGCGCAAATGTAATACAAAAATAAATAAATAAATAATAAATAAATAAACAATAACAGTATAATATGGCTGGTCCCAGGAGAAGAGGGAGGGGGGTTGGGGGTGTTTGTTTGTTAATTTGATTTTTCTTTTATTTTTTATTTTTATTTATCATTATTATTATTGTTATTATTTTTGTTTGTTTGTTTGTTTGCTGTTGTCTGTCATTAATGTACTTTATGTATGGAAAAAAACATTGTGTTGATTGTTTTTCAATTGTTAAATGGCACATACATAAATAAAACAATTAATAGCAAAAAAAACAGTTTTGAAACTATAAATCCCTTGAGGCTCACGGGTATTTCACCAATGGCTGGGTGCAGGATCTGCTTACATTTCACCCAAGGAGCTTCGACATCACAGTACTTCACCAGCAGAAGTTCGTTATCGTTAAACTCTGTTGGAGCTTTTCTTTTTCTTGCTTTTTTAATTGGGTATTTGCTTTTGAATGTAAGCACATGCAGCGCA
>JAQFJA010000008.1:24058423-24075533 GCA_029874485.1 Naso brachycentron | reverse complement strand
CGCCCCCCCCCCCCCCCCCAGTCAGCTGTGACTCCAAACGTGTTTAAATAAAGTTTGATTGAAACAACATTTACGCTTTTACAAAGGAGCGTCGTTACGTTCAGGGAGCTCAGCGGCGGCAGAGAACTGCAGCATCAGTGCGCTGCAGTGAGATCCAGCCCCTGAACACACCCTGCCGCAGCCTGCACAGCGCTCCCACCCAACTGCACACACTGCGCACAGACGGAGCGCTGCGACACAGCCGAGGTAAGCGCATCTCTTTACCGCATTTTGTCCCGCAGAGGAAACTACGACCGCTAACCGGGACAGAGCGGAGCGTCACGGCGAGCGTCACTGTTCATCTGGCACCATAAATTCTCTGCAGGAACTCGAACATTAGAGAAACAACGACAGTGTTCGGGTGGGTCCAAAATATTAGCCCGCAGTCTCGCACGGAGCGGCCGGACGTGTTGGGGTCGTTCCTGCGCCAATTCCACCTGCGGTCCCATCTGCGCCTCCGTGACCGTCTGTGCTGCGGACCGCTCGAAGCTCCGCGCGTCCTCTGCTTCACTGCACCCCGCACTTCACGCAACTGTCTGTAAGTTTCTATACAGCGCGAACATGCCTCGAGCTGCTGCGGTGTAAAACGCTAGAGGTCGGCTGCGCGTCTGGAACACTCTGCATTTCCGCACATTCTTACGCTGTGCAGTGTTTGTTAAGCGTTATGTTGGAGTTTCTGTGCTCCTGCTTCTGCTGGTGGTGCATGCTGGGATCACAGACAGACGGTGCTGCGTTCGTCCGTCGTGTCTCACCGCAGAGGGACGCAGCGAGGAAAACATTTCGCCTCGCGCTGAGTGACGCTGGACGTGGCGGCATCCGTGTGTGACTTACCTCAGACTAATTGTAGAAATGGAACAGAGCGACATATGTCGTCACCATTAATTTATAAATACTAAATTATGAATGATGAGATGTTTCCTCTGAAGGGCCTCCTGTCGGCTGCAGGCCCGAGCAGCCGCAGGGGATCAAATGCCAACTAGACACTAAAGCTCCTGGGCTGGCAGCATGTTCACGGTGTAACAGTGATGACCACAAAGAAATGACAGAAGAAGAAAATCTGCAGTGTCAGTGTACAGAGAAGCTGACATCGCGTGGAGTTTTAAGCAGCTCACGTGCCACTGCTGCAGGTTCACAGGAAGAAGGTGTTGCAATAATTTTCTGAACAGCTGCAGTGAATGACGACCAGTTTTCAAACGAACAAACAAAAATATTAGAAAACCCTTAAAACCCTCCATGCTCTCCTCATGCTGGTATATCTAAAGAAGACATGTTATTCCTTTTTTTGTTTTGGACTCCTGTAGGGCAGCTGGACACAGCTGACAACCGTGAAGTCTGTCCATCTTCAGAAAAGACTCCGCCCTCTCAGAACAGGCTGTGTCGGTCAGGGACGTGCACAAACATTTTGAGGGGCTGTTGCTCAACCTGGAAAAAGGGCACCTTGTGACGCGCGGACCTCAGACCCGAACCAGAAGAACATTTTGTACACTTCAAAGTTGAATGCACCCAGCAGGTGTACTTTGAGAGCAAAATTAAGAAAACACAACATGATAAGTGTACAAATATTTTTTGATCATTATGAGACTGTGGTGGGCCAAATTAGACTGTGGCTGCCCACCATGGTCTAATGATAAACACTGACTTCCCTCCACGCCCCATGTTAGGTGTCACCCATCTACATTTACCTCACCTGAATGGTGTAAAATATAGTGATTTAACTACCACAAACCAATTTACAATTTGTAAATTGGTTTAGAAAGATTTTAGAAAAAACACCTTGTTGCAAGTTTATTATTGCAGATGTAAAATCTTTTAACTCAGATGATTATAACTTGACTTTGCTATAATAACGAATACATTGTTAAGTAAAAAAAGCTAGATTTTGCAAATTTGAGTCACTGGAAATTGTATACTTCACTCCCTGTATCATCCTAAATGAACTGTTTGTATTCATATCTCATATCTCAATGAATTAATACCACAAAATGTCTGGATTACAACAATCAACATTTTAGTCTAAGTCGTTTCCACAGAGAATGAAGACGGTGCCAGGCTCAGCTCTTCTTCTTCCTGCTTGTGTCTCCTCTGGAAGGCATTGTAACCCACAGTAAACACCCAAAATTAACATTAGATGTAGCGCGGCATGCACCACATTTTCAGAAATTTGATTGTTTTCTATGACAACTTGTAATGTTCAAAATAATATGAACATTACAATTTGTCATAACAAAAAATAAAGTGAGTTTTGTTAGCTTCAACTAAAGTACTCATGTTGTTGCAGTCAGATGTGCTTGTTTTTTTGAAAATTTGTAGTGTCATAAACATTGTAGGCTTACATGACTCAACAGCCAAAACCATCACATCCCGGTGTTAGGCCAGATTTGGTGACCGTCAGACTGGGCGACCAGACAGGGCATTTTGCACGATTTCTGCAGGATTGTTGTTAAAAGCAAGCTGTCTGTTATTATCACAAGCAAGAATATTTTTGTCCAAATTGTTCCCGACCAATTATTGGATAATACTCAGAAGAAAAGCAACAACTTTCTTGCGATCCTTTGCGAGTTTAGCGTTTAATTTGAAGGATAATGTCAATGTTGTCACACGTGAGTGACGTGACAGGGGGCAAAGGGCATCACTAAGTTGATGCACTATGTCATAAAAGAAATAAAAGTTAGGATGATATAGCAATTTAATTTGGTCTAACTTTACAAATAATGGGCTATTTGAATGTGGCATTAATATGCCAAAAAAAAAAAAAACCACCTCTTTCAGGGCAGAGGGGCAGCTGAGGGGGGCCAAAGGGCTGTTGCTCAAGCAACAATAGCACAAATGTGTGCACGTCCGTGGTGTCAGTTACTCCTCCCCCTTCCCTCCTCCATGCACACCTCCGCACTCTGCCGTACTCACAACCCCTTTACTGGCACAAAACAAAGACAGCTAGGACACTGATAAATAGGGCTGTCATGATATGATACAGACACCATGAAAATAAATACTGTGATATATTGCCACACCGATTTTTTAGCACAACCCTACTGATAAAACTTTACTTACAGCTCACGCTTCTCACTGTTCAACAGGACAGAGCAACGTGCGGTCCTTTAGCAGCAGATTAGCCGTTAACCAGCTCATGTGCTCATGCTGAGGAAGGAAATAAATCCACAAGAAACAGGAACGCTCTCAACTTCTGTCTGCTGCTTGACTCTTTAGGAAAGTTTGACAAAGTTACCTGTCCTTCATTCACCTGAAAAACAAATCACTTTATTGGAGCCATCTTGAACAAAGTGCTGACAGTAATCCCTGAAGCAGAGAGCAGAGTGCAACAGCGCTGTGTGCACAGAGCTGACATGCCCATATAAGGAAGTCCAGCACTCGTCACTGGAAATACATTGTTAAAAAAACACATTAAAACAGCGTGCAGAGCCGACTGAAACAGCCTGCAGGGCTCACTTCCAAATACATGGACCTCATTCTGTGACGCTTTGACATCGTTTCACACGAGTATCTGACACTGTAACAACATTTATAGGTCAGAAAAGACGGGAAATCATAATAGCTCTCCTTTAAAATGTTCTTTTGTGCTTCCTTTTCGCTAAAGCTCTCATTTATCCGTCAGGAGCAGGATGGCTCATAACGACAAAGACCCGATGCCTGCAGTGGGAAACCTCTCCCCTGGTCAGCTGCAGTCTCACCTCAAGATGGAGCCAAAGACTCTGGGGGTGAGTTGTAGCATTCATCGTACAAACCAGTCAACCTTACGTACGTACTCACATATGTCAAAGCCACAGCTGACTCTGCTCTGAATTTCTGCACCTGTAGATTCAAGTGTTGATCACCTCTTCTTCCTCCTCTTTACCCCCCACCCACCCACCACGATAACGCAGGCGATCCAGATTGTCATTGGTGCTTTGATTCTTTGTCTCAGCGCCTCTGTGCTCCAGATCCATGAGGTCCACTTCACGGGAGACGTGGCGCTCTTCCTGCTTGTTGTCATACAGGTCAGTTAGAGGACACTAAAGGGAAGTTTTAATTAACAAAGAGGTCAAAGTGTGTAATTAGTCAAAATAAATATGGACTATTAAATTCTTCCTTAAATTTCCTCAAAGTAAAGCCTTTAAGTTGTTTGTAACCCTCCAGGTCACCTTGTCTGGTTCAGTGTTGGTCCACAGTGCGAGGAAACCAACTCTGTTTTGGGTGAGTTTGATTCAAACCAAAGCTTCGTCTTGCTCTCAGGACCATATGAGATGCTCTATGATGATACACATCACTGTCGTACAAAGATAACTGACATTCAGCAGTAAGTTACAGGAGTAATCTACTCTGCAACACATTAAGAAACACTCACAGCGGTAAAGCCACAGTTAAAGTCATTAAAGACGAGCTGAACTGCCTGTTTCCAGAGCGTCAACTGCCGTGTCATCATGTCATCATGCCATGTAATCACTATTCAAACAGTTAAACAACCAATGAATGGGCTTTAGGGGCGGGACATAAGTTGTAGAAATCTGATTGGAGTGTCGTGGTTAAGTGTTGTTACTCCTTGGCAACTGTTACTTGGGTTTTGCTAAATGTTACCACCAAGCTTGCTTTAGTTTATTCAGTATTTACAGTTTTATGTAACAGCTGACAGCAGCTGCATGTCTGCTCAGTAGTGGACCCGGCCCTTTAGCTGAATGGTCTCCGTTGCTGCCTCCACTACTGGATGTCCCGGGTTCGTGTCCCAGTCCAGGTGGGGGCTGCTACACTAACTTCATTAGGATGTTACATTCCCATTGGCAGGTGGATTGGCGTGATATAATTGGCTGAATTTAAAAAAATAAATTCAACCAATAACGGTCTGAGTCAATGATGACATCATGGAACAGGAGTTTTGTTTCACATGAAAGATGGAAGTGGCAGACTTTAATTTCAAAATATGAACTAATTCATTTTTTGTAATTTTTTTTGTCATACATTTTTAAATTTGACTAAAAAAAGGAGCAGGGATACGGTCCAAAAGATTTGAAAGTGCATTTTTGAGTTCAGCTCGTCTTTAAGGCTGAATGCTCACTGTGATCCAAACAGAATGATCCAATCACATTCATACAGAAGAACTCGTGTCTTCAATGTTCTAGCTTTGAACAGACTTGGGACTTTGGACTGGATCCTCAAATAGTATACTGCTGCCATACAATAAAAGTATTAACTCACCGTTAAAGCTAAAAAGAAACAACCTCTGTTACTTCATGATATGATAAGTTAATAAGTTAAAGCTAAGTTTAAGTTTAGAGAAAAACTGTATCTGTTATTTCAGAAATATTGAACATATTAGGGCAAATTTCATAAAAGCAAGTAAAGCATGTAAAGCTCTGCATATAAGAGGAAACAGTAAAAAAAAAGCTTACTCGCTTATCAAAACTTTTAATACCATCTCAGTTTTCTTTCAGTGAATCGGACTCGTGTGTCATTACTTGACCTAACTTTGGTCGAGCGTACATTAAAATCACTAATCCTTCTTCGACATGTCACACACAGCAATACAGTAAGAATAGAGCTCCCTGATATGTGAGCACCTGGTCTGGCACGGTCCTTTTGAAGTAGCCTGGCTCCGTCCTCCTTCTGCTTCGCCCAGATTTCGCTGAGAATCACTACATGAATTTGTTCACAAAGTGAAGTATGGGTCTGGTTTACCAGGCTTCCTTTGAAGCATTAAGGAGCTCAACCTGCTGTCAAACTGTGGGGCACTACTGCCCTCTACAGACCTCTTTCTAAGTGAAATATGCAATATATAAATCAATATTTACATTATTTTCCTGACATACATCAGTGCACTGCAGATCTTTGACATTATCCATAAATGAGTCTGGGTGAAATCTTTTAAACAATCCTAACTCCAGATTTGGGCATTTTAGTCCTCAAAGCAATCAAACTACGGTCGCTCCTTCGCACTGCCACCGATGCTGCCTGTGAACTCAGCTCATGAATATTAGTGAAAACTTGATTGATGCAGGTTGAAGTAATAACACCATCCATGGTTATAGAAACTCTTGTAGGCTAAGTCACATACTGAGTCAGACTACAAACACTGGCTGTAGAAATCAACTTCTTACATAATGGACCATTTTAAGAAAACCAGTCAGTCTTCACCCAGAAAGAAGATGTGATTCCTTTTGTCTGTCACCATATCCAGAGTTTCATGTATTTTATCCAGATAATTCACATCACCTGCAACAACAACAAACTAGAGTAGACTGACAGTATGGAAGGTGAATCATATTAGCTCAATGTCTGTACTTGTAATAACTTCCCTTAGCACAGCTGAAATGTGCTCCTGAACATCAAACGTGACTTCACCACTGCATCTATCCCAATCTGCAATATATAACCTAAATCCTTCAACAATTAGCCCAGAATCATATGAATTATTGTCCAGGTGTGTTTCTGACCGTATGTTTTCACCAATCATGACACAAATTTTAAGAAAACTTTTGAAATTTTGTTTTTTAAAAAAACTGTTTCCAACAACTGGTTTGGAGCAAATAAACAAGGCTGCAAAGCATAGTTCGATCATAAGATGGCAGTATAGGCAAAGTAACGCATGTGTGTAGCAAACAGCAGAAGTAGAAGTTGCAGAGTGGACACTGAACATTGTGTATCAGGGGAGTGAACTGTCTGTGCATGAGCTGGTTTGTGAATATTATTATTATATTATGAGTTGTTGGCATGGAAAAAAACTCCTGTCACCTGGTGGCTTGAATGTTTTGTTGTACACTGTAGGGTCATGTGATTATTGTTTCTGAGAAGCTGTGCTGTCGTCTGCAGGTGAAATGTGTCCTGGTGTTGCATCTCATCAGTGCTGCCTTCGCCACAGCCGCTCTGGGTATAATGTCCAAACACCTTCCCTACCGCCAGGACTCGTACCACTGTGAACACTGCCGCAGACTGGAGCTACATGCTGTGGTATCGTCTTTAAATCCACACAGGCCGGAGCACTGCACAGCACACATTAGATTCATGTTTTTATATTGCAGATCTGTGGCCTAATTGAAAAGCCACATCAGTCACCTCAACTGTTACAAAGCTGTAAAAATGTTGTTACAGTCTGATTAGGACTTGCATTCACACCCCTTTATTGAATTACAACTAGATGAATTTGGATAACTGTTTGAATTAAAGTGGCTGGCCTAAACAACATCATGAAATTGCTGTCAGAAAACTCCATTTTGAGCTAAAAGTGATCCATCTGTTTGGATTTGCTCTCTGCATTGATTGCTTTTACAAGATCCGAGTCTTGCCTGGTGCAAGGCTGAAACAATGTTTGCAGGACAGAAATATATTATGAAAAAGAAAGAAACTCTCACAGGTGATAGTGTCATGGTTTGTTTCAGTTAAACTAGGATATTTTTCCACAAGTTCAACAGTCACTGTTTAAATATGGGGAATATTTATTCGGTCCTGGGATCCGTTTCACAAAGGAGCTTCAACAAACTCTGAGTCTGACTCTGAACTCTGAGTTGATTTACTCAGTTTTCAAACTCTGAGTTTCTGGTTCCAGAAAAGCTGATTTGAGTTTGTTCAGTTCACTCTGAGTTACGCGCGTGCACCGCAACTTTAAAAAACAACATAAACAGAGCCCCGATACAACAATTCACCATGGCAACAGTGGACAAAAAGAGCTCCGCCCACCTTTCTCCTGTGAAATTACAAATTTGCATGAACATATTTTTAGGAGGAAAAAAAGTAACATGGCTGCAGCAGCAAAGGGGAAAAAAGCTGTTTGAGTAAATGCCTAAGATTGAATGTATTCTATTTATTTCATATTTATTCACACTTATGATATTACAGGTGAAAACTGAATCGTATTGAACCTAAAATTCATTTTCATGTAGGATGTCCTGCAGGTGAAAAGCGGACTGAAGCAGTTCAGATGAAATATAAGAACAGAGTCTGAACAGGTGAGGCTCAGGTGTGACAGGCTACAGTTAGTTCATTAGTCCTGATTAATTTAACATTTGAGCGATGCTGCTGATGAGAGGACGGATCAGATTATGCAGATATAAAACAGACTGTAAAGGAAAATGGTACTGCAACAGGTCGTCATGTGGAACATCTGAAAATCATCTCTTGACACTGTCTGTTTGTTAATCCCTGCCCGGTAACGCACCTCTTCATAAAACCATCGACAAAAGGACGCGGCACGTTCAGCACAAAACGTTTTATATAGTTTGACTAACAGACTGTTTAAACCAACCAGGATTTTTATTCCAACAGTCGGTAAAACTCGGCTAAAATGTGCGTGATATACAGACTGAATGACTAGACGAGGAAATGAAACAGCGTTTCTGGCGCTGAAAGAGGGAGGAGACAGAGAGAAACTCAAGGTTTGTTGAAGAAAACCTGCCAACAACCAGGTTATCTTCAGTTACCATAGCACCTGACTCAGAGCTTAAGTTAGCACTCTTTGTGAAACAGGCTAGAGTTCACAACACAAACTGTAATCACCACAGCGTGCCAACATGAGCAAATGAATGAACAGTTTCCAGCATCAGTGTTGCTGTACTTAATTTACGATAATTAAGTCAGTGATGCCTGTCTGTTAGGTGACTGTGAGCTGAATACTCTGACGTGTTCACTTCGTTATGACAGTCATAAATAACTTTTAGCAGCCAAACGGTTTGTTGAGTAAGTCCTTTAAATCCTTTGAAAAAACAGTGAGCTATCTTGTAAATCTGTCAAACGACAAACCAGTATATTTGTATTTTTCAAGTGTAGAAGTGTAAATTTTCTTACTATCTTATTTGGTGGGCTTGGCTTTGTTGACAGTCCAGGATGTGTGTTGCTTCTTTTGTTTGCAGCCCTTTTAATGAGGTACCCACCTTTCCTGTACCTTAGAGTAAACTTTGCTGGGGTGGCTGAGTCATGTGATGCCTCTGTAGTTAGCAAAATCCCTCTGGTTCCCCTTTTTGAACAAGGGAACCACCACCCCACTCTGCCATCCTTCAGCTCAGAAGAAGAAGAAGAACCTGAGTTTATATAGCGCTTTTCTAGAAGTCAAAGTCACTTTACAAACTATCGATTGAGTGATACATACAAACAGAATGAGCAGACACATAAAATGTGGGGGGGGTGGGAGAGGCTAAGTGTAAGCAGTGGAGAATAGGCGGGTCATGAGGCACGGCAGAAAGACTGTGAGGGACTCAGAGTCTCTGATGTTTTGTGGGAGGGAGCTGCCCTGGAGAAGGTGCTGTCACCAAACCTGCAGAGGTTGGACGTGTGTGTTGAGGAGGTTGGCGGATGAGAATGGGAGGGACTGTGGGGGTTCATGAGGGGTGAGAGGGTCGATGAGATATGAAGGAGCCAAGTGGAGAAGAGCTTTTTAGGTGACAACCAGGATTTTATAGCTGATTCTGTGTAAGACAGGGAACCAGTGGAGATCACTGACGTCGGAATAGGGGAACAGCGGGACCTTTTGTCCCCCCACTTCAGGATGTTACTGTAACAAAGTGGTAATAACGTCTAAGACAGACATTCAATCATACAGATAACCAATCATATGCACACAGTTTGTTATTCAGATGAAATCAAAGTGAACTGACATTCATTAAAATCTTATTATGAATTGTTTGTTGTCATGTGATGTGTGTCCTTGTAACTTTCCCATCATGAGGTTTATGCTAGCTGGCTAAAAAAGAAATTTGTACAAACCAGACTTGGTTTTGTAATCAAACTTACAGTTTCCTTACCACTGGATCTGCCAGATGTTTGGGTGAGTGAGGAGAGTGTAACTCCACCAAAGGCCCCTGGTGAGACAGAGAAGGAGGAGGACGAGGAGATAACAGATGAAGATGCAGCTGCCACTGTTAGTGGAGATCTTTTACCACTGGGGTGATGTGGTGCCAAGATTTGGTGTGTGTTAGGAGTTGGGCAGCTGCGTTTTGGACTAGTTGTAGTCTGTTGATGGAGCTGGTACTGATGCCATGGAGAAGTGAATTACAGTAGCCTAGACAGAAGGAAATGAAGGCATGGAGAAGTCGTTCAGCAGTGGGGCGGGCAAGAGAGACTCTGAGCTCGGCACTATTTCGAAGGTAAAAAAATGAGGTTTTGACAATATGGTAGATGTGAGGCTAAAAGGGTGAGAGTTAGGTCAAGGACCACGCCTAGAATGTGTGTATGTGGGGACACAGATATGCCATCAATGGTGAGTGTAAAGTTATTGAGTTTATCGAGGGTAGACTCAGAGCGAGTCGCTGTTGAGTTTGAGAAAGTTGTGTTTTATCCAGGTTTTTATTGCAGAGACGCAGGAGTCGATGTGAGAGAGGGATGGTTTGTGGGGGGATGTGGTGCTGAGATAGATCTGGGAATTATCAGCATAGCTGTGGAAATCCAGGTTGAAGTGGCTGAGAACCTGTCCAAGGAGGAGGATGTAGATGATGAAGAGGAGAGGACCGAGTACAGAGCCCTGGGGCACAAACAATGATGTACTACAGACGATCAGGACTGCCTCAGAGACACTGAAGTGATTGTCTCCGCTTCCACCGAGGTGGTCTACTGAACAACCTAAAAAACAAATAAACTGTAGTTGTTTACGCATCCAAACGTGTAGAAAAAGGCTTCGGGTTTTAAAAATACTGGAAACCCTTTTGAAAAGCAAACACAGATTTTATTTTACATTTTATTTTTTGTTGTTGACTTTGGTGCCCTGGAGTACTGAGTACAGCTATTTGTGCCCACAGCGTAACAAAGAATGACTGATCATAAAATGAAGACTTCTTCTCCTCTGGCTGTAGAACCTTCACACCGTTCTGTGTCTTCTCTGTCCACAGTTACATTGCTTTTGACTTTCACAAAGAGTGCAGCCACATGAGATGGGACCGGCTCCAGATCTTGGTGGATGCTGTTGCTGAGACACAGGATGAATACAGGTCATTCCTGCTGTTCTGCACTCATGTGTAGGTGTGTACTTTGAAGGAATTTTCTGACCTTGTCTCTGTGTGCAGTCACTTCATGGTGAACTCAGAAGAGAAAACAGTGAGCGAGCAGAGAGGAGTCTTCCGCAGTAACTGCATGGACTGCCTCGACAGAACCAACGTCATCCAGAGCCTCCTGGCCCGACGATCTCTTCAGTCTCAGCTTCAGGTATTTTAAACCAGAACATTCCCGGAGTCATAGATAATTACAGCCCATGGGTGGTCCTGTTGTGCTTCACACTTTTATTCTTGTTACCATTTTTCCCATCATTAAAGGATTCCTGCTTACTGTTGAATTTCTGTAACATGTTGGAATTCAGAGAGGTTAATGTTAGGCTGTCACTATTGGGATATTGGAGCGGTTGCAAGGAAATTTAGCATAAATTCAACAACAATATAGATAATTTATTTCAGGGTAATATGGGATAATGGTTGATATGTTTACTGTAAATACTTAATGTGTCATACAGTAAAGTGTCTCTGTGTCGATTGCCAGTTACTGCACTATGTACTTGGTACAACATGGTATGTAACCCTGTGAACATTTCATGGCGTTCTGTCTCACCATCATCAGCTATTACTGATTTTGGTAAACTGGATCATATTTTCTGGAGCAAATGCTTTCTGGTTCTGTCTCAGATGTTCGTGGATTGCTTGACCTGTAATCTCTGCCACTGTAGCTGGTAGCTGGCTGCAAGATAGACCAGGGAGTGTTTGTCTTTTCACCTTAATATATATTTGAACTGTCTGACTGGTTCTTGGTCATTTGGAGAGGCTTTGTAACATTAGAGGTGAAGAAACCGTGAAGGAGGTTGACGGAGCAGAGGAAAGAGAGAGTGAATGAGTAAAGAGGCTACGACAGGAGCAAAGTCATACCGGCTGTTTACTCCCTGACGAGAGCTTCACACAGTCTGAGGCAAAGAGGCCAAGGACAGTGTGAACGGAGAAGCACTTTATGTAATTTTAGAATCAAATACAAGAAGTAAACCACAGGGCGCATGCACAAACCACCATAGATGTGCTTGTAAGTAGGTCAACAAAACAAAACATCTGTTAAAAAAATGACATAAAGTGCTAATGTGAGTCTAAAAATAACATAATGTGGTAAATAAGCAAGTCACAACAAGCACACAGGACTGTTTAGAGTTGTTGGAAAGTTTATCTGATGACTTTAGGTGGAGGCAGGCTAGCACTTCCCATTGACTACCAGTGTTTGAGCAAACCTGATAATAATATCTGATATATGTCCTGGGATTGGGCGTGGCCTAATGGCTCTGTAGTGCTCCTTAGAAAATTATGTGGTAGTAGCCTTCATGCCACCTTTCACATGTGGGAAATGTAGTCGTCACATGTATCATGTAAGGAATCCTCTCAGGGCCCGGCCTAAACCCAACAGGAAGTCAGCCATTTTGAATTTACAGTGCAGTTTTTTGGGATTTCCACACTTTGTAGTGTTTCCCCTTATATTCATTTTACAGCAAGAATGCTCCACTGCTGAATTTTGTATCCTACTGTAAGGCTGATTGATTGATTGATTAATTTTTGTGAGAAAAAAGAGAAGAGGAGTGATGGGTGGACGCCTCTTCGTGAATTAACCCACCTAAAACAACTAAACTCACAAAGATGAGCGCTTATTACCTCAGGCAGTTACAGCGGTGCTATTTAACGTCAGTGAGACCCGGATATTAAACAGGTGCAGCTTCTCTGTGGTTTTGAAATGAAACAGTTCTGGTGGAGCTCAGAATTCATTCAGAAACCAGTTTCACAGTGTAAACCTGAGATCTGCATGGAACAGCCGACCTGTGAGCATGTGAAGGTCAGTGTCCCTCCCTTCTGCTGCATAGACAAGATGGCGACCGTCGAGAGTGATGAGAAGTGTCCAATGTTCCACACGCAGGTTTTGAACCATTTCAGTCCAACATGTCGGTTCTTAGAGCAGCACATACTTGAATACTCGTCAGTGTGAATGCTCGTCTGCTCTCGCAGTCAGAGTGCGAGTTTGGAAACTGCAGTTTCAGAAGTTTCAGAACTTTATCGTGCTGCCAAGTTTTGTTTGTAGTTAACATGAACATTATCCAGTGATCTGTATGAACGACAGGCGTCTGTGGGTGAACGCAATCACACAAAATACAAAATTCTACATAATGTTGCTTTAAATTTAAGCTTTAAAAACATCATCAAACTGAGTTTTAAAACTCAAACTGTAAACTTTAAATGGAGGAAATGGCCATGGGTGGACTTTAAGTTTTGATTATGTTCCAGAAGTGACAAACAGAGATTGTTATGGGGACAGAAGAAAAAAACTCTGCCTTTTAAATGTGGGGAGAACTTGTTAGAATCAATATTCAAAGTTCTCTCTCCATTGTTAAGAAAATCCTTGTTTAAAAAAAGACAACAAGCATGCATAGTTGTGTTTTTTTCCCAGAAAAACTCTGAACAAAGGAATCTGACTGAAGGGGCCGATTGTGTCGATGTGTGTGTTCTGTCCTGTAAACGTTTGCGTTCAGTCAACTGTGAAATCAAGTCTGTCGTGAAGTTGTTCACTTGTTTTTGGAAGAAACTAAAGAACATAAAGCTTTCCATCCAGACTGAATCCAGTTGATTTCATATGTGTGTGCGTGTGTGCGTGCGTGCGTGTGCGTGTCTGTGTGTATGTGTCCACAGAGGATGGGCGTTCTGAACGTGGGTCAGAGGATTGAGGAGCAGACCGAGTTTGAAAAGATCTATAAGAACGGTATGTTTGTCCTCCGTGTGCTCGGCTGTGAGCATGTTGTTGTTGTTGTTGTTGTTGTTGTTGTTTTCTGAGTACAAGCTGTTGCTTCACTGTGAGCCTCACTGTTCTCTGTGTGTGATCTCTAACCAGCATGGGCTGACAATGCCAATGCATGTGCTGTACAGTATGCAGGAACCGGAGCCTTGAAAACAGACTTCACCAGGTACAGTACTTCAACTCACATCAGAGGACCTAACTGTGGTTTTATCATGGCTGTTTTTTAAATCATGATACTTCAATATTGCAAAAAAAGGAAATGCAGAGTAATAACTAACAAATACCCCCCCCACCCCGCCCACCCCGCCCACCCAACAAGATGCAAGAAGAAACATGAATGTCAAGACAGGTCACAGAAAAGTGTCACTAATAAACATGCATGATGTGAGTGAATGAGACGTGTACTTCATTCTGATTCTTCAGCGTCCATATTGGAAACAAAACTTGAATGACTGGCGTCTTTAATGTCCATGTGACGAGTGTGATGCTGAGTCCTTCGCCCTCTGGCCACAAGTAAACAAAAACAGCTTTAGCTTGAGTTCTGCTGAAGTTCACCTCCTGAGGGTTTATTCTAAATATTGTCGTGGACAGAGTCATTCATCCATCTGAAGTGTGGACTGTTTTTTTTTTTTTTAATCTATGTTACATCCACAGGTGGGGGGGCACAGGTGGAATGAGAGGCCATAAAGCGTCTGAGCTGCTAATATCAAACAGTTTCCCCTGAGAATCAAAAGTTTCAATCAACAAAACTAAAGTTTTATCCATATATTGATCAGACGGGATGGCAGCAGTGCTAACATGTGGTGTTTGATGTTTGTGTAGCAAGTGGACGTAATTAACTTTGACATGACATCTAAAGTTTGAACAGAGCACTTAAACTTTGGATTTGACACTGTGACACATCAAACTGAAGAAGACATTCATGGATGTTGTTGCATTAATGTTTATTGATCCTTCAGGACGGGCAAGAGGACCAGGTGGGGGCTGCTGCTGGACGGTTGGAACTCCATGATTCGCTACTACAAAAACAACTTCTCTGATGGATTCAGACAGGTGTGACTTCTGTGACATCATACCAGAAAAATACACAATTTGAATCCTCATGCCGTACCTCAGACTGCTCACATGACTGTGTTTTCTTGACGCTGGCATAGCAGAGAGTAAATAATCAACACATTAAATAAATACACAGTTACTGAACGTCTTCAGACCATCTGTTAAACAGAATATTTAACCAGATTGTGGTAAAACGTTCAGGTTCTCCATCTTCATGCCACGTGTAATGAGCTCCAGCATGTTAAAACCATGAACTTTCAGATTTCACTTTAAAATGAAACTGTGGTTGTTGTCACATCAGTCCCAGTCAGAAAGCAAATGTGTGGCTTTGTCGTTTCAGGATTCCATCGACCTGTTTCTGGGGAACTTTGCTCTCGATGAGTTAGATGGAGCCACTCCTCTGCGAGTGCAAAGAGACTGGAAGTTCCTCACAGTCAGTATTTTTCATCTCAGTGTGGATGTTACGCTGTGCTCACACAGAAAGCAATCAACACGTCACATACACCATCGGATCTTTTTGTTTTTAAACATGTATTTCATGCGAGTGAAGCGAATACACACAGCACGTTAATATTCGCCAGTTCAGGCGGGGGGGACTTTTTGTCTTAACTACGGCTGATATAACCATCACTGCCTCTCTGTATCAGTTGCAGTCCCAGACACGTTGGAAAACTTGCCGACGTCGTGTCTGTGTTCGTAACATCGTTCAGAGGTGAATAAAGTCTTGTCAGCTACACGTGTTCACACACAGCAACAGCTGTTTGGATCATCATGTCTCATGCAGCATCGGGACATTACAGATTCTCAACACTCATAGGCTGTGGTGACACAGCATCACGCGAATTCGCTTGTAAAGTTCAACATTTTCAACTTGCGCGGTGGAAGCGATGGACGCCACGTGGCCTCCACTGTGTCGCCCAGCGTCGAATCGCATCTCATTGCATCTTTGCATTGACTTCGTTTTGAGTCTTTACATGTGAGTTTGCAAAGTTGCTTTCTGTCTAAGCACACCTTTAGCCTCATCCTTTCAATGCTGTGTTTTACTTCTTTTTTAGTCAACATTATTATTATTATGCTTTTATTTATTTGCTGATGTGTTTTTGCAGCTGCCCATCATCATGCTTGTGGCGTTCTCCATGTGCATCGTGTGTCTCCTCATGGCTGGTAAGTTCAAATCTGTAAATGATTCGTGGAATCCTTCAGGAAATATGTCTGTGAATTTGTGACTGAGTTTGTTTCTTTATGTCCTTGTTAAGTGATCTGAAAAGTAGTGAAATGAGTCTTGAAATATTTACTTTAATTTGATGGATGTGTGGTGTGGCCAGGGGTGGGGCTGGGGGGTGGATGGGGCTTGGGTTCAAGATGCTCTTTAATATTCCAATAAGAACGTAAGAACGTTGTAGTGTAATGATGCCTTCATTCCAGTTGAGCAGGTGTAAGTAACTTAATTAGGTCACAGCTCAGTTTGGGTGTTCCTGCTGTGACCTCACAGTGAGGACACTTGCACAGAGCAGCGCTGACGCTGTCCTGCTTTGTGGTGGCGCCGACCTCCAACGATCCGTCATGGTCTTCTCTTTGGATCGCTGTCTCATGCTGAGCTGACTGGAACAACACATCTGTGGCTGCAGCCAGAAACTGGAGAGAACGTTTGGTTTTTAAATTTGTAGTTTCCAGGTTCGGGCTCTTCATCTCGGTTCTGGTGTGTAGTTTTACTCGTGCACCCTCGCTGTACTTGGAAACATCAGCTCGACTTTACTGTTCAAATGTAAAACTGCTGCTTCACGTGAAAAGCTCTCTGCTGCTGCTGGTAAACTGTTCTATGGCTTTTAATGCAAAGAAGTAACTGAAAATACAGTTTGTTTGTCACAGAGCTGGATCATCTCTGCTAGTGTTGCTACTGTTCAATAAAAACTGAAATATCAACTCCTCATTGGTTTGACATGTGAAAAAAACGTCTGTCCCAAGCTGCACCTACTCCTCTGCGTGGAGGAAGTTGTATACAGAGCCATGAAACGTCTGTAATGACATTTTTTATCCATTAATATTCAAGTGAATCTGTTCTGACAGCTTCTTCAGTCTTAGTGCTGTTTGTGTTGCAGGGGACACGTGGACGGAGACGCTGGCCTACGTGATGTTCTGGGGGGCTGCGAGTGCCATCACAGCCACGATCATCCTGTTTAACGGCCAAGACTTTGTGGATGCTCCTAAACTGGTTCACAAGGAGAAAATGGACTGAGTGTGTGTGTGTGTGTGTGTGTGTGTGTGTGTGTGTGTGTGTGTGTGAGGGGGGTGTATTTATGTG
>JAQFJA010000008.1:24013426-24026509 GCA_029874485.1 Naso brachycentron | reverse complement strand
TTTTTAAAATTATTTAATTCAGACAAAATATAATTTTTCAAGGAAATGCTATACTTTCATTCTGCACCCCTTTAAACACACTGTGGATGTATTATTTTTTAAAAATTATAGCTTTTAATAATTATTCTACATAATCAACCTTTAAGTTTTGTGCTGCTCAGTTACAACATTCAGTTCATAATAACACTTCTCCATTTTCAGTCTTTCCTGATCTTGCCCTCTCTGAACTTACTCTCTGTATGAATTTCCTTGCATGTAGCTTCTAGCCCAAATTGTTGATTGTAATCTTGTGACGAGTCTCAAAAGTAGTCTAAACTGATATCCATCTTGTCTGTCCAAGATCTGAAACTCAAAACTATCAAGTCAGGCTCTTCCACGCTTTTACAGTCTTCTTGATGGGTGTTTGAAGCGGATCAGCCCTGCAGATAAAGGCGGTCTTTATCAGAGTTTATGAGGCAGGAGGAGGACCATATCCCCAGGGACACTTTGTCCTTTTTTTCCCTCAAGCACCACACCCACAATGTTCTCAAGTTATCTGCAGAGACATGATCATGTTGATCCAAAGCTGATTTTGCGCCAAAATAACCAGAACTATGAGCTCATACTTTGGCCTCGGACATCAACTCAGCCGGCCACATATCTGACCCATGTCAGACCTTGTGATGCTTCCAACTCTTTTGCAGACTACAGTAGCTCTCATTGTGGTGGACACTCAAGGCTGAGGTTGTAATTTTGTCTCTTTGGATTTTTTAACAGCTGAGAAGGTGACGTCACTGGGAAAGGACTGGCACAGGCCTTGTCTGAGGTGTGAGAAGTGCAATAAGACGCTGTCAGCAGGCTCACATGCAGAGGTGACACACTTAAAAAACAAAATATCCTACAATCTAATGCAGTGTAACTCCCAACTGTGTATCAAATCTAAGCATCCACTCACACTTTTGATTTGACAAGATTAAGGTGAAACTTTTAGTGCTTTTAAAGCTGGGGTAGGCAACATTTGGAAATCAAGCTAGCTATAGCATGAGACTCCTAAGGAAGCAATTTCGCTGCACCCTCGCCTACTTGTTTTTGCGCTGGCTTGTGTTTTATTTTGTTTGCTGTTGCTCTCTCTTTTAAGGCCAGTTCACACAAAAAGAGTCACAGAAAGATGAAGCAGTTTCAGGAGAAGCTGCAGCGTGTAAACTGGTCCATGTCAGCTTAGTACATGTTATGTGTGTTCAGATCAAAAGCGATGAACGTGATGTAATCCCAAGAAACGCCAGTATTGTGTGGCTTGATTGTAATAGGATCCTATTTTTGATCATCAGGCAATGGAGTTGATGGATGCCACATGGCATGATTCACATCGTCCGAAGTGACATAGTGTGTAATCGCGTCTTTACATCGACTTTGTATGAAATCTTGTGGCGTTCATCGTGTTTATCATATTTAGTCTGAGCACACCTTTAGAACATAAGGCGTGTCACTTGTTTCAACGGCAGTTAGTTTTCTAGTGATGCCACCTGTTGCGAAGAAGTGCAGCATAGAGCAGCAAATAGGAACATTCAGTCTCTAAAATGACCCGTGATTGGCCGAAAAGTGCTCGTCACGGTCTGAATACAGAGCCAAGCGAAGATACAGAAGTCTAGTGTTCTTTCAGACTACCTGAATTACAACATGCTGAAAGGTTATTATGGATTTTTTTTCCAGATGACACCAAAGATAAACTGCCTACCCCAGCTTTAATAAAAAGCATTGCAACTATATTGCACATTTTTTAAATTTTGACAAATGATAAAAGTTTTTGTGATCATGAAGAAAAAAGTTACACAAAACAATAATTTGTTGTTAATATACAGATAACAAGGAACATTTCTGCCAAAAAAATAAAACAGGCTAATCTTAATCTAGTCTATCAAACATTCTTACCCTAATATTTTTGTGTCATTATCTAACTGTATCTAATTTGCCTCTTACAGCATGAAGGCAAGCCCTATTGTAACAAACCCTGCTACGCTGCACTGTTTGGACCTGGAGGTAAGCACGCTGTCCTCAGCTAATCATTTTTACTCAATAAGTGAGCTGAACCCGATGACCTTACACGTCTATCACAGTTTGAAAATTTTTAGCCAAAAATAAAATTGCACGGATTTCCCCTGGCAGTCATTCAAATAAAGTTTCAGTTACCTTTGTTCTTACTTGGCCTGGAGCACCCAGTGTGAAAATTACATTTTAAATGTGTTGAGGCAGTGAACCGTCCTATTAAAGCGCACACTCTCACCTCGGATCAAACCAATAAACCAGTCATGACGTGATTGGAAAATGACCAAACTATAACCTTTGGTGAGAAAAAAGAGGAAATACTTTAAGTTTTTGAGAGTAAATGTCTTGCATGTTGAGGCCATAAAATCTTTTTATTGTTTTCATTTCCATCAATGTTAATGTCAGTGTAATGTACTGTAATTCATTTCCGTCTGTTTCCGTGCAGGATTTGGACGTGGTGGGACTGAGAGCTATAAATATAACTAAAAAGGTAGCAAGACACATTCATCATTCATTAACCAAATCATTTGGTTATATTTGTTTATATCATACGTCTATGTTATTAAGATAAGCATAACTCTCTAGGCAAATCCATCCTTGTACTTTGTACTGTTTTATTTATATTTTCTCTGCTTCATCATCAGGCTCAGGCCCTGCAGTGAGAATGTTGTCTTGAGAGAGGAAGCCGGCGTGCTGAAGTCCCAATAAAAACCAGCAAACAAACTGTTTTGATTGAGAGGAAACCTTTTGTCTGCATGTGTTTTTATTCTGTTTTCGATCTTTGTTTTGTGATTTTCCACAACATATTTAATCAAAAGATGGTTCTCCAGTCTCTTCCTGTTTTTAGGGTGGGAATTCTGATATTCTGATTAAACACTTTTTAAAAATAAATTTGTCCGCAAAGTCTCTGTTTGAACCATATTAAAGTATTATATTTGCCACCAACAACATTCAAGCCACTTGCATTTGTGTATTTGCAAAAATAAAAATGACTGCTCCAAGGTTTTACGCTCTTAAAGCTATTGAACTTTGAACTGTGTTGTCTGATTACATTAACCTTCATACTTTATCATAACAGATTAAGTTCTTTTGAAGAGGGAGGTGTTGAGTGAATAAAGTAATAACTCCAACAGGCTGTAGTATGTTTTGATTATGTCACTGCTCAGAGTTGTTTGTGGAGCCTGAAGTGAAGTTATTGCTTTTAAAAACAGTTGCTAAGTATAGCATTGTGTTATTTATAGACCTAAACTTTTTTATGAACATGTTAATGAAGCATTCATACGGCATTTCAAATCACAAAGCAACAGGTCCTCCAGGCATCCTCCATACAGTGTGGCTGCTGTTCTGTGTACTAGCTTAAAGACTTAGCCTGCTGCTGCCCTGTTAGCTCAACAGAGATGGTTAATAGGAATCGAGACCTCCTACTGAATGTTCACTTCCTGTGTCGGTGTCTCATGGGTTTTGTCAGGGCACCGGCCCTTTAGGAGACAGGAAGCAGTCTTGAGTCCATTTATTCTTGTGGGAGAAATGAACAGGATCACAGATTATGACCAATTCTTTCGCCCCATTGACAGCAAGATTCATATTGGACCCATTTTTCACAAGATACATATCTTCCAAACATCTAACACAAAAATGGCATTTTTCAGACACGCAAATCAGGAGAATATTAACTTCATTCCAGACCTGTATCTGTCTCAGCAGCACATTCTTGCGAGATCTGGGAACCGGTGCTTCCTGCCCTCGCTTCGCAATGGACATAAACGGACATTTAAATGGTCTTATAGACAAACAATGGATTAATATTTATAGCACAAGTTTTTCAGGGGCAGATTTTGAAATTATTTGAACAACTCAAACAGGAATTTAACTTACCAAATAATGATTTTTATAAATATCTGCAACTGAGACACTACCTCCTGAAACATAATGAATTGGGAAAAATATGCAAAGAACCAACCAAAGTTGAGGAATTGTTCATGTCGTATTCAGAAGTAGAGTCAAAAAAAGGGCTTATTTCAAAACTTTATAAGGCAATACAATACGAATCCAGTGATAACAATATGGATCTCAAACAGAAATGGGAACTGGAAGCTAACGTAATAATAACCGATGATGAGTGGGAGGAAACATTCAGATCTGGACATAAATTAACTAACAGTCCAACATGGAGGGAGTTCGATTGGAAGGTAATTATGCGTTATTTTAACACTGCATCTATCACTTCAAAATATAGTAATATGTCAGATTTATGTTGGAGGAATTGTGGGATGGTGGGTGACCTCACACATATATTTTGGGACTGCCCAAAAGTCTTAGACTTCTGGGAAAAAGTACAAAAAGAAATAAAGAGAATTCTGGGTATCAACCTAAATCTTGATCCAACACTATATATACTTGGGATATTACCTGAGGATTTGATAGACAGAGAATGCAGCTACTTGCTGAGAATCCTGCTCCTGATTGCTAAAAAGATGATAACAATCTCTTGGTTGAAACCACAACCCCCCAACATAGAGCAATGGAGAGACAGAGTTAAAAACATAGTTACCATGGAGAAAACAACGGCGAGACTACAATTGAAATTAGGAACATTTGAGAAAAGATGGGAACCGACAATAACAATTATGTCAGAACTCTAAGCACCTTTTTCTCTTTTTAGTTTTTTTTTTTTGGTTGATGTTGCTGTTGTTGTTGTATTGTGGATTTTCTTTCTTTTTAATTATTTATTTATTTTTACATTCTCACAGTAGCAACTGTTTGTGATCTTATGTACATCATTGTGTATTTTAAATACGTGGAATAAATAAAAAGTTCCAAAAAAACCCCAGAAAATATAACTCTGAAAAAAAAAAAACTTGCTTGAAAAACTGAATAAAGTGAAGTCAGTTTTATTTATAAAGGTGCCAAATCACAACAAAGTTGTCTCAGAACACTTCACATACAGACTGTAGGTCTCGACCACACTCTGTGTGTGCTTGTGCTCTGCCTCACCTCAGTTCTGTTACATCAGCATAGTTAACAGACACCAGAAGAGCTTTACTGTAAACTTAACATGTAAGCTCGTAAAAAACTGTCTGACTCGGCCAATCACAGGCAGACCCCTGAAGCTGCGTGATGCCTGCAGTCCACAGTACCAGAGTCATATAGAATTGCAGTGCGGCAGCGGCATGTGGTTCACGTTAACTGTGGCGGTGCTGAGCTTTAGGCTGTGAGTATGGTCAGGCTTTGTGCCGAGGTCACACAGGGTGAACGGCAGAATGTCTGGATTTAGTCCCATCCTTTTCTCATCACACACGGTACCTTGAGGCGACCTCGTTAAGCAGTTCAACAGCATCTCTTACCAGTGCTATGCTGATGACATGCAACTGTATTTTCAGTTCAGATGAACGACAATGTTTGCCTGAATGTTTTCCTTATTGGGCCTTAATACTTTTGCCTCTGCAGTGAAGGCCTGTATCGGCCCCATTGCCACCAATCATTAACTCTAAACTACAAATAACCCTTTATACACAGAGGCTCCGCCTCAGCATGCTTTGAAGGCTCGGCACTGATCCGCCTTCTGTTATTTACACTGAGCGGAGAAGTTCATCTTTGAGTCATCTCAGTCGGTCATTTTATACAGCATTAAACAGCATCAGCATCAGCTTACTCTGTAAAAACGAAGGCTAAGAAATGTTTCACCCCCAGAATCCCCAGTGTTGTTTTGAATTATCTCTCCCACCTAAACCTACCTGATCACTACGGGGAGACAGAATCATCACGACACTGGCTGTGTAAACAGGCAACACGGAAAGCCTGTGAAAGCAGTGAGTAAGCTAACACTAATGCTAGCGTAAGTCAATGCTTTCCACAGTAGCCACTACCAAACTCTAAGACTCCACAGTGCGCCAAAAGCAGGTCGAATATGACGACAGTCTGTTGAGATGATTTTAAGTGATCGTTAGATGTCAATCTACGGCTGAATTTTTTAAATTTGTGGCTGCTTAGGGCTCAGCAGCAACAGGAAGTTAACAAATTCAGCAGCTCCTATGGTATGTCATTACAAAGTTACACTGCCAACTACTGGTCTGGCATGCATACTGCAGCACTTTTGGTTGTTCCTCTCAACACAGATTTTTCTTTTTTAAGCAAAGGAAAGACTTTTCCATTTCTAGTCAGCTGTTCTCTTCTCATCGGCCTGAATCTACTACTTTCTTATCTAATTTGTGGATTAGTAACAGCTGTGCTACTTGTGCTACTCAAAAACTTTCACTTTTTAAAAACGTTTTCCACCTGACCTGCCTGATGCGATGTTATTGGTTAAAAACACATGGAAAGTGTAATCCCTATGTCTTGCTAACAACCGCCAGACCTCCAGTCCTCTAGGGGACGAGACAAAAATACACAACATGAGCCCCTACCAGTTGAATCAATGATTAAACTGTGAAAACTGTTGGAAAACTATGACAATACTAACATAAGATAGCAATAAAAGTCCATCTGGTATAGAGCTGCTTCTGTTTGCTTCAAGGTAAAAAAATGCCCAACATGCACCACAAACTAAGCTTTTCATTTCATGACCATGTTAGTTATGGGTAACCTCATCTCCTCTGTGAGGATAAAACACAATCCATGCAACTGGTGGAGCACCAACGCAGTAGAGAAGGTGACCCACACAGAACAGCTGGTCCAGCAGACACTGCGCTGAAGTTGAAGAAAGCCTTTCACTAAAACGCATCTGGTCAAGAATATTCCCAATTACAAGATTTTGGTTTAAAGACTACATGGAAACAACAGCTGCTTGTGGCAAAATCTCGCCGGTAGAGAGAGAGCCATATAGTTAAAATGTTAGCCTCCATCTTGTGTACATTTTTCAGTATTAAGGCAGCTTGTGATGTAACCAGAGCACACAGACCGTTCCTCCTGTATGTTTCATTGATGCTGCTGCACTTCTGTGCCTTGGAGCAGCACAAACTGAGCCCTGACCAGCCAGTGTGCCTCTGACAGAAGCTGGAGCGTGTGTGGTGGAAACTCCTTGTGTCTAACCAGAGCAGAGTGTGAGGAAGCGACCAGAGGCAGCAGCTAACATCCTGCTGCTTCAGCCAGTGTTGGAAAAGATGGAGAGATATCCAGAGCAACAAACAGGAGGCAGTGGCTCAGCATGCTGCTCCAACTGACACACAGGAGCAACATCTATACACACACGCACGCACGCACGCACGCACGCACGCACGCACGCACGCACGCACGCACGCACGCACGCACGCACAGTGGCTGCCTGGCTGTAAAGGATGTTGATGACAGGACTGCTGGGAATATGACCAAAATTTGCATATGGCCAGTTTTTGACACTAATGAGGCCAATCAGAACGGAGCCCATAGCAACAGAGTTGTAATTGGTTGCGTGGAGCGCTCAGGACTTGATGGTTGTGGGATGCAGATTCAGAGCCAATGGTAGTTGAGAGAAGGATGCTGGTAGTGTATTGTTGTCGGTCCAACTGATTGGTTCGTTGGTTCCACACAGAAGTCACATCCAGCAGCACTGCATTGTGATAATTACACCCACTTTCACCTGCTGACTGTGAGCACAAGGCACGTAAGGCAACACACACACCTTCCACCTAGTGCTCAGACACAGCACTGCTCTTTATTAAACTAGACAACAGCTCATTGTGGGCGTTGCTATGACAACCAGTCGTCTATTTTTAAGCCGTGCCACTAATCAATTCCTGTTCTGCTGTCGCCTAAGGGGTGGGGTAGTGCATGTGCGTGTGAGGGTGGAGGGTGCTGATGGGAGGGGATGGGGGGGCAGTGGTAGGGGGCAAAGGGGAGGAGGAGGAGGAGGAGGAGGAGGAGGGGTGAATATGCAGTTGGAGACAAAGAGCATAGCACAAGAAGTGAGAGAAAGAAACAGTGTCAAGGATTCATCTCATACCAGCACACTCCACAAAGCAGAGCTCTTCATTCACGTTACTGAGTCCACAGCGAGCGAACTGCGGTTAACACCACGAGCCGCAGAGAGTGACACCATGTTTGCTTTATTAACTGCTTAATCACCTCGAACCATTCAGTTAAAACTACATTACATGACTGGTTGCAACCTTTCAAGCAAGGGGAAAGACTTTCATTGACTCTGTGAAATTTTTCTGACAATTTGCAGAGAACAAGTTGCCTATGAAACGATTAAATAAAATGTAACTGAATGTGAGATAGCTCTGGAGTGGAAATATATGCATTTAAAAGCTGTTGCGTTGCAGCACTTTAACGATGGTTGGCATCTAAAGTTTGAAAATTTGACTCCATATAAATGCTGAGGTCAGACTACATGATATCAGCTCGATAAAAGCCCGGCCGGGAAGACGCAGGGCGTCAGGTGGGCTCGGTAACGTTAATGAGCATCGGGCGCAACAATTGAGCATTTCATCTCGTGTGGTGTGTCATAATGGACCACAACTGATGCCACATCTAGGACGCCTCACTACAGAAAGACTAACATGTTTGACTTTTTTGTTTACCTCCCACGATGGCTTGCCAGCAGTAGTAGTCAATAGCAGGCGCTTCTTTGCAAGTGATGTCACGCACATCATGAACTGCAAACGATGGCTGATCGGGGAGCAACATCACGACACGGCAAGAATTTATGACTCTTTAATTGCCTAATCTGACTCAGTGAACATTTTCACAGACAAAGATATCTTGTAGTCTGACTGCAGCTTATGAGTGAAAATTGTGCTTGAATGTAAAAACTATTGAGACGCATTACTGAGTGACTTAGAGTTCAGAAACTGAGGTCGGCAGTGGATACAGGTTTACAAAGCTACTGCTTCATTCAGTAGTATATTTACAAGACATTAGAGAAAATCAATTTAATGTGTCAGTCCGGCTAAAACTGGTCTTTTAAAATGCATGTAAACATGTTAGTCCAACTGAAATTGTACTAAATTGAATTTCTCAACGTCGAGCTAACACAACCAGATTAATACGATTGAGAGTCCAACTATTCCTGTGTGTTTCACCTTAAGTGGGCCTGGACTGGCCTAAGCAATCTGCGCATGATTGCAAGTCCCCACGGCGTCGTTGACCTGGAACTCAAACAGCATAAATTTGAAGAAAGCAAGAATCCTGTAAGCACGAAGGGAAGCATGCATCAAATTTGTACCAAAAGTAAAGTGTAGATATGAAGTGTACGTGTAGCCGCTTGTTAACTTGTTTGTAGCTTGTTTAGCTAAGAGGAAGAAAGTCTAATAGCAACCAGCTGAACGGGGCTTAACGGGGCATGTAGCGGAGTCGAACAATAGATGGATTCTCCGTCAGCGCTCGTGTACTGGGACAAGGACAGCAGTCGCAGTAGCTTTAAACCACAGTGCGTCATCTCCCCTCTCTCTGATTAGCAAACAGCAGCAACATTCAAACATTCATGTAGCAGTTTTTCATTTTCACGCAGAACTGAATGTCACTTTTACCAGGTAAAACTGCTATTACTAAATATTTCAGTATCAGGAACGCCACTGTTTGGATCACGAAGCTTGATAGTGTTATGTTAAATTCACTTTTCCTTTTAAATCACGTCACATGTTCTTCTGCTCATCTTATTTTATGGTTGAAGCTACAGTCAACATTAAAACTGTTTCTGCCTCTCAGTCCAAACCCCAGCCTGAGAGAGAAGCTCCACCTGCGGGGCGGAGCACGCTGAGTGTTACTCCACAGACACCAGGCCGGTCATCGGGACAGCAGATCTCTAACCAGCTTCCCATCAAGCAACACCACCAGCTGACATGTATTTGGAACTAAAGCAAAGGTCATAATGATGGAAATGGACGGACATCATTCAGTAAAAAAGGTTCAAGTTTTCATAGCAGCTTGCTACTGAGATGATGCAATGTGTGTGTAAGTAGGAACTTTGGGTTAAGGGCTCAAACTGAAAAAAGACCAAGTTTTCATCGCAAGCATTTGGATTCATTCCCTGGGGATAATGATTATTGATAGGCAAACACATTTTATACCAAACCGGACACACAGAGTCCGGCCTCAGCGAAACATTGTGCTTACAACA
This sequence comes from Naso brachycentron, assembly GCA_029874485.1. NCBI lineage: Eukaryota > Metazoa > Chordata > Actinopteri > Acanthuriformes > Acanthuridae > Naso > Naso brachycentron. The sequence continues at coordinate 24,016,452 of JAQFJA010000008.1, read as the reverse complement.
AACTCTTCAGGGATCTGACCAATAGTACCGTAAAATATAAATCACGTCACAGGCTGTTTTTAGGTGTCTCCCAGAGAGAAAAACGTTTTCTATGGCTAGTTATTAATAAAAAATGTGTGCACAAGTTATTTCAACACTATTTCAATTATTTTATTTGAAACACATTAAAACAAACACAAATTAAACTGCCTTTGGCATTCCGATTTGGTCAGGTGCAATATTAAAAAAACACACAACACACACAAACAAACAAAAAAAACCCTCCTCTCTTATTCAAAAATAACACAAACATTTGTTTTACCAACTTGAAGTAGAAACAGTTTTCAATTGTATTCAAAGTCCACAACGTGCATTTTTCTGTGCCATTGTGTAGCTCTTTGTAGCAGCTAGCATCTGCTGTCGCCATATCGAGTTTGAAATCCTGCGAGACGTAAACACGTTAGTTATGCTGCATTCCACTGTACTCGGAAGAAAATGACCTCCAATTAAGAAAAGTGCAATGGAGTGGTCTTTCGAATTGGAATTCCGAGTTGGAAACTCAGGTGAGATACTTCAAGACTGAGCTCACAAAAAAAGCACACCTGATGTCGTACCTTGCATTATTTGAGTGTTAAATCGTAATACTGCCTCCCTACCATAATGTCAAGGGGATGCACGATATTGGATTTTTCGTCGATATCCGACATGCTGACATTTTGCAACCCATTTGGCAGATAATAAATACCATATGCATATTCTTCCCCTACGCCTTATCACAGAGATCATCAAGTCTCTCCTGTGGTGAATTTATTATGTAGACTCTTACTGTGCTGGACCATCAACAAATGCAGGCATGAAATCCAAAGCTTCAAGTGACGTAACGTTCATTCTTCATGCAAAAGAAGAAAAATACTTGAACTTACGTTACATAAAACATGTCGTATTTATTTATGACAATTGCTTCTAAACATGAGTAAGATCCATCCCACTTCAAACTGGATGATGCTCCCTGAGACAATCAGAACAAAACCCACAACCAGGACAAATGTGACCTGTTTCACAAGAGACAAAGCCAGTAAACGTAACGTCTGTCCACAGGGAACATGGGAAACATGGCGCTGACTCTGTGTTTAATCAAGAAAACAGCAGCCTGTTATTTTATCTGTTATTTTATCGGCGGATATCGTCATGCTGGCGTATCTGCGGCATATCTGATCATTCATTTTAAAGCCAATATCAGCCGACACTGATAACATGCCCATAATATCGTGCATCCTTTGTACGATCCTTTGCCAAACCTACAGGTTTCAGCACTGACAACAACAAAACATGTTTGTGCACCTACATGTATTCATCTTTGTTTATTATGTAGATTTTTCCACATAAATGACAATAATGCATTACAGGCAGCTGTTGAAGTTTCACAGAATGCTGATACTGAATCACATGTCTGTGTGTGTTTAAACTCACTGTGGAAGGCAGCCTGACTCTGAGAGTGTTTATTGCTGCTGTATCCGTTCTGTCCATGCGAGTGGGAAGCAGGTAGGGGGGGTTGTTGTGGGTGGGGCTGTGAGGGTTGCTGGGCAGCCTGCTGCTGAGGAGGGGGTTGGGTTGGGGTTGGAGGTCGTGGTGCCGGGCTCATGACTTGAGCCTGTGGAGATGCGGTTTGGAGACGAACGTCGCTGTGGCCGCCCTGCAGTGGAATCATGGAGCTGGAGCCAGACACTGGAAGGAGACAGAGAGACACGACAGAGGTTCAGAGCTGCAGCCGTCTGCTCACTATCGTGATCTGTCGGTCTGACTTTCATTAATCCCTCAGTGTTCAATTTGAGCAGATTTTTCCAGCTAACTTCTCATAAATACTGTACACAGAATAATCATAAAAAAGCTAATCTGAGAATGAGTTATTTCAGAGATGACACAGATGTAAGGAAATGCAGAGCTGACCTTTGGGTGAGACAGGCAGGTTCATGTATCTGGTGACAGGTGGGGGGCCGTGGGGCTCCGAGGACAGCTGTCTGGGAGGCAAAGGCTGACCATACTGGTCTGGAGGAGGGAGTTTCAGCGCCGCCTGGTGGTCAGACAGAGGCATACCAGGGGGGAGATCCATCTGTATGCAGTCATGGATGTATTCCTCTTTGATGAGCCCACCTGGTGCTGCTGCAGGAGGAAGAGGGAGATCAGAGCAGGTGGAAGCATCAGTACACAGTTCTGTATCCAAAGAAAAGACTCTAAAAGTCAATCAGCTCATCAGAGGCTTTAAATACAAACAGCCAACATCAGAATATCACTGCTGGACAGTCACTGTTGTCTTTTAAACTGTGTTTAAATCCACTATGTTTGTAAAAACAATACGGATTTCAGCATTTTTCACTTCCACTTGGTTAGAGAGCAATGGCCTGCATCCCTATGAACATTCTCGTGACAATGTGAGACAGTATTTAAAGGAGAGCTTTCTGCTTTTCCATCTTTTCTGATCTGTAAATGTTGTTACAGTGTCAGATACTCGTTAAACGATGTCAAAGCGTCACATAATGAGATTCATTTGTTTGGAAGTGAGCCCTGCAGGATGTTTCAGTCGGCTCTGCACGCTGTGTTTTACAGTGTTTTTTTTTTTTTACAGTGATATTAATGTGTGCTGGACTTCCTTATATGGGCATGCCAGCTCATGCACACAGCGCTGTGCCCAACCCCTCCCCCGCTCTGCTCAGACACCGCTGCACTCTGCTCTCTGTTTCAGGCAAATACCAGACAGAAGTTGAGAGCGCTCCTGTTTCTTGTGGATTTATTCTGTGTGGATTTATTTACTTCCTCAACGTGAGCACATGAGCTGGATAAACAGCTAAACTGCTGCTGAAGGAGCGCACGTTGCTTTGTTCTGTTGAAGAGTGAGAAGCTGTCAGTAACATTTTATCCTGTATACCTTATACCTGTGTTTATTTTGTGTCAGTAAAGGGTTGTGAGTACAGCCGAGTGTGGAGGCGCACATGTGGGAAAGGGGGAGGAGCAACCGTCATGACCATTTTGATGCAGTAATTAGAAGGAAG
>JAQFJA010000008.1:24002480-24013326 GCA_029874485.1 Naso brachycentron | reverse complement strand
GCCGATGCAAATAACGATATTGGGGAGTAAGAAAATTCCGATATCCAATATATCAGTCGATATTCTATATATAATATTTTGAATTTGGTTATTAAATACTTGTGGCAAAGATATGTAATGAAGGCAGGATATCCAGCAAACTTTATTCCAAACATCATTGCAGAAAACAGTAAACACTTCACTAATTACCAATAAAGAAGGGACCGCCCTCTGCTGACAAATTACGTGATTACACCATTTAAATTCACTAGTCCAAGTATTTTTTCAGTCTTGAAAAACAGTTTTAATATCAGCATATATCGGAGAACAAATATGCCGATACCGATATATATCGATATAACTGCAATAGTCCAACATTGGCCATAAATATCGGTGAACCGATATATAATTGGGGCCTGAGTCATAATGTGATATATATGTTCATTAGGTGTTATAATGCATTGTAGAGACAGGCTTCACAGAAACTGTTACCATGTTTTCTTTTGCCCTGATAATGGTGTCAGCATCAGACCCAAAAGTTCCATATTGGTTGGGCCATTATTACAAGTATATAATTGAAACATGGCACACTGTTATAGTTTCACTAAATTAGTAATATAAATGGAGTTAAAAGTTGCAGCAACTAACTACAATATTAACACTACAACACTGAATTGCTGCATCCACGTATATATACACATCTATACTTCTACATAGCTTTATTTTTAGAAGCAAGACCTTTGTTAAGTGACTTCTCTAGATTAAAGTAACCTATAATTTACGTAAAAGATGTTAAGATTTCTTCCACAGGTTTTGATACGTGCTGCACAAAAGCCATTCAGACAGAGGTCAATTGGTGTTTAAACGACTTTTAACGATTCTTCAAATTCTTCAAATTCAATTCCCCTGCAAAAAAATGCACTCTTCCTCCGCAATCAAAGTCCATATGTTAGCTTGTATCTAACATAAGCACTTAAAAGCCTCGAGTCCATGAATTGAGGTATGCATATCTAATCATTTGGCTCAAGTATTTTGAATATCTTTAAAAAGAAAAAAATTAACAGGGAATAGGCACAGGCACTTCGGGTAAAATATGCTAATTAACACACTCGAAATTTCCCATATGAAATCTATCAGCACCAAGACAATGGGAAAATAATTACAACAGAGGTAGAATTACAATGGCCATTTTAATCAACCCCTACACTAGCATTTCACCCTATTTATACAGTTTTTGATTCTGTGACCCAATGGTAAGTAATCACTTGAAAATTACGGTTCAGTTTATAATAGGTCTGTGCTTTAGACACATTATATCTGCAGAGACAGGGCTCTGAGGATTACAATAAAGATATGAATCTTGCATAACAACAATCACCATGCGCTTCCTATAGCTGGAAGAAAAAACATTCGGGGGGGAAAAGAAAACTGGCATGAGGTTAAAAAGTCTCAAAGTACTTAAATCACTTTGGAATATACATGAGGCAAAGTGTGACAGTCTGAGAATGTTGATTCCACACTTGGGCAGCTAAAGTATTTCAGCACTGATGATGAAAACGATGATGAAGAGGCACTTGCCCTTTTGTTTCATCTCAGTCGAACTCCTCTAACTGTCCAACGTTGTAACGCTTTATAGTTTTGTGTATAAATCTTAATTGTTGCACTGTCAAGGAATCTCGTCTTTCAATATGAGATCCTCACCGTTTCAACAATCCCCTGTGCTGCGTTTATTAGGGGTCACAAATTCACTTCCAAAAGGTCAACTCTGCACACAGGTAATAACCTTGAAGGTGCGCCACTAAAGAGCCCAATCAGGGACTCGCACAAAGGCCAGACTAATGTCTTTCTTTAAAAAAGGGAGTCATGTTATTTGACCTTGCTTTTTCACTACAGAATTTAAGTGGGATAAAAATGAAAAAAAAAAAAAACAGTCCTGTTCCACGGAAGCTGGTAAGGTCATTTTTATCAACCACCAAAGCATTTAAAAAAGAAAAAGTATTGGACAATCCGGTGAATAATGTGACGATTAAACTCCTAAAACTGGTGCTGGGTGGCAGCAATTTATTCCGAGGCAGGGGCTGCAGAGCTGAGGCCCTGTTTGCAGGAGATATCAGCTGCTTGAAAACCCAGAACGGTCTTTTGAGGAATGTCTGTCTCCCCCACAAGATTCTCCCTCCTCCCCCAGGATGGTGGAGCCACAGAGGAACCGTTCACTGACAACTGCCTTGCAGAGAGGGCAGAATAGTACTTTTTTTGTGTGGAGCAAGCCGCAGTGGTGGCCGATCCCAGGAACCGCCGCACTTGAACTTTATTTTCCACCATGTAAATTTATGAAAAATCATAAATCCAGCTTTTTAGGTCACACTTGATGATTAATTGTGCGGTTACTTGTGTTTTATGGGCTCCTGAAAATGCATGCTAGGTTCCATGAAGAGCAGTTTTGAAATAATATGGAAGCGCTGCCATGTTTACTTTCCTGTTTCACTGGCTTAAAAGACAGATTTGTCAAAACAATGTTATCATAGCTGAAATAGGATATGTGCTGTTAGTACAACATCACAATAGGCTTCCTCTTGTTGTGAAAAGTCACCATCCGCATGCTGTACACAAGCTCCAAATCAGACATCAGGGAGGAAAAAACAGCATGGGCCAGGATGAAGGCAGGCAGATGATTTCTTATTGATTTCCTGTTTCTGCCGTGAAGAGGGCTCTCAATTACCCATGCCAGCCAGCAATTTGATTGGTCACCTCCACAAACAAAACCATAATGACACTGTGACCCATATAGGTTAACTCGAGCAGCCCTTAGATGTAAGAATTTTGAACTTTACTCTAACCAAAAGCAGATGCGTGTACATTAAAGCAGTGGGTCACAAAGTAGGGGTCGGGAGACACAGAGAGGGGACGATGCCTTCCAAAAACAAATGCATTTTTGAAGTGATTTAAAATTGAATATTTAACAAATTATTGTACAAATTCTGATTATATTTTTACATGAACTACTTTAAAATAATATTATGGCTGCTAGGCTGTTGTCCTCTTGTGTTGTATTGATGCCCGTGTCGGCCTAATAGTGCATGTGTGTGGCTGTGCACAATGTTTTATGTCACTTCCAGTGTCGATGGGGGTCTCTCCCAGTCTCTGGTAGGGGTGTGCGATATGACGATAATAGATCGTGAAAGATTAGAATGTGTCCACGATCCGCCTTTACATAGAGATCGTTATATCGTCCGTCAGTGTGCATTCTATCTGCTGCAGCTCTACGCTCAGCACAGCAAATTTTTCTCTCAACCGAATCACAAATTGCTACGTTACTCCGTTCAGTGGCATGCCTCCATAAATACAGGCAAATAAACTGAACACAGCAGACATGTGGCGTCTTCCTCTCTCCCCATTACAACGCAGTCTTGTAAAACAAAACGAAAGCATCATGAACGAGTCGGAGTTAGCCTGCTTTTATTAATTTAACGTTAACTCGTTGGAGAAGGGGGTGCTCGGCATTTTTTTTTTAACTATGGTCGGCATAAACATTTTTGCTGCACTGTATCAGCTGTGGAGGTCCGATACAGGCTGGAAAACTTCACGACATCGTGTCTGGGTTCATAAAATCATCCGCTGGTCTGTTAAGTTACAAACAGCCACAGTTGGGACGTTAGCGTTAGCTAGTAACATTAGCATCAGGAGGAGGCGGGGCTTGCCATTTCTTGTCATAAACTAAACAAAGTCCGGACGTCGAGACGTCAGGAGACTGTCAGCACTGACACTGACACGGCGTCAGTCACCTAGAGAGTTTATTTGTTTATTTTTATTTATTCATTTTTTCATATTTCGATTTGTTTACTTTTGTTGGGCCTACTTTAGTTAATAAAACACATTTACTCTACGTATAATTCTTGCAGTTTAATGATTCATAAATCAAAATTAAATCATTTTTAGGCACCTGGAACCAAATATAAGTGGACCACATGTTGGTAAGCAAAACGGTGGCCCTGAATGTGCCTTGACTTGTACATTACTCTTAACTAATATGAAAAACTAAAGAATCGTGATAAAATCGAGATTGTGATTCTGCCACGAAAAAAAATCGGGATTTGATATTTTTGCCATATCGCCCAGCCCTACCAATGATGCAATGAATGTCACTATGTGGCAGTGATGAGACATCTTACCAACAGGGGGCGATAGTTTAAGGAGACAGGGCAAACAAATACTCAGCTACCTCCGAGCTGCCGCAGATATCAAACGTAAACATGAAGAAGTCGAGGTAAAGTTTGGCATGGGACCATTTCAGACTAAAAAAATGACAAAGTTCATTGTAAACAATGTGAAGTCCTGTACAAGTACAACACGACAATGACCCAAATGATGTACGACTTGAACAAAGTAATGTTCCATCCGACCCTGGTTAACGTCAGTGCATCGTTGTGCGTCAGCCTCCATGCAGACTGATGTGACGTACATGCACATGCACACTGATGATTGTTGTTGGTAAGTTTTTCTTGGAATAAACTTTTAATCGAGGAAAAACACACTGTATGTTGTATTTTCTGCCAGACATTTTTAATATAAAAAAATATGATTAAATTGATAACTGGTTGTTAATTTTCCCGATGATTGAACAAGACATTTTCTTGAAATGCCCATTCCTAGTTACATTGTCTTGTGATTGAGATTGAGATTCAGTCACTGTTAGTGCCGTTGTAGAAGACGGATGTGACGTCCGTTCCACACAGTCATCATGATTGGTTGATGCCTTTGTTTGCAGTGTGAAAACTCAGAAAAGTTGATATGGATGCGAAAAATAAAAGGGTCACTTTTTCACGGCATGATGATTCGTGTTCTCTGTGAACGTACTCATGACCAATCAGCAGTTTGAAAAATATTATTTATGTGCAAAATATTTAAATGAAAAAAACGAACTTGCTGTTTGAAGGCCTCAAATCTTTCAGCTTCAGCTGCTGTATTCAACTGCATTCATCAATACTGTGTACCTTAAAAACCTGACAAATGAATGTAAATTATAACAGCACATTTGGGCATAAATACATGAACAATGATGCAGTAGAGGTAACAACAAGTCAGCAGGCATCATTCGGTAACTTGTAGAATCAGTGGCTGTTTGTGGTTTAACACATGATCTGTTTATCATGAAGCAGTCTGGTCGACTTCAGACATCCTTTGTTTTGAGCATAATACAAAAAATACCCAACAAAAATAAAAATGGTGTGACTTGGTTGAGATAAAATCAGAGATACTATTTACAGAACGCATCTCTAATTATTCTGCATTGTCAGACAACAGAGGTGTGTGTTTCTGGTTGCTGTGGCCCTCCTGCTGCAAATTAGCCTCATGTTCCTTTAAAAAAAAGGCATGGATGTAATTTTCTCTCTCTCTCTTTTTTTTAAATTTATTTATTTTTGCCCAGGGAAAGGAGCACAGTCAAAATGCATTGAGCCAGTCTGAGCCGGTTTGTAACCTCAGGGTATGGAATTATCTCTTAATATGTAGCCGTTAGTGGTCAAGACGTCACACACTAAGACAGTCACTGCAAGAGACAGAGTGCCGGGGTGGGAGGTGAAGAGTAGAAAGAGGAGGACGAGGAGCAGCCCCACTGTTTGCAGTGCAGAAAGAGGAAAATCTCTTCCTTTAAGAGCTGGCACTTTGACAAGACTGAGTGCAGAACTTCAGACCACAGGGTGGGGCAGACACTGTTTCACCAGCCAAACGACAGAGAAAGAAGAAAGACAAAAAAAAAAAAAAGGCAGCGGGAACATGAGACATTTAGTGGGAGCGAGGCACACAGAGGTAGCCCAGACGTCTTAAAATGGGGCTGAATGTGGCAGCCAGGAGTGGGATCAATCCACAGCACACACAGAAACGAGCCAGAGACAATCGAGCACAATTAGAGGATCATACACAACACGTCAACACACAGCACTCATCGGCAGAGTGATATTAGGCACACTAATCCCTGACAGCAAACACCAGTGATTTACACAAAGCCAAAGCAGAGCTCACTCTCACCGTCACATCAGTCTGCGTGGAGGCTGACGCACCACTGTTGGATGCTGCTGTTTGTTGTTTTTACATATAAAAATGTTACAGATGCTCATTACAAAACACACAGCTGAGCATCCAGTCAAACATCACTGCAAGGCAACAAAAATACTTTTTATAAATACACTGTACAGTCTGAAACTCCATGCAACAGTTAGACACCAAAAACATACATGAATGAAGCCTCTTGTGAAGAACGTGTTGGGCCTGTGTCAAAATTTACAAACCACCTTGATATAAAGCCAAATACCAGACCAGACTGGAATGGTATACCAGAGTTTCACCATTAGGTGTCACCACTGGGTGTTGCACGTAACTCAGCCAACTGAACTGACTGACAAAAGTGTTTGAGTTGCAACAGCCAATCAGCGTTGAGATTCTCCCCATGCCACTGACTTCCTGATGTAGAGACATGGCGACCGAAACATCTGTTGATGTGTGTGAACACGCGGAGCTGTATGACACGATGTTATACGCCACGGGATGATTTTATGAGCAAAAACACAACATCGTTACACTTTCCAACAATTCTGGAATTTCCACAACTGACAAAGTGCAGAAATGATGAATATATGGGCCGTAGTTAATGAATGAAAACCCCCTTTCCTCTGATGCTAATGGCTAGGCTAACATCCCAACTGTAGCTGTGCGACACATTAACAGACTTCCAGTTTATTGTACAAACACAGTCACAACATCGTTAAGATTTCCAGCGTTTACGGAACTTCCACAACTGATTTTGTGCAGAAATGAGGAGTATCAGCCCTACTTATTGATAGAAAACCCCCTTCCTCTTGACACTGACAGCTTATGCTAACGGTGTTGTGTCTTGATAATGTTACACAGAGCTGTGCAGCTTGAGGTCTTTAATAGCACACACTGTCTGGCTGTCATTTATACTGGTATATATCCTAATCAAACATCACTGTCTTGTTGCTTGTTGTTAATGTGATATGAGTTAGATTTACGTGCGTCATCGGGCTGTCGGGTGTCAGTATATGTTGCTGCTGATGTTTGTTTTCAATTTGCCAGGATCTCATGTGATGACAAATGACTTCCTTTAGTTTTTCACCTTTTCTCTCTTAACAGCAGCTATAGGTTGTAATCTTTCATCTAAATTAAATTCCTGGTTAGCACAAAGCTAATTTTAAGGACAAATGCCAGGCAACTACTCCTGATGAACGATCTCATTGGTGTGCTGTACACAAGTCGTTAATTCAAAAGAATTTAGAGTTTTCCTTCTGGATGACACCTGCCAGACTCCTTTATGTCAAGTCGTTTTTAGCATCTATAAACTATTTTAAAGACACTATGATTGACTTGTACTGGTGTGTAAGAAGCACATTAAGGCTCATTTTGCTGTAGAGGTAAAGTGCCACTGCATGAGAAATACATTTCAAATACTATCATGTTGGTTTTTTTAAATGGCTGTATACCAGCTGGTGCTCTTCAGTATAACATGTTAGTATTATAACGCATATAAGTCTGCAGAACACCTTTCATAAACAGATCATTCATGTAACATCGGGATGTTTTTTTGTAAAAACTTCATTGGTACCACAACAACAAATCCCATGTTTCATCCCAAGTCCTGGATCTGGGCTGTGCCCTTCATCATACGGTGAGAATTAGGACGGTTGCACTCAAAGTTGACTGGGGTGACCTTGTGCAGCACCTGGCGAAATGCAGCACAGCACTGCAGCAGTGATCTGCTCACTGCTCATTCACTGGCTGGATTAGTCACGGCTGCACAACCTCTGAACGCCCGGCCACTTCTCTCAACATTTCATTTTAACTTCAGCTAGCAAACCAGCAATCTGCTTTATTGTTTCACACACATTCATTACAATCACACAAACTGTTAGGTTACTGATATTCCTGAGGTCATGTTCTTGTGTGGGCTTGACTGGCACACAGGACACAACTGAATTTTTTTTTCAGATTCAGCTTTAAACTGCTGCAGCTCAGTGCAGACACCCGCTGCAGGAAGCATCTTAGCCAAACAACAAACCAGTTTCTTTTGGGTCTATCATCGAGTCCTCACAGAATTAATGTCAATTAGTGAGCACTAACCCTAATTCTGCTCACGGAGATGATGTGTTTAAACTGATGAGAATGATCTTAGGAGCCAGCTGAAAAGAACAGGGTGCTAGCTGGACGTTTTGTACACAGCTCTTTAATAATTAAAAAAAGAGAGTAGGAGCTGAGTAGTGAATCTTTATGATGCTATTTTGCCAAACTAAGCATCAGAGTCTGATGCTCATATTCACACACATATACTGAAGACAGACAGTGACAGTTTCATTTTAATCACATTACAAGTTGACTTTGCCTAACCGTTATATTTCTTCAGATGCTCCTGAGTTTGGTTCCTTTGGCTCTTCAGTCCCTGAAACAGTTTGCTTAAAATGGGGCAGACAACCCGAATGATGATGGGTTGGTTGATGCGGTCTTGACCGACAAAATCCTCATTAGAATCATTGGTTTTACTTTCCAGTGTTCCCTGTAGGTTTGTTTGTTTATTAGTTTCTTTTAATAGTTCTATGGTTTATTAGTAGGGCTGGGTAAAAAAAAAATTGTTTCATCAATGCAAATTATTTTTTTTCCATTCAACATTGATTCCGAAAATCCAGAAATTGATGCACAAAAATAAATCCAATGTCATCAAGGCTCAAGCTCAAGGACCTCCCGTTGTCTCTGGGTCGATAAAAACAGGATCAGAGAGGATGGAAATTAATTTCGGGACGAGAGACATAAACACAAGCTCTGTTACAATGAATGGAAATGGAAAAGACTGCAGCATGTCTGCAGCTGCTTGTGTTAGGAGAGGTTCCTGATTCGATCCCTCTGCACGTCCCTTGAGGTTTGGACCCTTAGCTCTTCGGGGCTCTAACAAAGCTCAGACGTTACACTGTTAACGTTTTACTCTTTCTTAATTAAAGAATATCGAAATGGCAAAATACGTCCTGTGGTCAGTTCGTTCTTAATACAAATAATGCACCATATTATTTTAAAAACATCAGAAGGTATTTTAATGAATTATCTGGGTTTTTCTGTCATCTATGCTTATTACTCAATCAATATAGAAGCATATTGATTAATATCTAATTAAATTGCAACCCAAAGAATCAAACTGAATTGAAATGCGAAGTTCTTTGCTACAGAAGCCTTCCTTATTCGACTGTAAGACTGATGAGAGAGGAAGTCAAACATCTCTGCAGAATATTTATTTGGCTCTAAACAAACTGACACAATATTGAAGAATCAGCACGAATTGCAGTGGCTCTGGCTCTTAGCCTAAAGGCTAAAACATGCCAGCGCCGCTGATATTTCAATCGTAAAAATGTATTTTCTCAAGTGTGCTACATTTCAATTCAGGGTCATTTTCTTCCATTTACTTGCAAGAGACAATCAACAACGATCATATCAAACCAATCCGTGTGATCGCGCTTCTAGGATTGATTCTTTTGCTTGGCGATATTCAAGTTTTTTTTGTCTGTTTGTTTGTTTGTTTGCTTGTTTGGGGTTTTTTTTAGCACTTAGATGTTCTGTTTAACTCTTTCAGGTGAAGCGACCTAAACATCTCACTTCAAGGTCAACATCGGACAGATTCAGCTTCAAATACTTGATTCCAACTGGCTCACATAATGTGTCATGAGACGTCGACAGGTCTTAAACATTTTCTACAGGTTCTGAATGTCCACACCGGAGGGCGCGGTGAAAAGCCTGCAGTCCTAACCTTCTCATGGTTCTGTCTTATTACATCACCCGATCTCTCCAACAAACACGTCTCTTGTGTCTTTTTAGTCTCAACATCACGAATCATACAAATGAGGACAACCGTGCACTACACACACAGTCCATCTATGGTGCTGCGCAGGCTTGTTCTCATTAAAAGTAGCAGAAATTGTTGTGTTGAGTCAAGACTAAAATTAGACAGGTTCCAGTACCATTTTTTCCTTTGCAATACCAATTCCAATACTCAAACTTTAGCAGCAGTTGATATGACCGCATTAAAACGTAAGGTGTACTCATAATTTAGGAAAACAAAAAGACTTAAACATTATGAAACAGTGGTTCAACAGTAACTTAAAACAAACTATAGGAAAACCCAATTCCTTACACATCACCTGTTTAATGCCAGGACTTTTATTTTCAAAAATAGTAGTTGACAACTGCGGGCAGCTTTCTGTGTGCTGTTTCAGAGCAGAAAAGAAGAATTTATTTTAGGTACATAACGTTGGTCAGAGCTAACTAAGTGGACTGGAAAGTCACATCACATGGTATCAGATCAGCACACACAGACCGGTGTACCTGCTCATAGCAATAACAGCATTTTCATTATCGACGGTATCAGAGGTTTGGTTGGGCGATACAGCAAGAATATCATATTCCGATTTTTTTCATTGCAGTATCACAATCTCAGTTTTATCACAATTCTTTAATTTTTTATATTGGTTAAGACTGTTTTACAAGTTTGTTACAAACACATGGTCGGTTTATATTTGGTTCCTTGTTCCTTAAATTATTTTACTTTGATTTACGTATGAAGTTCTAAGAATTACATGTAGAGTAAATATGTTTTGTAAACTAACTGCAGGCTCTGTAAAAGTAAACTAATTAAAATAAAAAATACTGAAATCTTCAGGCGAATTCGAGTGACGCGGCATCTCGACAGCCAATCAGTGTTGACATTCTCCTGAAGTCACTGACGTCCTGAAGACACGAGCGTCTCGATGTCCGCACCTTGAATCAGTCATGGCAGCCAAAACAGTGCTGTGTGTGAACACTCTGAGTTCCTACAACACGA
>JAQFJA010000008.1:23987214-24001289 GCA_029874485.1 Naso brachycentron | reverse complement strand
TTGCCAACTATTATCTGTCACTGGCCCAAGTGTTTGTGTGTGTGTGTGTGTGTGTGTGTGTGTTGTAGAGAAAACCTTACATTTCAAACCTTACAGTTCACTCAGTTTGCAAAGGTAGGTTGAGTCAAAGAAACGGTGACATGAGAGGCCAGACAGGACAAAGCTTGCAGGTCAGCTTGTCAAAGGAACTTCAGCATCACATGAGAAGTCACACAAGGCATTGACTGATTGTTCGTCAGCTTGTGGCAAAAATAACATCACATCAAGTCTTTATTTTCTGCACCAAATTATAGAGAGTAGTATCGATAAGAGTATCAGTAAGTATCGGAACCGATAGGTCCCGACCGATATATAGATTGGGTCGTCGCAGATATGTCAGTATCGGCATATGGTTCACCAATATACACCAATATTAAAACGGTTTTTAAGGCGGGAAAAAATGCTTGGACTACTGATTTTAAATGGTGTAATAACACAGTTTTCAGCTCGTTATTTAATAAGTAAAAAGCGAAGTGTTTACTCTTCAGTGCACTGAAGTTTGAAATTAAGTTTCTTAAGATGTGAGACATCCTGCCTCCACTGCGTGTCTTTGTCACAAGTACTTGATAACCACATTCAGCAGATATTTAATATGTACAATATCAGCCGATTTATTGGATATCGAAATTTTTTTACTCCCCATTGTTGGTATCAGCATCAGCCCCCAAACTCCCGTATCAGTCGGGCCTGAGTTACTGATAAGCAGTAGCGATAGGCCTCCATAGTCACAACTGGAATGGGACGCAGCCACGGCCACTGAAATCTGGTCAGATGCAGGAGCAAGTGATAAACTGCAAGAAATTTAAAAGTAGCACCAACAGCTTAAATATCCTTTAATGAGCGTCTCAATCCTCTGATAAATCAACACAATTATGAACAAAAGTGATCATATGTATCATTTCAACAAGACAAAGTAAAAGATTACTTAAAAAACAACAAACTGTAACTACACCAACTATTTATCAAGAACTAGACTGCAAAACTCCACAGTAGCTCTGTCACAACATCAGATTTTCACTACACATCTAGTGCTTCCTGAAAAGCTCCCATCTCTAGAAAATAAAATAAAAAATAGCAGAGTCCATTTCTCTTTTGATGTAGTTCAGCCTGTGTTTTGTCTCTTTTTGGAAAATGATTTACACTAAAATATGAGTGTGGGGATGTGCAGAGTAGGGCTGCAACTAACGATTGTTTTCACTGTCAATTAATCTGATTATTTTTTACGATTAATCGATTATTAAAATGAGAAGTCTGAAAAGTGTGAAAAATACACATCTCTTCGCTGCTCTTCAGAGGTTTATGGACATGATTTTCCTCCTTGCCCAGAAACGGCCATCCTAGGCTGGTCACAACAGCTAGAATCTTTGAGTCATTGGCAGGCTTCGTCGATCCAGTATGGTATTGTTATTGCTAAGAAGATCATCCTTAAGATCTGGAATAGAGACTTGTCTCCCTGTTTTGAAATGTGGCTTACAAAATTCTCCAGCACCTTATTCTTGGAGAAAATTCGATATAAGACGCAGGGAAAAGCAAGTAGCTGTAAAAAGATATGGCAACCCCTCCTTGACTATATCACTGCGCTGGGAGGTCCCTCATGACACCTCAATGACTTTTATTTTCAGTGACACATTTATGTTTTCTAAAGAGCAATCCAATCATAGAAATGGACTACCACAGAAATCAATGAAGAAGAGTACACCAGCCGTTTTGTGGTTTTTTCTTTCTTTGTCCTGTTCCCCTCTAATGTTCAGAGGGGTTGGATGCCACCTGCTAAAATGTTTTGTCTCTGTTCATCTATGAAAAAGTCTGAAATAAAGTATTGAAAAAAAAAACAAAACTGCATCTCAATTTCCCAGAACCTAACGTGACGTCTTCAAATTGCTTCTTTTGTCCAAACAACAGCCCAAAACAAAAAGCAGCAAATCCCCACAATTAAGGAGCTAAACCAGTAATTCTTTTTACTTTTTTATTTGAAAAATCGCCGAAACGATTATCAAAACAGTTGGCGATTAATTTCCTATTGATTGATTAATCTACTTCCATTAATCGTTGCAGCTCTAATGCAGAGTGGGTTTATAAAAACACACAAAAAAAGACACTTAAACATAATGAATGTTTAGCAGCCAGTATTAAGCTGCATAACTGCTACCTACTATGAAACTACAATGATTTACAGGGGCCCTCATTATTTACACATAATCATATCTCTAAACTATGTCATTTTTAATTTTATGTTTAAAGATCACAGTTATCGTTACTCTGCAGGTTAACATCATGGAGGTGTTCATCTGTATGCTGCTGGGGCTGCCAGGGGACCCAGAGCTGGAAATAGGAAGAGGAAGGACTCCATCACTGAGAATACTACAGTTCATTCACACTGTTCAACAGCAGGGACCATTCATTCATACAGACAGACCCACTATCACTGTGTGAGTGTATGTGAGTGGAGGGCTGAGTGCATCAAGGTCTGCCAACTTTTATCTCAGAACCAAAGGCCTCGGAGACACTTTAGTTCCACACAGCACGCACATGAACATGAAGTGAGCACGAGGAGACGAACAGCTGGCTGAGAGTGAGACTCGACCGACTGTGTTTACATGGGCTGCAATAATCTGACTGATGACCTTATCCTAAACAAGACAATACTTCGATTCAGGTGGTTACATGAGTTGCTTATAGAGTATTCCATTCATATTCCCATTTACATGTTACAGAGCAAAGTCTTAGTTTCTGTCTCACATCAGAAATGTTGGGACTTCTTTTTAACGGTGCTGTCAGTCATCTTTCCCTCTGAAGCTAGCTGTAAACTTGCTGCTGGAAGCTAGCGTGTGCGTTGTCAAGCAGTTTGACTGCCGTAAACTATGTGTCGCTGTTGCAAAGCGCTGCGAAAGCTGCAATAGGACAGCAGAGTGCCATTAAGGTGTATACATGAGAACAAAAATGTGACTATAACTGGAACACTAAACATGTCGTAATAAGATTATTACTTACTCCGACTATGACCTTATTTGGGTAAGGTCATCAGAAAAGAGTCTTATCCTCATCAGGTTAAGATCGGAGTACTGGTGTCCATGTAAACGTAGTGAGTGCTGAGCAAAGTGATGAAGACATGGCAACAACTTTTATGCTGTCTGTTCATTTTTCATTTCAGAACGCAGACAGCGTCCCTGTGACGGTACAAAGTTTCTCAACTGGCCTGGAAGAGACAAAGATGCAGTGAATGGAAACACCCGGTCAGCTCCGTTATGGAGGAAGGTGGCATCACTGTAATTAGAATATCTGGTCCAGTCTGTGTTCACCTCATTTAACCAGTCTCTAAGTGAACACTGCGCACGCTGAACATGTTAGAATATATTACACATACACTCACAGTCAACATATGTGGACCCATGTGACTCATGCAGCAGAAACAAAATGAGCTCCGGTACACTGCAGAATAACAGCCAGCACACATTAAATATTGATCCCGTTTGGTCTCTAACGTCATCTAGACATCTACCTCCGTTAATCCGCCGCTCGGGAAACAATCCGCCGCTCGGCCTGAATAACGTTACCGTACAGTGAAGCGTTCTGCTGACAGGCGCCATTTAGGTGCATATGGAGCCAGTTGAGGCTCTACGTAAATGGCTGATGCATTTCGAATTTTTCTTCATAATTACCGAGGAGCCATCAACACCCCGGCCTCCTCCTGGCACGTTCAATCCGCTGACATGACTTCACACAGCTTTACCTAACAAAACCGTCCTAACGTCTCATCTCGTCTCTTCCCGGTGCTCTTTAAACGAGCATTAATAAGTAACGTTACCGTTAACGTTCTGAGCAGGACCCCGGTTCTTTCTCCAGTCTGAGTTAACCCCTAGAGACTCGGGATCAAACAATGAAACGGGTTGGAGGCATTCCGCACAACGTTTCCATCACAATGAAATCACAACATCCCCGTTAACGGCACGGCTATTATCAAAGCACAATGACCGGGCACGGTGCACAGATCCGTTAATGCTCATGTTTCTGCTGCGACTCCAGGCCTTTAAATGTAAATTAACAGTTCGAGGCGACGGCTGCTGGTCGCCAACATGTCAGCCTGCATCAATAAATAGCAAAGCAAAGCCGCTCTATTGTCTATCAGCACATCCACCGGTAACGGCGAGAAAACGACACAACAACGAGCCGTCCTGCCACGACACGAACCGCGCCGGTGCCGTTTCAAAGCATCTCCCGCCGGAGGCAGGCCTCGCGCACATCCTCGGCCTCACCTGTGTCTCCTTTCGCCTCTGTGTGCACCGTCTCCGAGTTCACGGTCCGGTCCTGACGCGCTGCAGCGGCTCCTCACCACCAGTCCCCGGCACCCGGCAGGCAGCACTGAGCCGCTGATTGGGCCTCGGCAGACACTCGCCCGCTCGGTGGAGACAGACTGAAAGCTCATTGGTCAGACCGTCATTCCGTGGAGCCCAGACAGATCGCCGATTGGCTGTTCGTTTCCACAGCAGATCCAGACGGACAGCTGATTGGTACTCCGGCGCTTACAGTGGGAGCACGCAGAGAGTTGATTGGTCGTTCATTTCCGCGGCGGAGACAAGGAGAGATCTGATTGGTTGGTAGTAGTGTTGTTGTCTGTGTCTAAACGGAGAGCCATGTTAACTCCAAAAGGCTGAAAAGATCAAATGTGTTCGCTCACATTCGTTAGAATTACCTGGACGTGACACTTTTGTAGATTTCGGAAAACAAGGCTTTTTTGAACGAGTCCGGGAGGGAAAGAAACGTGGTTTCCGCATTTCACAGGAAACCCTCATTTGTTGTTCTCGGGTTTCTGTGCACACGTGCACGACAAAGACTCGACACAGGGAATCAAACCTGTGACAGCCGCGCAGAGAGGTGACAGGACAGCCATTCCACCTGTCACCAGACAGATCTACTCTGAGGAGCTATTCTTACGCAAATATCGTGAACGATGCCAAGAATTTGGTTTGAATGTGGTCGACGGTCGAACATTGTACGTCATTCAGGCTAACGGCTTTTTACCTGCTCATTAAAGAGACTGAGAGGAAGAAACGTCCCGAGACGATTAAATATTAAAAATCTATCTGTCAGTTTGTTTTTATATTGACTTAACATTGCAATATATGATATATAAAGAGAGCTTGGCTATCACTAACAGGATGCTGGTAAACTGACCCACTTTGTATGTGGAAAAATTAAATTATTGACCTCACATGGGACATTTTTTAGTTCCAGTTTGCTGTCTTGCACACTAACAGTGACCTTTTGCCTTCATCTGAATCCTGGCGTGCAGTAGAGACTACTGTGTAGGTTATAAGGCTATAATACTTATGTACATGTCATGAGGTTCAAATATAGCTCTGTTTACATGAGGATGATTGAGCTTACTGTCATTTAAAGCAGGGTCTTATCACTGCCTGGTAAACCACAGAGACCCTGTGGGTAGGACACGCTCCTCTGGGGGTCACAGGCAGCCTGTCATACACATTTTACCAACCTCGGTTTCAGGCTGTAGACAATGAATGAAGTTAGACGTTATTGTAGAAGCTGTTCATATTGACTACATGGCGACTGAGCCCTCTAGTGGTGTCACAGGTTGTAATGTCACTAAAAGTCCACAGTGGAGTTGTTCATTCACTTAATGATAATGAACATTTTATGTTACATTTAAGATCTTATGGCATTATAGATCCTTGGCATAAATTCCAGATCAATATAAATTAAACACAATCTAAGATTGGCTCTAATCAAACTGGGTTTAAAATTAGTTAATCTGGGTTTAAAATTAAGCAGAGCTCTATTGCACCATTTAAAATAATCTTGGTTTAATCAATAGGGACAGGTGTGCATATTGAAATTTTCAAAAATAATAAATATGCAAATAAATAAGCCTATGTAAATTATCTGCATGCTGTCAGGACCTAGTAAGTATAGGAGTGGTGTACGGGGCTGTTGCTGTTACTTATGCCGCAGTTAGTAACTTTAGTAACTTTTGCTAACAAGCTAATGTTAGCTGTAGCATGAGACTCGTTGGGAAACAACCCGGCTGCAGCCCCCCCTCCCTGTATTTGCTTTGGCTTGCATTTTATTTCATTTGTTGTCGCTCTTTTTCTTTTAAATCCAGTTTGCACCGGTTTGACACTGTTGCAGGAAAAGTTGCAGCGAAGTAAACTGGTCCGTGTCAGCTCCAGCTCGAGCCGACTGACGGTGTGGCTGCAGACACTCTGTTGTCAGCAGAGGAGAGTCAGAGCGTAAGACTTAAACAGCCGGCTCATACAGACGTCACTTGTCCCTAAGAAGCGCAACGTAGACCAGCCAGTCAGGACAGAGAGTACAGAGAGCATCAGTGATTGGGTCAATAGAACGGGAGCGATAGAGTGCGTAAGCCCCGCCCCTTCTGGTGGACCCCATGGGACCTTAATATGGAAAAAATAAGAAAGCTAGTGAATGTGGAAAGGAAAATAATTTTTGTATCCTGTTTTACTTGTTCTCTGATGACATATGATGTTTGTCAGTTTAAATGAGAATTTGTCACGTTAACAGAGTCTGTTTGTCGTAAAACGGTCGATGTATTAGTTTGTGAAAATACATAATTATAAAGACAACAACACAAGTCGCGTAACATTTTCCCTCCTCTGACTCACAGAACCGAGTAACTCGCCCTTCAAGTAGCTGCAGCTCTCAGCATGAGCCGATTTGTAATGGTTTCCACCTCTTTTAATACTTATCCCCTCATCCTGGAAAAATGCTGTGAAATCTGCCGCTTTTAAGAAAAATAAGCAAAACAAGTCATAGAACTAATTAAAGTTCATAAAAAATAAAATATGGAAAACAAAAGGGGCTGGAGACCCTGGACGAAATAAACAAAAGATAGGAAGGCCACCGGTCCAACCACGCATTGGGCCATGGGACCCGGCGCCTCCCCTCTAACTACCGAACCAAAGAAAAAAACTGAACTAAGGTGAAGCAACCCCGAAAGCTGAACTACCAGAGATCACCAGCCCAAACTAAAACAACAAACTAAAATAACAAACCCAACAATCTAAAACATGCTGGGAAAGTAACCACAGAAACCAAGGGCTAATAAGAATGGAGAAGAAAAACAAACCTCCTGCAGGTTTGGTATACTGGCCTCGCGTCTGCCGCTGCTGAACAGGAAGAGGGACCCTGGAAATTAAATCTCTCCCCTATATACCTTCCTGATGCGCACCTTGCAGGTGTTAGGCATCAGAGAAGGCAGACTGGGAGGAGGGAGTGCACATCGGACTCGGTGTGACAGGAGCCACACCCACAACACACATTACCATTCATTAACAAAAATTAGGCACAAATACATCTGCATGTAACAGTTACCAACCACAGCTTTAACTCTTAAAGGGCTGCTCCCTCTAAACAAAATGTTACATTATCGCTAGCTAGCTAAAACGTTGCTAGCGTAACGCTAATTGTGATGGCTGTAATTGCCATGTTTGACAGTTCCTCCAATCCTCCTGTTCATTTATAAAATTATTTCCTTGATGAACCAGTACTTTTACAAAAATTCATAATCATCATGATCATTAAATTTAAGTGGGTTGAGTCTGTCTCTCAGTTTTCTTCCAGGAACCTGATTATTTTACAATCTTTAAAATGCAGCCATTTTAAAATTTGGTGCAACAGAATTCAATTTAATTTAATTTAATTTCGGTTTAGAGTAAAAACTAAACTGAGGTTTAAAGAGAAGTTCAAATTTAATCTTTTGTAATATTAAGCTAGTTCTAAAGTTTGAAGTAACGGAATTTAAACTTAAACCGTGATTTGATCTAGTTTAAAGTTAATCCTTGTTGGTGCAAACCATAAGTTCTATTAAACTATGACCCATGTTAAGTCACTTTCTAATAAGGCAATTTTGAGTCAGTATTCATTTTATTTTTTCCCAGCTTCATTTTATTCAGTAATACCAGGAAAGGATATTGCTTTTCCAGAGAATCAAATCAAATAGTAGTATTAACAGTTTGCACGGTCAGCTGATTCTGTACTGATGTTTAGATTTTACAGCCTCCTGAGTTTATTCCCTTGTAGATTTCTCCAGGTGTGTCCAGACAGTGGCACCAGAATACTGGACCAACTGAAATTAATTAATTTATAAATGGTTGCTAAAACATTTATTAGATAAGTTTTAAGCCTCTGTCACAGATTGACATCCCAGTGGTCCTTGCTCCTATCAGCAAAACTGAAACTGAAAGACCTTGTAAACTGTTTTTGAAATTTAATCTGACAAAATCTCAGCTGGTTACATTTTAACAGCATTGTACGCATCCAAGCATTTGGTGACTGCTGTCAATCACTTACAAATCAAAGCAGGTAAATCAACGGAAGGCACTCTTACAGGTCACTCATCAATAAAACTTTTTTCAGAAATAATCTTAATTTAAAGCAGTTTGTTTGGCTGTTGTTTTGGACTGGAACCTAGCTTCACATAGATTCATCTGCCTCAGGTTGTAGTTTCACTTACTCCAGGGCTTTCCAAACCTTTTTTAGCTTGAGAACTAAAAGAGAAACTCGGTTTCCCAAACTTTCAAAACTAGCCTACATCATGAGTTTTTATGACATCTACTTTAATACAGGAGTGATAAAGAAAACAACAAACATCAAATCAAGTACATAAAATGTTTTCTTAATCTTTAAGTACATGGAGGAAAAAATCAAATATGTTGAGTTTACTGTTAAGGCTATATTTCTCTTTTACAGCTAAGCTGAACAGACCAGCAAAGCAAAAAAAACAACAACAGCAAAATCATTTCACACTGGTGACCCAATAAAAATGAGTCAGTGATTGTTTCTGAGGACCCACCCAAAGTTTGGGAAATGCTGTCCTATTCCTTAAGACAAGGGACGAGGGGTGGAAGAACAGCCACTACATGTGCCAATGCTGTAAGGCCGCGGGATATTTGTTTTGAAGGTACTATTGCAGCACCTGTTGAAAAATGGCTGTTTGAAAGGGGCTGATGAGTGCTCTTGTTGCTTAGTGTCCGTTAGCCGTGATATGGGTTCAGTATGTTACACGAACTTTTCACGGACTCAGTGAAGTCAAGGCCTGCAATCTATAAACTAGATTACATACAGCATACTAATTCTTTGCATGTTAATAAACTTTTAGATTCGAGAAATAATTAAAACTAACATTTTTGCATTTAACTGTAGATTTTGGGTGTAACTATCCAATTGGCTAAGATCCGATGATCCCGGGGTCCACTGCTGATGATGTGTCCTGAAATTAAAAAAAAAGAATCTAAAGACAGTCTGTATTCAAACCCAGCAAGAGTGCAAATAAGATGATTCTTGAAGTAAACCAAATCGTAACACACCATATTCAGCCTCAAATTATAATGAAATAAAGCTAAATGGTCCTTGTATGAATCGAAAAACAAGTTCTATTAAATAGCAGATTGTCTGCTTCAGTTCTGTTTCCCTCACTCGTTTCTTCTCTTTCCCTAAGGACACAAGCCCAGTGTCTGTCCCTGCCCACTCAACACACCAAAATTTCGATTATTCTGAGGGATTGTAATAGCAAGTCCTACTAGCTAAACAGTATAGCAATGATGCAACCTCAGTGTGTCGACAAGACTGTAATTATTGGATCTGACTGTTTTCAGGAAATAGTTACAGCCCATAATTTCCCCCCGAATTATGAACATTTTCTTTCAAATTTCTGTTTTTGCATGGATTACTGAGTTCACCCTGGACAAGTCTCCAGTTCATCACAGGGCTGACATATAGAGACAAATTACCATTCACGCTCACATTCACACCTATGGGCAATTTAGAGACACCAATAAACCTGCATGTGTTTGGACCGCAGGAGGAAACTGGAGAACCCAGAGAGAACCCACACAGACACACGGAGAACATGCAAACTCCACATAGGAAGGCTGGATTTGAACCCCGTCTTTTTGCTGTGAGGCGACAGTGCTAACCGCTGCAGCACCATACCACCAGTCATCTATTTCTACAATTTTATGTTTTGTCTCTATTGAACTTTACTACCATCTGCTGGATTTTAAGGTGTATGGCATTTATTCTACCCTCTCCAGCAGTGTTCATGAAAGTGACAATTTGTGTATTCAACCCATTATATTTAGATTATCTCCAAAACGAAATCATTTCTCAAGGGAGACAAATAAAGTGACCCTTACCTTGACCTCAACTATTCCATGTCATTTTACAGTTTTGTGGTAAATAAAAGGCAAATTATCCTGTAGCACACATAAAATGTCATATCTGAACTGTGACTTTGAGCTGTTTTAACCTTTAATTTTCTGTAAAAGTGTGCTGTAAAATCACATGATATTTGGCATGCACAAAGTGAGGATCATACTAAGAGAACTCACTGAGAATTTACCATCACCTTAAGAAGATTTCTTATAATGACAGGTGAAGTATGAGTACTGCATACATGTGTTACAAAGACATTTCATCCGATTTTGCCCTTACAGTTCTGCAGGAGTGTACCATATTATGACAATAAATTTGACATACAGTAAGAGTCATCCTAAATAAGAGTCCACAAAAAATTAATATCTCCTAATTTATCAAATCCAAAATAAAATAAAACTGGATTAAACCAAACAGGTGGGACATGTTTGCGTCTTAATGTCAAACACATGTTGCCTAAATAAGAGCGTCTCTTGTTATTTCAGGAAAACAAGAGAAGAATTTTTTTTCTGTGAAAACTCTTCTCACAATTGTAAGATAATGATCTTTTTAATTCAGAAACACAGTGATTTTTCATTTCTCAAGTAAATGCAACACGCATCCAACTGGCCACATAATGAGTGAACTTTAGGGACGTTGGTTGGTGTTTGTTTTTGTCCTCGGACAAAACCAGCTTTCAGTCTTCACACTAACCATATCCTGACTCCGTACTTGAGCAATATTTCAAACCAAAACTATTTCTTGCGTATCAATTACTCACCTTTAGGTGTCTTGAATTGAAGAATATATTTTTTCCTTTCAGCGTTCTTCCATGGTAAATAGATTTTTTCCAAAAATGTAAGCCACTCCAGCAAAAGCAGCTAAAGTGAGTGGCTCACATTTTTGGAAAAAAAATTGTTTACTGTGGAGGAATGCAGGAAGGAAAAATAAACTTCAATTCAAGACATCTAAAGGTAAGTATCTGATACACCAAAAATAGTTTTGTGACAAAACATCACTTAACAGGCACAAGATTCTTATCTACCTGTTTAAGTTGTTCCTTTAAAAACACTTTTTCCAGGATCCTGTACTATAATGATTGAAACACATTAACTGGAGCACTGGCAAATCAAACCAGACAAGGCTTTGCCATCCTGACAGACTGCCCAATCAAAAGTTACCAGAGGCCTTCAAAATAAAGTGACCAGCCACCTTATAAGCCTCACTTGAACTTGAAATGAGAACAAGGATTTTGCACACCATGCAGTGACGGGGCTCCTTATGTGATATTCCAGGTGACCTCATAAGTACACAAGTTAAGAAAACACCGACAAAGAAAAGTCAAACTGTTACTGAAATATGCAGTTAAGTCAGATAATCCTGTAGAATATCCATTTTACCATTTGGTTTGCTGGAAATTTGGGACAGTTGATGCTACTTGATTGCAGCCTCTTATTGATAATGATTTATTACATAACCAATTATTCTATGGTAACTCTAAACCCAATCCAAGACTACAGGTTTGCGTCCTCAGTATTCTTCCATCAGACATACACACCCCTCTCTTTCTCCTGCTGCATTTCCCCCTCTGCCTGCCAGTTATATGTTTTCAGAAGAATCACCTATAACGTGTCGTGTTATGGTATGGTGTAAACATCCAAAGTGGACTGTAAATTTAGTTTTGTTGGTGATTTAGTTTGAATGAGAAAACATAGATGGTCATTGAATACGTTTGTCTGCAGGCAATGCAAAGTGTGTTGCAGGTTTTGCAGCATACAGAAATGCATTTAACAGACACAAATGTATGGTAAAGTGATGATATTTAAAGTAATACGAAATACTGGAGAATGACGGTGAAGTGGAGCATGGCAGGCTAGAGAGGGGAAGAGATTACTGACCAGCAGGCGAGTAGGCAGGCCAACAGGCTGGCAGATGTGAGGCGCCCTGAGGCACATTGAGAAAAACAGGTTAGAAAACACGGAACACAAAAACACAAAAGCACTAAGAGCAACAAACTGCATTTGGCCTTAAGCAATGGGTGGTGTTGTAACAATGATGTAGCAACAAGTGGGAGACGAGTTAGGGTTCATATACTGAAGAGATGATGAGCTGACTAACTGGCAGGAAGATATGCCCCTCACAGAGACCAACAGGGACACAAAAGCCACGAGAAGAGGGGGAAACAAAAGGGAGCTACAACTACTGCCTGGTGGTTATACCTCCACGAGGCATACAATTATCAGACAGTGAAAGCACAGCGGTGGGTCAAGAAGAAGGTCTGGGGTGGTTTCTGTGTTAATGTGAGTGGTATAAACCTTATTTTTTAATGGTTTAGGTGCATGTTTTGGAATAAACTTTGGATTACAGAGCTAGTTACGTGTATTTGGGTCATTGTTGACAAGATATGAGGTCCCAGTGACCAACCTCCAAACTTTAATCAGTTCATCCTTCAGTCCAAGCTGATGTTTGTACCAAATGTGAAAAACAGCATTGCTGATATACTGAGTTCACAAGCACGTGATGAACATGAGGCCGCAGTGACCTTGACCTTTGACCCATGACCTCCAAACTCTAATCAGTTCATCCTGGAGTCAGAGTGGACATTGGTGCAAATTCTGAAGAAAAGCCCTCAAAACGTTCTTGACATATCAGGTTCACAAGAATGGCCCCGACTTACGTATGTACGTACGTACACACGTACGTCCGCACAGCCTGAAAACGTAACGCCTCTGGCCCTGACTGTTGCCTGTGTGGAGGCATGAAAATGGGGGTATGGTTATAGAACTCATCACTGTTTTGTCCACTGTAACCTCTGTTGTACAGGCTGTGTAAGAAGAGTTTTTAAAAACTAAACCAGAGAAATGTGAGTTTTCATTGTCAACAGGATCCTCCAAAAGTTTTTAGAATGTGTGCAGCAGCAAGTTAATTCTTCATTTTCAGTGATTATTTACTTCTGCAGTACTTGTGTTTTTTGTTTTCTTTCTCAAAATACCAAAGCAAATTCCTTATATATGAAAACTTTCTTAGTTCTGATCAAACTCGTAGTTGCCGTTTGTACACATGAACACAACATCAGAAAAAGTTTCAAAAATGGAATGACACTCTTCAGACCATGGTCTTACCTGGAGATGTTTTAGTCATTTTAAAATCATACCTTTAGTAAAGAGTGGGGGGGTAGTAGCTTTGATTTGAGCCTTGTTTCTGTTAGCGAGCCTAAGACATGTGGTAGCTAGCATAAATCCTTTGTGAAGTGTTCGGGTGGCAATGGTTGTCACATTTGACTAATGTTGGACATACTATAGACAAAAAATGGTGTTGGAGAGTATTATGGGGATGGTATCAATTTTAAAATTTATGTGGTGTCTCCAGCTTAAAAATTTACTAACTTAAATTGCTTTTTCCCTTCTTTTTGTCTCTTTAAAAAACAAACAAACAAAATAAATAAATAAAATAAAATAAAACTCCATAACTAAAGGGACATCCATCCCCGTGTCAATGAGTCTTTCATGCTTGATAACTTGCTGTTAAAATAATTTTCAAAGTGAATGAGATATCCATTTCAACACAAGACATTAAAGAAGCACTTTGCAGATTTTCAACCTTATCTCTGTCCATCTGATTATGCTGCATTCACATGGAATCAGGCAGATTGTAGACAGCAAACGAGTTTTCATTTAAGTGGATGAGAGCAGGACGTCCAATTTGTTGAGGCCGACAGAGAGTGACGGCAACAATAACAGCTACGCCGTCAAAAGTTCAAATATTTTAACTATTTTAAATCCTTAAATGCCTCATGCAAGGAGAAAACATGTCTGATCTTGACAACAAGAAGCTGATTATTTTGGTGCAGTAATACCTGGAGCTGT
>JAQFJA010000008.1:23659909-23672810 GCA_029874485.1 Naso brachycentron | reverse complement strand
ACATTGTTAATATTGACTTAAAAACTGTTGTGAAATACTAAATAATTAAATTTTAACCATGACTTAAAAAAGTGATTATTAACAATAAAAAAACTAATCATTAACAGCCCTAGTAATTACTCTTGACCATAACTTTCTTTTTACAAATTCAAGCTGATGAACTCATCGTTTACCACAGAGTATTTAGAAATCTTTCATTGACCAGGTGCTCAATGATCAGGCCCCAGATTTGGGGTCAAACCGGAACTCAGATTTTCATACCATGTTCTTACAATATTACTCCTTGTTTCAAAGGTTTTTAAATGACAGCTAATTGCTTTATAAATATTGATATTTTACTAATGCTTAATGAATCTCTTTTGGTGATGTTTATCCTTTATGATGCGCTTGGTTTTTGGTAACAAATGTTTGTGAGTCATTCATATTTTTTCTTGTCTGCAGTTATATATTTAAGTTTTTAATCTGTTATTACTGACATGACGGGTCTTCTTGACATATCCCGGCTCTTTCAGCTTACATTGACCTCAAATCCAGTGATAATGTATGAGCACCAGGAAACAAACGATTCATTGCACATATTCTAGATGGAAAAACAAATGGAACTAGCTAAATGCTGAAGGACTGCAATATGTCTGAGGTGTTATTTAACCGCTCAAGTGTTCAGCAACATTTATCTATGAACTGTTCAGCCATGTTTTCCAGAGAGACCTTAACACTCCAGCGTTGTTGTGCTGAAAGACCTTTAAGCATTTAAACAACTTAATCGCTTTGGAGGACATTCAGTGTGCGAGGTGGTGTAAGGTCCTTTAGCAGAGGCTTTTCAGAAGATACAAAATCAGTTCAGGAGGAGTTATTGCATTTTGAAACCAAACAAATCTACCCGCAGTAAGCTACGAAAGTCCGGTCAACCCACGAGAACAGCGTTTCACCCATCAGACATCATATCGTTGCAGGAGAATGGTTTTAAAATTCAGTGGAGTTTGTTGCTAGTAATTTAACGGAATGTTTATTTTATATTTCTTGGAATATGAGTTGTAAATAAAGTGCTAAAAGTTTCTTTTTTATTTATTGTTCATGTACTATACTGTGTTTCCTTTTTTTTACCGCACAAGATGTGCAAAAAAACTAAAACCGGAGGTGTGTACGGCCGGTGTTAAAAGCGATATTGATAACCTTGTAAAAAACAAAGTCGCTGTTGAATTCTGTCCTTTTCCTACTGTTTGTTTATATGTATTTGACTAATTGCTGATAATAAACAAGAAAAATTTTCAATTTCTTCTTTTTTCAGTCTTATTCAGCCTGATGTGAACAGAATAACATTTTAGTGATTGAGAGGGTAAATGGATTACAAGTTCAGTCTTTGGCTCAGTGGAGGTGAAATATGAGTTACAAACATGCAGCTCACAAAAACTTTTCTTGTGTAAGGTTTAGGGTCACAAAAACTGAAAGGAACAATTTTCCTAATTTCCTACATATTAATATCTAAATGAAAAGTAAGGCATTACCCTTGTTAAAGTACAAAATAGTAGTATATCCACTTACGTGCTGGGTACATGGTTATCAAAGTAATATAAAAAATGGTACTGTAGGATATGAAAATATTAAGCTACATACACATATGCTACATATATGAGCGTTTATGAGTATGTGTCATTTCTATATATTTGTACTTATATTGGTAAAAATCTAAATGTCTTTCTCATATACAGATATTATCTTACATTAGTTAGTTTCTACCATTTAATTGGACAAGATGCATTCCATGAGTATATATAGAGTATATGTATAGAGAACAACAGCACTGGGACTTTGGACTGTGTATTACCAGAAACAGTTAATAAGAAGCGAGACATCTCACTGACTGTTCATTTCCTGTATCAGTGTCATGTGACTTTCACTACGGCCCCGCCCCTTTTGGAGACAGGAAGCAGTCTTTAGTCCATTCATTCTTATGGAAGAAATTAATTTGATCTCAGATTATGACCAATTCTTTCACCTCATTGTCACCAAGACAAAAATTGGACCCATTTTTCACAGACTCATATCTTCTGAACATTCTGACACAAAAAATGATAGTTTTCCAAACACACAAATCAGGAGAAATTAACTTTGTTCCGGACCTGTCTCTGTCTCAGCACTCTCGTGAGATTTGGGCTTCCCGCCTTGTTTCACAACGGACATAAATGGACATTTAAATGTTCTTATTGGTGAAACCATGAATTAAAAGTTCAAACTTACATAAAAGGAATATCATGTGACACAAAATCCATCTGCTTTAATCCATTAACACGACGTTATAACACTTCCAGATGAGGTGGAGGGATGCTGGTTCCTAACTGTCTCCATGGGAGACAGGACTCCGCCCACTTAGGAGACAGGAAGTGTATATACCATTTCACACCATTGGCACAATGTACAGTGGGGGATTTAGTGTTACTAATGACTATCTTTAGTATCACCCCACCTTACAGATTTGTGTATCACTAACTGTTGGTTGCTAGGTTACTTTGTCACCAACTGCACCAAAAAGGTGGATATTTTTCCGTATTGTCTTTACAGAAGGACGAAAAGAAGGAAAGAAGCAAACAAGAAAGGAAATATCGGGCCCTTCCGTAACCTATAAATTAAGCTAATGTGCAGGAACATGTAAACTGTTTGTGTTGCTTAGCAACAGTCCAGTGCCAGTCCAGCTGCAGAACTGTTTGTGCTGGCAGAGCCAAATAAATGATTAAATTAACAAACAAATCATAATCTAACTTTGCTTATTACTGTCCACTGAAAAGAGTTTGTACAACTGTTGCATTAAAGCAAGATCACATTCGAGGACGTGCTGTTGTACTGAATGTTGTTACTGCTGCGATGATCTTCAGCCTGCAGCCTCGTGCCTACAACCACATCGCGTTAGTGACAATATTCAGTATAACAGCATGACCTTGACTGTGATATTGGTCATATATACATATGCATATATATACACAACACACACACACACGTGGCTTACTTTTTACAGCCTAAGCACAGTAACATCAGCTTCCAATCACCTTTGCAGTTAAATGAGTGACAGGTGTCATGACACGCCCCCTTGGTTTGCTGCCCACAGGCCCACTGGACTTTTGAGTAAGGAATAATGTCGAGTGAGCCAGTCATTCTTGTAAAAAGTACCCCGACAGGGTGATGCTGCTAACCGAAGGGGTCAAGCATTTGCAAGCATTGGTGACTGTGATGTAAGCATAGATGAAGTGGATTATTTAATCATCTGTTTATTTTAATCTCTTTGTAGGGAAAATTGGAGGTGAAGAGATTTGGGAGATATTGTCCAAATAATATTGAAATAACACAAAAGGACAAACGACAAACTCGTAAGTTTTGTGTGACTAATGAAAGGACTGGCTGACATCAAGTGTAGCTAAGAATGTCTCCTGTTTCCCATGCTTGCTTTTTGTAGGAGACAATTTGGACCTAACGAGGAAACACGAATGCAACACAAGTCACACTGGAAACAGCATTGCATGTTATTGCCAGCTGTTTATGGACAAAGACTAGCTGATGAAATGTTTGAGGCCATGCAAGCTGACAAGACAACCAACAAGACATGTGTAAGATAATTCTGCTCAGCTGTAACACACTTTTCAGTTGTCTGTTTCTGCCACTTTTCCACTGTGCCAGGCTGTGCTGCAGACTGTGCCGGCTGTGCCGCCTGTGTTTGTGTTCTCCAAATTATCATATAAGATTACCGCGTCTACCTGTGTTTCCTGCGCCCAGAATTTAGACCTTCATTTGCACTGTGGCCAGACTGATGGAAATAAAGCCCTATACGTAAATGTGTGTTTTGAGGCATACTCTTTCAACTACTCGAACAAAACATAAGTCAGCAGCCATTCACCCATTCACTCATTTATATGTACATTAACAGCAAGATGGCTCCTCTACAAGGAGAACCCGCTTCTTAGGTGCATAAACAGCTGTTGGGAGCAATTTGAGGTTCAGTATCTTGTCCAGGAACACTTTGACATACACACCAGATGATCCACTCTACCTACTGAGGTACAGTCATCCCTAGCAGTTATTCAGGTGATTCCTGGTGTCACCTCAACTAAACTCAAAGCAGAATTACCAGTCAAATTAAGTAACTGTCCACTGACCTCTTAAAAGCAGGGATGGAGGAGTATTTTTAGCAATGGAAAGAGCAGAAATTACAGGAGGAGGAGAGAAGAATGTTAATGAGAGCTGAGCAGCTCACTTTTAATTTTGTAAAAAAAAGTTTCGCCTCAACCACCTTTTTCCAATTCCTCTTTAGTTTTTTATGATTAGCTGTATTTCCTGTAGCAATACCAAAGAAATCAAAATGTTGTTTTGTTTAAGTTGTAGCAAGCACTGGAGCTGAGCTGACCAGCATGACGATCTCCAGATGAATGTAAAGTAATTTGGAAAGAAACAGGGCCAAATGACAGTATCTCTCAGCTAAAATGTGAAGCCCACCATGGTTTTCTGTAATGTGGGCACCAGATGTCAGCAGAGCACAATGAAAGATGTGCAGACTTCTCAGCTGGATGCAGGGAGGATTGTGGTTTGTGATCCTGTGATACATCAGCACAGGCACAGAGGCGAGACAAAACTCTCTGCACTGCACTTTGTTCATGAACTGAGCTCAGATGGTTAAAATTTCCAGCTCTCCAAAAGACAAAAGAGGGCTGGGTGAGAACAAATTAACCTCTGTCTTCAGGACCGGATACAAAAATGCGAGTAAAAACCTGCTCAAATACAGGAGCAAAGCGAGTTCAGGCAGTCTGTGGTGTCTAAGAGCGCCGCTAACAGATTCCATCTTCTTCCATCTTTTTTGTTTTATTGGGCTGCCATCCCTGAGGGCACCGATTCTGTCCTAATGCAGTCATGTTGATAGACAATTAGGTCTAATTATCTTATTCCTCCATTGGTTAAATTGTTGTCCTCTGCGTGGTGAAATAATGTAATTGCCTTTATCATCAGAGCCCCTGATTATGATCGGATGTTGGGAAGTAAAACAGAGACAGGCTACATGGTTTTGGTCTTCTCATTTAATCAGCACTTCACATAATCACGTCTCTGTCTTCCAATTAAAGTCCCTCTGCCAAGAAAAGGAAGCCCTTCAGACTGCCCTAATCAATTAAGTCATGTTGTGAAACCCACTTTAAACGAGTGACTTTACTGTGACCTCAGAAACATCAAGATCGAGCAAAAAAATTTGATTAAGAATACGAGGTCAATCTTCATCCACGCAGCACTCTTTGTTTCTAAGTTCTGTTCCCTGAAGCCCAAAGATAAAAGATGTCTCCTTTTACTGATCATCTTCTCCTGATAAAATAAAGCATCGTCTCAATCAAGGAAAGTGGCGGTCAGTCTTAAAAAAAAAGGCAGCAGTATGAGAGAGGAAACCCAAGAAATATTCTCTTCTCTGGTTAACAATCAGAATGTTTAATCAGCCAAAGTCAATGGAGAAAACAGTCTTTTTACGGTGGATACTGGTTAGAAATGCTTTTTGAATATAGTCTAATTCCTCTGATTTAAACACACAACAGACTAATGTTCACGAGCAAGCGGGTGTTTGCTATTCAACTGAAGCCTTGTATCTCTTTCTCTGTCTCATTCTCATAATTTCCTGTCACTTCTGCATTTTCCACCTTTTTAACAAAGCAAAAATAACCCAAAATACTCTCAAAAAGCAGTCTATCTGCAGCACTGCTTTAATTTGGCCTGGTCCTGTTCAATGATTCTATCAAATCTGAAGCATTATTTTGGCTTGTCATGTTTTTTTACTTGTACATTTTTGTTACTGCAGTAAAACTGAGATTGTACACAACGAATGCAATGATGTGATCTTCAAATGCTGCAAACTCCCAGGACACAAAGAACATTTGTTCGTGCCTACCTCCATCACATTGTTAAACAGCAAGTCTGTACGGCAATTCAAATGGTGCAATAACCAGTAAAGTGCAAAGTGGGTGTCGTGCAATTATGTTTCATTGAGTGCAATATAGGGTATGTGCAACACTTTAGAGTGTAGTATGTCGTCATGTATAGTTATGTATGTGTTTCCTCCCTTTAATCGTTGTAACCTCTGATTGAATACCTCTGATATGAATTCCTTGTGACTGTTAAAATTTCTCCAAAGAGACAAATAAAATATGTCTCTATCTAAAGAGCAGCAGTCAGGACAGCACACAAAGCCAACAATTTAACAAAGTACCTACAAGAGAAAACAAAGGAAAATTATAAAAACGTATCAACCTGTCAATTGTAAACATTTTTTACAATTCACTGAACGATTTCCTGATTGAATTCAAACATTCAGATCTTAACTATTGGCTATTGGCAGCTTAACGGTGCGCGCATACATTCAGTTTTTTTGTCCTATTAAGTAGAGATGTTTAGATCACATTTTTTCCTTCCCAATTCCAATATCCACACCTTTGTAGCTGCTGATACCGAGTACTGATCCGATACCAGTGCATAAAAGGAACAGTTCCTTTACAGCGTAAAGTGTAATCATAATGTAGTCAAATAAAAAGATGTAAATAAAACACTATAAAACAATAGTGTAATAGCAACTAAAATCTAAGAAAATCTAATTCCTTACTCATCACCTTTTTACTGAGTAGACTTCCTAGTGTAAAATTTTGTCAAATGTCGACATTTTGCTGCTCTGTCAAATCTCTCCGTTCCTCTTTGCCACTCTCAAAAATTGTAGTTGACAGTGGCTGCATGGCACAACTTCCTGTGTGCTGTTTCAGAGCGGCAAAGAAGAATTGATTTTAGGTTTGTAATGTCGGTCAGAGCTAACTAAGCTAACTGGGAAGTAGCTCCGTACAGTTACAGAATAAATCACAGGGTATCGGATCGGTGCACAGACTGGGGTACTTGCTGATACCGATACCAGGATTTTCAGAGGTATCGGAGGAATATTCCAATACTGTCATCGGTTTTGGAATGGCTCTGATATAAAGTAGGTTAGGTTAATCTGGATTAATTTTTGGCTTGTTTACCATCCGTATGAAGGTCACTCTACTTCCTGGTACCAAAAATTGGCATTAGATCAACCAATATGAACTGGCAGGAATGTCACCACATTTGAAAGTCTTAACAATGAACTTGGTGAGAACAGTGTTTTCAAGACCAACAGTTACAGTGACGAAAGCAACAAAAGTTGTTCCCAAGTTGTCACTAACTATTTTTCCTAACTCAAGAATTGTTCAAGACTTATTTTATTGCTCACTCCGTAATGGTTTTTAGCAACATAAAGAAAGAAGACATCCTGTTCTCTCCAAGTTTAGTTCTGAGAGGTTTTCATCAGTTGGAAAGTCAAACCTCTGCCGCTGTATTTACTTGAAGACTTGTATTCACACCCTTCAATAAGCCAAATGGAAACTCGAGTTTCCGTCCGTCTCCTCCATGCTGAAGCCGGCAGTCATCCTAATTGTGATGAGGAAGCGATTGATGTGCAGCAGCTGCATCCTGTGACCGACGCTTTGCTCAGCCATTTGTCTCTGTCAGCTCCCCCTCAGCCCGCCCACCCTCCACTCCTCTGAAAAGCACTGGCAGCCTCAACCGTGACTGCAGACCACCGGGTCTTTTGTCGCCACACATAGTGAAGCGCGCCCTCAGCCCTTCTGGTCAAGCCCAGTTTGACTCCATTCCCTCGCTGTGGATGTGGAGTGACACTTCAAATGGCAGCTGGTTGGGCAGCAGCCATGGCAAACCTGCTACCACCGCCTCACGGCCACGCCTGAGGGCCCGCAGCAACATCTGCCCTCACAATCGGTGATGGAGCTGAGCCAGCCGAACATATTCATGCCACCGGACGCCAGAGTCACTCAGCTGGGCAATCATCCTCTTCCTCTCTCTTGTTTTTATCTCTTGCCCCTCCTTTTTGCAGCCCAATAATAAGCTATTAGGAAGAGGCTACACTGTAATTTTCTTCCCCAGCACTGAATGGGCACCAAAAGGTGTTCTTTGAAAATTAGCAACTTGACCTCCTGATTATCCTCTATCAGCGGGAGATGACGTGGTGCTGAGGAGAGGAAGGAGAGCAGGTGTTTGATTGAGAAGTTAGAAATGTCCTCTTCCTCCCCTTTTTGTGACAGCCTTCAGGCGCCGGCTGTGTTCTCATCGTTCTTGTGAATGGTTCTCATCCTGTGACACCGACACGACTCAGCAGCTCAGATCTGCTTCACTGATGCTCCATAATGCCCTTCAGACGCAATGAGACCCAAACTGCCCCGCTGACTGTCTGTGTTAATGACTCGGGGCAAAAGTTTTAACGTTTTTATTTACGCTTTTATTATATTTTGACTGTCTCCAAGAAAAACAAATCCTTAGTGAGAGTCAGTGTTGGGGAGGAACTAGTTACATGTTACAGAATTACATAATTTAATTACAGTTATGTAACTGTAATCCGTTACAGTACCTGAGAAAAAATGTAATTAAACAGTTACTTCTGAAAATGTTAACGATTACAAAGGGGGTTACATCTGAATAGTTTCTGTAAAAAGCTTCGGCTATGTGTTAAATACTATTCATTTTGTTTCCAGTCAAGGCTATTGAACAAAGTTTGATGCTGCTCTGATGCTTTTGATTGGTTCTCCTTTTTGCATTTGCAGCGTCCTACATCTGCCACCATTTCACTCAAAGCTAAACAGCCTGTGTGATCGCTGCCACCATGTCTGTGGATAAAAACATGTTCCAGTGTGAAAATTAAAAGAAAACCATTTTATTAAAAAATCAGAATAGAGCTTGAACAGAACAGTAGCCTACAATGCAAAACATGTTTACCAGCTGTTAAAATGCCATCGACGTCGAAGGTTTCCACATCAAACCTGAAGATACATCTGCAGGTCAGTAATAATCATAAATCTAATCAGTGTTGAGTGCAGCTGGAAGGTTAACACTGCCTGGTTTAAACATCTGATCAACAGTTGAAAACATTTGTTCGAAATTTAGACAAGTGATCAAAAACAATCAAATGTTATGTGATCAAGTACTTGAAATAGTTACATGACTTATTACATTTTAAATAGGGTAACTGGTAACCTATTACATTTCCAAAGTAACTGTCCCAGCTGTGGTGAGCGGGGTCTCTGTACTGACTGCTGAACAAACCAGAGAGCTCACCTCTCACAAACACTGTTTCATTTATCTGATGTATTACATTATAATTGTTCAATATTAAATGATTTCACACTAAATGACTTTTGTGCACAGTGTAAGAGGTACTTCGACCTGCATGTCGTACTGCATCATTTTACATAGGCTGCTGAGATTATAGTTCAGTCATATGTGAGCACAAAGAAAACCAGTTCAGTGCTGCTGATGTCACTTCCTTCATATCAACTACAAAGATAAATCTGAGACAAATGGCATCAGAAAATTATCACAATTTTTACACTCATCTTTTGAATCAGTGGAGTGGAATGACAGCAACGTGATGTTCTGTATATTTTATATTTTAAGTAAAATTAATGAAAGTTGATAAGTCATTGATGGATAAGTAAACAAATTCAAAATTCACATTATCAGGAATCTAATGTGGGAGTCAGTACACGACTGGCCTCTCCCCCAAACATCAGACAAAACACTGCCATTGAAGCATTCCGTGTAACCCTTAAGTTGTGTTCACACCAAACGGGATGGACGTGATGTCACGCGTCGAGATTACATGTAAAGTCAATGCATAGACGCAATGAGACGCGAATTTTCATCGGGCAATGTGATACACGCGTTTACGCGACGCGATGGACGCGATGGCGCGAAAATCACATCAACGCGCAAGTTGAAAATTTTGAACTTTTGCGGCGACATCGCGTGACGCTGTGCCGCGACAGCCTATCAGCGTTGACGTCCACATCCTGGGGATCACTTGCTGAAAAAATGGAGGACAAGCTAATTGTTGCTGTGACATCTCACCCAGAACTTTACGACACGTCCTGTGTCCTGTACAGAGACAGGTATAAAAAGGAGCAGGTGTGGATTAAAGTGAGCGAGGTGGCTGGATTACCAGGTAAGTTCTGTAAATATGTATTTGTTGTAAAGCACTAAGTGCTGGCATGTAGCTTCACCGCAAATACACTGTTGTTGTTACGGCGGTGGACCAATCAAACAGCGCATTGACAGCAACAATACACAGCTACTCCCTGCAGACAGATGGACAGGCGCTCCGCAGCTGAAATGGAGCGCCTGTAGTTGGTGTCCTGCCTGGAGATCCTGGCGCCAACCCTTGCTAGCAAGTCCTCAAACTGAGCAACAGTCAGCCTGAAGTACCGCTGGAAGCGGCCATCGTCCAGACGGAGCTCCTGTAGGAGACGGTGGAACTCGCCGAGCTCTGTCCGCCTCCGGATGATATCATGCATCCAGAAACGACAGCCGCGTTTGGCCCCCAGACGTGTTTCAGTCTTCCAGAGCAGGTACAGCGCAGCGACAGTTGTGATCTCAACCATGGTTGATGGGAGAAGAAGCAATGTTGTTGTTGTGTAGTGAAAATGGGAGGGCTAGCTCGCAAATGGGCGGGCTCGCGATGACGTGAATTCCACAAAATCGTCACGCTTCAAAACTCGGGCAACAGCGTGACAGATTCTCATTTCTCGCGCGACAAAATAGCGTTTATCCCGTTTGGTGTGAACACAACTTAAGTATTTTCCTAATCACTTTTCATCATGAGGTCAAGCACAGGAGAAAGGAGAATTCAAAAGGATTAAGGAAAAGACAAAAAAAAAAAAAAGAATCTGACTGCACTTTCACTAGGCTGCGTAATCATGTGACGGCAAATGTTATTGTGTTGTGCCATGGTAAAAGAAAATATAATTTTCAGAAGATGGACTACAAAAGTTGCATCTCAAATGGGTTACTCCGTCCCATGTGTCCTGATCATGTTGTTCCTTTTAGACAATTTAAATATTGATAACCCAGTAAAAAATTTTAAAAGTTTAAAAAGTTTAAACACAGGCGTTGCAATATTAGCAAGTTAAGGCACGTCACGGCATAATTTGGAAAGGATCAGTGAGCAATGATAACTTACATGATCTGCATCCAGTGTCTGTTTTTATGTCAATTATCTGATTTCACCAACTTCCTTTTCCTGTCTTGACAACAATTATTCTGTTTTATATGCGTAATTATTGTGTGTTATCAAATTTTTTGTAATTCCCTATTGAATAATCTTTGTTTGCACTTGAATGCATTAGGCAATTTTCAGATTAGTTTGATTCTGTGAAGAGTTTTTGAGTATCACAAAAAATGTTGATGAATAAAAATGTATCGTTATTATTATTTTTTTTTAATGAATATTGCTGCCACAAAGAATTGTGGGATGTAATAATCCTTTCTTTTCATAAAGGATGGTTCAGTGTATCTTATGCTAAAGGAAATACATAAGGAAGCACTGAACCACCTTTTCTTACCATTTAGACAATTCCAACAGCTCTTATCATTCTGGGTGATTTCTCTCAGTTAGGGACCGTCTGAAGCAAAAGGACTATTCAACTGCAGCCTTATGAAGCAAAGCTTGTTCCTGAGCTATTTTGAACAGTGTGCACATGTGACTCCATGATGTGCTTACAGCAGTTTCTGCAAGTTTTTTTCAAGAGGTTTATTGTACTTTTTATATCAGACCTTCAGGTTCATTCAAGAGATGCTCACCACAGCAGAAAGGAACAACTGACTGTGCTGTTTACTTATAAGTAACTAGTTGGTGAAAGTGTTTTACTTTTTTGAGTTAGAGCTAAAATGGATGTGTTTTTCCTCGGGGATTAGTTAATCAAGAATTGATTAATATTATTTTGTTTTTTGAGGGGGGGCGGTGAGGAATCTAAATTTCAATCTGAATGATTTTAGTCTCATGAATGTCAAAATTCACACTGATTTGAAGAAAATAAGGTGCAATTATGCCAAATTATGATGCAAGAGATACACTTTGACCATGTTTACTCTACAAATGGATACTGTTAAGTGAAAATGTAATAAATGTCTGATAGGTCACTATGTGCAGATTTATTGTGTGAAGGTAATGAAACTGGATGCAGAACATAAAAACGTGCAGGCCAGTGAGGAGCAGAAAGAACCTTCATAAATCTCATTTTTTTGATGAGGAAAAAAATCTAAATAAACTTTTTCATGGAGACATTTAGAGAGTATTTTGGTGCTCTGGGCAGATGGGAGTGAGAGTTTTCTGTCTACGCACAAATTAGACAGCTCGGCAAGATCACGCACCTTTCTTTTGCACTGACACATGATCTCACAAAATTAATAACGTAACAGTTAATGCTAAATTGCTGCTACTCTGTTAGCATTAGCCCATTTACTCACCTGTTACGACACTTTCTGTCCACGCCTTTTCCTTGCTTTCTCTTGTGGCTTGTCTTGCATGAAATTTTACTCGTGTTGTCGCCATAATTCCACAAGCTGGTCTTCATATTTTATATTCCACTTGGCTGGGGGCACAGTTTTGTTTATATTCGTTGCCATGTTTGTAACTGTAAAAATAATTAAAAAATAATAAAAATTTGGTGGTGCACTCTCATCGGCTTTTGCAGGTATTCCGTCGGAGGCAGCCTGACTACCAAACATGTTTCATGTTTATAATTCAAGATGAGGGAGGCTCCGACTCGATTGAGAGCAGGAAAAGAATCATATGGACATAACACACTTGAGGTGTATTTGGAGGCCCCATGCATGAGAATTTATTAAACTCACATTATAAAGTCAAAGCAGCAGAATCAGCTCCTTGTTTGTAGGAGTTGTTGTTGTTATTGTGAGTATTAATAAATGAGGAGGGGTGCGGGGGGGAGACTACTGGGTTAATACTATTCAGTTGCAACTGGATTACTGCACATTATCATAGCTCAATTTGAGCAGCCAATGCGATTTTCTACTGATT
>JAQFJA010000008.1:23579994-23590029 GCA_029874485.1 Naso brachycentron | reverse complement strand
AGAAAAAGATTTTCTGTTCTTGTTGAATTGGTGGGCAAAAAAAAGTTGTTTGATAGAGGTCCCTGAAGGTGTCTTTATCACAGTGAAAAAGTTTCACTGGATTAGTCATGCAGATGTCTTTGAAATCTTGCACATCTTCTCCCCACAGAGAGACAAACTATCTGTACATCTGTGTATCCCTCTGCATCTGCCATATTTGTGCTCAGCAGGAGCCTGTCCACCTTCTCTCTGCAGCACAACGCATTAGTCACTGAATATTAGCTGACTGACTGAGCAAGAATACGACGCACGACTATTTGCATGACATTTTCAAAGGCCAAAAGTGAACTGAATGAGTACTTTTTATTTCTACTTTCTGGCATTTTGTGAATTGTAAGAAAAAGACATTTTGTACCAACAAATAATTTGATAAAATAAGTCTGCATGCTGCAGATAATTTTCCATGGAGACATTTTTAAAAGGCAATGAAAGATAAATAGAATAATTTGAAGTGTTTCAGCTTCCAGAAATTGTCTCATGGGACCAAAAAAGGTGCAGAATTAATTTAGTGGCAATTAGTACATTGCAAATGTTTTTATTCTAGTGAAACACACTTTGCAAAGTGTATATATGTTGTAACTAATGATAAAAAATAATAATAATCATTAACAAATGCTTTATAGATTAGTACAACTTCAGAGTTGCACAGTTGGAGTCTGTCATATCTCTCTCTCGACCCCATAATGCATTATAGAAACAGGCTTTATAGAAAGTGTTAAGTGTCAATATACCAGCATACAATGAAATTTTGTTAGGCTTTCTCTCAATGAAAAAATAAAAAAATAAAAAATAATGGTTATATCGGCCGTAGTGAATGACAAAAAATGGAAAGTCCCCCCCCCTCGTCTGAACAGGCTAATATAAGCAGGCTGTGTGTATTCTCTTCACTCACACGAATGATGCAATTGAATGCAAATTATGATCTAGCAGAGTATGCAATGGTTGTACGTTTAAATCGTGAGCCACTTGGTGGTCAGTAGGGTGCCACAACCACTGTTCCGACGGACCGTTGTTCCAGTGACTCACTGTTCTGCCTGCATGTTGTGAGATGCACCAATATTACCGACCTCCAATTGCTCACTGCCTCCTCCATTCTTTTCAGGATGAACATAAACAGAAAGATGTTCTGTCGATTTCTACTACTTTGTCGAAAAATGCTACTGTAGCGCAAAACAAGAATTTTAACCACATTTCTTAGGCATGATTAAATGTATTTCACACGCCTTATCATGACCGTCATTGATTGCTTGCCTAAACTTAACCTTTGTGTTGAATTTACTTAATTCAACATAAACACTAAACTAAACCAGTTTCAACTGCACATGCACAGAACTGCAAAGTAGCACATTTCGATAGGTAGCAGAAATAGTCAGAACACCGGGGTGTTGGTGCATCTCACACATGCGGGTGGAACTGAGCCATCAGAACAATGGGCAGGCCCCGGTCAGTAGATGTCTCAAAGTTTAGAGAAGTGGACTAGTATCTGTAACACCTAATTCAGTGAGAAATTTTATCCATAGCCAATATTTACAAAATAAGAAATCAATCTCATACAAAATCAAATTAAAAAGAAGGCTAACAAAGAAAACAAATCAACCTTCAATCAACTTCAATCCAACAGGACCAAGTCTGATTTTTTTCCTTCTTCTGTTCCCTTGAAAAAAACAAAGGCAAAAAAACCTGTATTTTTTCACTTTTTATTTTTAAACATTTAACATTTTATTCTATTATCAACATTTTTACTTTTTCATTTTTAGAAATTTTTAACCTCTCTTTTTTCTAATCTATTTTTTTAGTTAACAGTATAAAAAAAACAACTAATAATCCACATTTACAGGTAATAATTTATCTAGGCCCTATTTCCTTCATTCTTTTTCTTTAGTCCACCTTTCCATTCGACCGAATGCACACCTTGGGTAGCTAGTTAGCACTAGTTGGGATGGTATATCATCATTTAGGCCACTGACTGCATGAGGTGGTGCTGTGCTAGCAGACGGAGGGGACAGCTTTCAGGCAGTGTTTGTGGATGGAGCAGTAATGTTGAGGTTAGCTGAGGGAGCCTCAGATGTGTTTGCAGTAACATTGCTTGAGGTGGAAGCAGCACTTGGTTTTACAACAGGCTTAAAATAATGACAGGTTTCACAGACACTGATGTAGGTCACTCTGACTAAAGTGATGAATGTAGGCCA
Source organism: Naso brachycentron (assembly GCA_029874485.1). Lineage (NCBI taxonomy): Eukaryota > Metazoa > Chordata > Actinopteri > Acanthuriformes > Acanthuridae > Naso > Naso brachycentron. Next base: position 23,587,801 of record JAQFJA010000008.1, on the reverse strand, counting down.
AACTACAAGCTGTCGCTATCACACAGCATTCACAAATCGACAGACATGAAGCCTCTGGAGAGAATTCAAGTAGAAAATCGTTGCCGTGGAGAGGTTTTGCTTTAGACTGAACTGTGTACTCTGTTCATACCTAACCAGAGCAATGAGAGCGTGACTTTGGAGGTGGGCTGTCAGCTACCCTCCAGTCGCTAGAAATGGTACCGATAAATTCTATACTACTTCTCAATGGGCTGAGCAAAAAATAAAGCTCTCTTAATTTTTTATTGGGTGGGCAGCCCACTCCTGACCATAGCTACCGTCAGCCTCGCCCTGCACATATACTGCACCAGCCCTCCTTACACCTGGGACACACATCTTGCGTCTACTACCTCTGTAGTGCATCTGCGTTGCCAATCTGCTGCGTCTCACTGTTGTTCACACATGCAGTGTCTGCTGCAGGCAGCGCTGCTGTCTTTCCTCATAGTTTTCCTTTAAAATTCCCCTTAATATCAGAGTGTCTGATGTCATTATATATGATGCATTTAATTCATATTTAGACAGAGAACCGTGTGCCATGAGATAGAGAGAGGGGGCGAGGAACCGTGAGGAAAGTTGCGACTCAATCTGACGCGAGAATGAAATGTTAAGTTTATTTCCTCTGATCTATCACTTTCTGTCGTAACAGCCTCATGGAAATGATACTTCACAATGCTTTATATTATAAACTAACAAAATTCATTAAAGCAAGTCATTTGCAAGTCAACCAAATGTGCCAAGTGGAGTCCTGTTCTTGTTCAGACACTGCAGGTGTGTCTCCACTCCAGGCTGGTACAATGGGCACCGTGTTGTTAGATAAAATCAGCCAAAGTCCATGATTAGTCTAAATTAAAAAGCAAAACTACAAAAAACAACTTCACTACATTGGCTCTCTGGTTTAATACAAATACTGTTTTACACATTAAAATCCTTCAAATGCTTCACAATTAAATCTTTAAATGAAGGGATTCTGTGCGCATATACACTTGTGAGAGGTTTTATTTTGAAAGGCACACAGGAAATGTTGAAACTACAGTGAATGTTGGTGATGTGTCAATATGACTAAAACAGGTTATTTCTCCGTCTACTTTAGGAGACGTCTCGAGTCGGCAAGCTTCCTAAGCTGAAGTGTTGCGTCACTGCCGATGTGCGTTTGACGTCCGTCTCCCGCATGCTGTGTGGCTGCTCCAGTCTGTTTTAATGGATGCAGAAAAACTAAGGAGACGTGCTGCTGACGCAGGTTGTGTGTTACACATTTATCTGCCAGTATGACTGATCCACTCCAAACGTTCCAGCCTTCTTCCTGTTTGATACCTGCCTGTTCCCAATTGCCTGCCTTCCCCTTTTTGTCTATACTGACTGATTCTCTGTTGCTAAAAATGCCCTGAAATTCGTACCAAGTAAACAATAAACTGCTGCTCAGTTTCTGAGTCCTGCTTTTTTTCAGTTCACATATCCATGTGCACAGCTGTTACACAGGTAAAGCACAACAGGTTGATGAGACCATTTCCACTGAAAACAGCTGGTAATGTGAGTTGACTTAAGGGCCTAAAAATCAGAACAATGGGAGGTTGTGGTTCAAGGGCTAGAGCAGGTCAGCACTTATCAGAAGGTCAGGGGTTCAATCCCCAACTCCGTCAGCATGTCAAAGTTCCCTCACGTAAGATACTGAAACCCACATTGCTCCCAGTGCCTGTTCCATCAGTGTTTAAGTGTGTGTGTACTGGTTTTTGTTACCTACTTAAGACCTTCTCTGACATAAACACTGAGCATGGGAGGACCAGTAGTCCTCACGGGGACCAAAGACGGGTCCTAATGCAGCAGGATTTGATTTCTGAGGTCCTAGTTAAGTTTAGGGGTAAAGTATGAATTGACATGTGTGTGTATGAATTGACATGTGTGTGTATAATGAGTTCCTGATGAGCAAGTTCCCACTTTGCAGAGATGTAAACTGTGAATGGGTGAATGCTGACCTGTGTTTAAAGCACAAAGGATCGTCGGAAGACTGGAAAAGTGCTAATTAAAGGCAATCCATTAACAATTTTTGAGAGGCTACAAAGCTCTGAAGAAAGGAACAGAAGCAGAGCTGATAATAAACACTTAACATTTATCATTTAATACAATGATAAAATCTAAAATGTAGTCTATTTTAAGTACTACAGAATGTGAAATTTAACAATAGGTATCTTTTTTAAAACAAGTTGTTCCAGTGTAAAACCGCATCTGATTGTTTAAACTTCTTATACTACGACTGTGCAACGTTTTACACACTTTTCTCCAAAACTTGACATTTTGGGATCTTGACTGGAATCAAAGTACCTGTATGTTTGAGCATTTAACATTAATTTCTGCAGAGGAATCCTTTTTAGGGATTTAGACTGATAAAATGAGAGGATTATCACTTATATCCCTGGTGTTTAACACCTTTAAGTACCTATTATGTTTGACATTATCATTATTTAACATATGACAACCATGTAATAGGGGCACATCAGTGTAAATCACCTGAATTAATGCTTCTCTGCAAACTTTATGAAACTTATAACCCCCTCCCACTCTCATTCCAAAAATTCCATTAGACCTACATCAGTGAGTCTGAAATGACACAGAGATAAAGGTTACCCTCATATTTAATGATACAGATTTCCCGGGGGACTCAAGAGAGCTTTCAAGACAGCTATACGGGCCTCTCAGTGGGTGTTTGTTATCCTTATTAAAGTTCAAAAACACTATGGAAAACAATTTAATTAATAGTGATTGTGACTCAAAGAGCACTGCCTCAGGGCCCTGGAAAATGGGAGATGAAATATGTCGAATTTTAATATAGGAGAACTAATTACCTGCTGGAGTACACACCCCTGTTTGCCACAACCCCTCTGTGGTCTTATCTCTCTGACCTTTTCACTTTATCCTCCAACTCTCCTTTATTTAAGCACACTTCTAGCCGTAACTGCAGTGAACTGCTCCTCTTTAAAAACTTTCTGGCTGATTAACTCAGCACTAGCAGAAGTCTCGGGCTCCACTGACTTGGGGTTAATGGAGTCGAATGCAAGGCCGGTCACTTTCTCTGTACATCAGCATGACCTCAGGGGTCAGTCTTAAGTGTTTGGTAATAGGGGGATTATACACATGTGCTATGAAGATACTTAAGAAAGAATACAATTTTTTCCACATTTGTAGCGAAATACTATTAAGTTAAAACTAAGTTCATTATCTTCTAACCCATAAAAAATAAATGATGCTGCACTCTGTGCTCACACTCACTATAAAATACTCTGCCTGCAGCCATAACAGCGACAGCAGTGAAACTTAAATTAGAAAATACAGCAATAACTTGAAATGAAAATGCTTGGCTTAAAAACATTTAAATATTCTCCCTGGATTAGTTATAAGCGTAAGTGGATAGTTGTCAAATTAAAAGTTTACCTTTTCATGCTTACGCTTATTATTATTATGGAGCTGCTAAAATCATATGAGTTTGGTTTGGACCTGAAAAAGTGAGTGTAGCCTATTGCCTAACTGCTTCCACGTCTTTATATTTTCAACACAAATTCAATGTTCAAGTTAATTCTGAAGTGGTGTGAGTCATAACATTACACTCAGCAACTCTGAATTTTGCTAGTATTCCATACTTCATAGTTTCCACCAGGTTTTGCACCTATGTTCGACACACACAAGCAAAAAAAAATAGCAATAAAAATAATAAAACTGTAAAAACAATTTAAAATTGAAGAAACAAAGGAAAATAAACCAGAATAAATACCATTAAAAGTCAGAGAATAAAAGTGGGTCTTGTGGTGCATTTTTAAAAGCAGCCACAGACTCAGCTTGTCTCATCATTCCAAACCTGAGGAGCCACTACAGAAAAAAAAAAAACATCCCCGGCAATTTTTTTTCTTGAGCTGGGCACAGACTAGATAGTGTGAAGATCTGAGGAGTGGTGGTGCTGCGAGGAGAGAGAAGTTCACGTATGTATGTGGGAAGAGACCACAGAGAGATTTGTAGACAGAAGAATTTTAAAGTTTATCCAAAAGAAGAACGGCAAGCTAATGAAGGGTTGAGAGGATAGGAGTGATTTCATTCTAAGAGTCTTGTGAATGACCAGGCAGCAGCATTTTTAACCAGCTGTAAATGCAGACTGGTAGCCTGAGTGGTGTCCATTAAGTAGAGTGAATTACAGTAGTCCAGCCAGGATGATATTAGCAGGGCCTGATTGATCAATTGGGTGCCCAATTTAATGGCTGATTTTAGTCCATCTTTTACTAATTTGTAATGGTGTATAAATTGGCAGATAGGCGCCGATGTTAACACTTATTCTTCTTAACAAAGTGCAGGGAACGCGCTAGTTTTTACTTAAAAATGATGTCCTTGAGCAGTAGAGTGACTCCGCCTCCATTCCTCAGCCAGGCCACTAGTGCAGCCCTACTAAAAACAGAATAGTCTTTCCTTTGCGTCTTCAAAAAATTACGTGTTTAAGTGAACAACTGAAAGTGCTGTAGTATGCATGCCAGGCTGGTAGTCGGTGGTGTGACTTTGTAATGACATACTATCGCAGCTGCTTAAAATTGCTTACTTCCTGTTGCTGCCAAGCCCTAAGCAGCCTCAAATTAAAGAAATTCAGCCATAGTTTGATTTCTGAAATTATTCTACAACACTCGAATTCACCTCAATAGACTGTCGTCATATTGGACTTGCTTTGGGTGCACAGTGGAGTGTTTAATCAGAGTTTTGTAGTAGCTATTGCAGAATGCACTGGCTCGTGCTAGCATTAGCACTAGCCTAGTCACAGGCTTTGCAGTTTGCCAGTTTACACAGCCAGAGAGAAGGTTGCGGTTTCAAAAGATTACACTCTGGAATCCGGTTTCAAAAGTTTGCATCTTAAGGGGTGCCAGCACGCCGTTATCATGTCAAGTTATAATTGGGTATCAGTCAGGAGAGTCTCTCAGCTGCTCAGTGCAACTGCGGTGCAGTGGACACCAGGGGAGAGCAGCTGGTTTAAAACTAGTTTGTGAAATAAATAATGACTCGTAATTATCCCATTTCACTTAAACCCCCTTGTCCATGACATGCTTTATCAAGTCAGTCAATCTGTTTGCTATGTTAGCAAGGTAGGCTAACCTAGCCTTCCTAGCAAACATCTTTAGCCCCAGTCAGTTTGGTTCATAACATGATGAACCAAATTCAAACCAGAAATGCCTTTATGTCATTTGACATAATGATTCAGAATGTAAGAGTAGAGAAAATGTTATTTCACATTAATTTAATGAGTAGGACTGCAACCAACTTATCATGGATCAATCTGCCAATCTTATTTCATGATTAATCAATTAGTCGTAGGACACCAACTCTTTCAACATGATAAGGTGGCATGTCGCTGGGGGTCAACTCCCAAATCTTTCTCCCATCATTTTTAAACATTCATGAATTTTAAAGTCTAAAAATCCTATTTATAAATATAAAATTTTTATGCAAAAGTTTAAAAAAAAGTCAAGACCCACATTGCCTCCTACTGGTTTACTGTCTTCTTTCGCTGGCCCGTATGATAAATAGTGGACAGAGCCACCATGAGGTCACCTACTGCTTTGTGGTCCACTGTTTTGAGACATTATGCCACTGCCATTTTAGTTTTTTTGATGCCAGAAGTGACCATATCTCGACAAAAGGGAAGAACTGTTGGAGCTGGAGAGGATATGTATCATAGGCGGCCATTTTTATGTTAGGGTTTACTTTAAGTGGCTTAAGAAGCCGAAGGAACTGCAGTTTTTTTGACCTTCTCTGTTTTCCTCTTTTCATCCCTGGAGGCTGCTGGTTGGTGGGACATTAAAGAATCTCACAGGTCAATCCTACAGGACAGAGATTTATAGAAGCTCGTACAAAACCCGAATATTTTATTAATGTGACTGGCAGGATAGATACCACAGTGCCTTTTATTTTATTGATTAAAAAATCCAACCAGTTGATTCCAAAGGTGGCAGAACATGAAACCTGTCTTTCACCTGCCTGTCCCACAAAGATTGTCCTTCACCTGTTTCCCTTACACTGAAAATTTGTTCCACTTCATTTTAAAGGTACAATGACATGTAATATAGTAGCCTGCTAAGGCTGCAAATCATTTGATGGTCTTATTTCTTGTTCCACAACCAAATGTCCCTTTGATTTATTGATATTGGAGTGAAACACCCTTTACCTTTGGATATGTTGCTGGCACACCTTTCCCGTTAAGGGTGTGGCCTTGTGGGTAACCTGTTGGTGTGACGTAGTGTAATGGCAAAGCGTATCGGGTTGTTTGTGGAAGTCACTCTCTCTTACAACGACCAGTCCATACCGCACATTACAATGAGTGATGTTAAGCAAATCTCACCGCCGCCAGCCGGTAAAACAGCCACGCCCATTATTTTCAATCAGAAGCTCCCCACTGGCATCACCGTGACGCACATCGGTGCTCGAAATCATGCCATGCCGCAGCACTTCAGGCCACTGTCCTATATCCAGCCTTGTCACCCCTCTCCCACTCGCTTTGTTTGTGCTTGCCCAAAAATCACTTTTTATCAAGACACCTGCTCCCGTGTAAATGAGGTAACCAGCATCAAAAGTATTAACAAGCGCTGTTATATAACTTCCAATTAAACAGCATGTTAAGTGATAGAATAATTCACATTTATAGTGATCTTTTATGAATCCTGTCAAACCGTTAAAACATAATGAGAATTGCCTTTGATTGACAGCTGTCAGTGCATCACAGGGGTGCCCGTCTCACACAGTCAGGCCTGACTCTGGGAGAAAGAGAACTTTTGGTGCATGTGGAATAACTAGGCACACTGTCTTTTTTTTTTTGTAAGTAACATTAAAACAATAAACACATGACACAAACATATTTCCAATACACCACAAGCAATCAAAATAAAACAAACATATTTTACAAAAACACAATTCATCATGCTCAGTCTTCTAAACATGGCCTTAATGTATTCCATTTTCTTTCATAATCCTTGATCACTCCCTGTCTATTTGCGATAATGCCCTCTAACCTAAAATAATGTTTCAAAAAGGAGAGAAAGTTAGAGAATGTCAAAAATTCTTTCCCTTTCTGTTCAAAAGTGAATTTCTTACCCAGAAAACTGTATAACTGTATTTAAAACATCTGCGCATCCATTTCTTAATTCACCAAGATTTTTGTTTGAGGGCACATTGTCAACAGTAGGGAGTTTAAGGCTAACCAATTTTTTCAGGGTGATCCAAAAGGCGGCCACACGTGGACAAAACCAGAGGAGATGCAACATGTCTTCAGTTTCAGTTTTTACAGAAACGACAGTTTTGATCCTCTTCTAAGACCCAAATGAAAAGCTTTCTTATATAGATTTTTAAGTTGTAAATATTATGATTTAGTATCTATAATAGAATTTTAAGTTAGGTTGTACACCTGTCACCATGGCAAAGGGGTATCAAATATCCCCTCCCAATAAAACTGAAATTTATCTGGCTCCTTATTCAAATTATATGCCCTGAAGAAAAATTTGTACATAAAAGAATTTATTTTTCCCTTTAAGCCACAGCAGTTTTTTTTATAAAAGGTTTACACACCAACAGTTTTCTTTTAGCATTTTTTACTTTTTTCCTCCATACCAAGGGGACTGCAGCTACTAACTGATGGTATCTAAATTGCGAACGCAATTTTCCAAATAATTTGCAAAATGCTTTGTAGGAATAGATATTACCATTCAAATCAGTTATATAATTTCAAAAAATAATGCCTTTTTCAACAAACTGCTCCCACAAAATAGGTAATCTGTTA
>JAQFJA010000008.1:23393813-23412095 GCA_029874485.1 Naso brachycentron | reverse complement strand
TGATTATAAAGAGTCAGTGCACATTTCAAGTAATGGTCAAATATTCTGCCTCTTCCAACATTCATTTCATCTCCTGTCATTTTGTGATGGCTGAGCTCCAATTAAGACATTACCGTTGTGCGACTCAGTATCATATATTTAGGCTCAATATAGTTCATTAACTTGCATAAGTCTTTACCTTCAACAATATATAATGGCAGCAGATAACGGGGCAGTCATTTCAGTGATGAGTCGCATTATCTTTTCTGACCCGGCGGCATCACAGTGTCTGTGGGTTTCATTGGCAAATGTTGTAACACTTGTCTGCAGAGTGTTGTTAGCAGTAGCTCGCGCTCCTTGCAGGTTGACGTCTGAATGCCTCCATGTGAGCTGAATGTGGTTCCTCATCACACATCCAACATGACCCTGCTATCACTTTCTTCTTCATCAAAATTCTGCCAAACTGAGCTGATTTTTCTTTGAGCTGCTGTCTCTCTTTGTCCCACTTAAGTTTCACTTTTTCACCTGCTTGAGAGTATAGGAGCGAGGAGGGGCAACGTCCTGCAGTGGAGGCTGGCTGCAGAACACTGAGACACAACAGTTAAAGCAAAACTATGTAACTTGACTGTAACCCACAGTTAAGAAAACAAAACTTAATGATGCATCTGAATACGTTGCACAAAACAGCAACTTTAGTGAAACCAGTTCATATTTTACGGAGAGAATGTCCTCTGTTTTTCCCTCTGATGTTCTACAACTGCTCTGCCTCAACTCTGTGATTCACAGAGGTCCCTGAAAGCAACATGTAGGCTGCCTGCAGACTGAAGCTGCAGCAGCAGATTGTTGTTGGGGACAGCTCGGCTAAATAAAAGACTGCAGACAGACAGAGCAGTCGAAGGACATCAGAGGGAAAACCAGAGGACATTTTCTCTGTAAAATATGACCCGATTTTACTAAAACTGCTGTTTTGTGTGATGCTTTAATGCGCACTGTTAAATTTCATTTTTCAAAGCCTCACATCGCTACATATTGTTGCTTTAACCAGTGTTCTACATTGTTTATTGAATAATTACTAACTGACTTGTATTTCTGATGCCAACTAGTAAGGGAGTGGGCGTTTAAACGTTTAACTGATTCACGCATCCCTTCTTAAAACTCCTTCAAATATTTAAATGAACTGACATCAACAGTACTGGTAGCCGTGTCTGAATTCCCACTTGCACCGGTTATACTGGTGTTGTGTCAAATATTTCCCTGTCAGATAATGTCCCCCTCATGTTAGAACTGTGGGCCACCTGAGTGCTGTAAGAAACAGTGCATGAGCATCATTAACTTTCATGGAGCTAATGACGCTCACGTTCACATTGATCCAGAACAAACAGAAACACTCAGTTCTCCTGAACAACTTCTTCATGTACAAACATGTACCTCAGGCTTATGCTACAGCTTTTAAGTCATGTGTTTAGTGAATTCATTTTGTGACTAGTTAGTGTGCATGCACATGTTTACTCAGGTTAGTGTTGAACCCTGCAGAAAAAGGTTTTGGTCTTTTTTTGGTGCTTGGTTAATAATTATTTTTGTCCGATCACTGACAGCAATAGTTGCTATTTGAAACATTTCCACCTGATCCTTCAAACAGTCCTTTAATTTAGGCACTGTGCTGTACGATGTCAACTGTATTTAATGCCAAAGTGATAGCAATCATAAAGTATAATAGGTCATGAATAAGTTATAAGCTCACATGATGTGATAAATTTTGTCAGTATCTGAGCTTGGACCCAGTGAACCTGTTACTCGCCTTTATCACTATAATTGAGTTCTGCAACAGAGAGACACTTTTCAGGAATTCAGAATTATTGAATTGTCATTTGTCTTGCTGCAGAAGTGTTTTTCCTCTGATGCTGACAAGGTAATCTTCCTCTAGGTGCTCTGAAAGTGAGCTGAGCAGCCGCAAAAGCTTTTTTTCCAACTCTGACGCTACCCATAATCCTCGCTGCCTGCTCTTCTCACATCATTTTGGCAGTGCGTCACCTGGAGACTGATGATCCTGACAACGTCACCTGTCCCCATCTGTAACACTAATGTCCCTGTCAGGTGATGCCAACAGAAAACATAAATCAGCCCCTCTGCAGGGCTGCTAATGGGACAACTCCTAATGTATGTATATCCCCCCTCAGATTCATGCTGCATGATGGGAACATATGCTAATCACACACTCGTGTCCGTGAGGCACGAGCCTTCAAAGTCAGCCTCAAATCTAAAATTAAGATATTTTCATTTTTGTTTTTTAAATGTTTTTATTTTCCATCCCTGCATCTATTTATTTTTATTTAGCTTTTTTTTTTTTTTTAAGAGGTCTTAGTGTGTCAAAGCTGCTCTCACATTCACACCAACAGTTTCCAGTATCTTTGGAAAACCTTCAATGGAGAGGAAAAAATATACACACCGTCTCACTTTTCATAAATCTTAAAAGTAATGGTGTCAACTTTTGCAGCTTGTGTATTTTAGGTTTTTCGCTCAAAATTTGTATGTACATGTTTATAAAAATAAAAGCATTTATTAACTTTATTTGTATAAGTGATAAAGCAAAAATTCCACGCACCAAGTGCTTAAACAAAATACACAATAAACACGTAAACACACAATAAAGAATGAAAAATGATAAATAACATAAGAAATCATGATGATAAAGGTACATTATATATATATATGTGTTTGTGTGTCTTTATATGCAGTGTTCTTTCGTAACACATAACTGTAATAATATTGCTTTTTCCAGTAAGAGAGAGTAAGTAAGTGAGAGTCTGGTCTGGACCTACTCTATTTGTAAAGTGTCATGAGATAACATTTGTTGTGATATGGCGCTATATAAATAAAATTGACTTGACTTGACAGTAATGAGTTGTGTAACGGATTACTCATAAAACTCCAGTAATATTATTACTGTTACTCCAACATAAAACAAATCGTTATAGTTTAGTTACTCGCTTTTGGTTTTTATTGATTAATTTCAATCATTTTGTATTAGTTGCGACATGCCGCAAAGTGTTTAGGTGACTAAACCATCAGCCGCAGCTTGTAATGTTTGAACGATATGGAGAAAAGTGGAGTTGGAGACAGAAACTTTTAACGGCTGGAGATATGCCCACTATTTAAAACAGGAGCAAAGAGGATAAAAATATAAACGTCAAATGTAAATTGTGTTAAGTGTGTACAGTAACTCTGTGTCTGTTCGATTTGCAGGGATATTTATGACAGAAACTTGTTGACAGTTTGTTAAATGATGCCCTTGATGCACTGAATGATGCTCTTTAGTCAAACTGTTTTAGCTTACATTTTAAGTTAAGAAATAATTTCTGTTTTTATTTATTCTCAGGAATATTTTTGACACAGACTTGTTATGTAAACATTGTTTGGGTCTACCAGTTTGCTCATGTTTTGTTGGAGATTTTACAAATGTAGCGCTTTATTTTAAATAAACACACACAAGTAGTTTAAAAGATTGTGTCTGTCATCAGTTTGAGCCAGTTGTTTTTTCATCAGTCTGTAACTCAAATGGATTCAAAGGCTGTAAAAAACAACTGCTAGTTTAAAGTGCGAGCTGCAGTCGACAGTGATTATAACTTACATTTACACAGAGCAGGTAACCATTGCGCATGTGCAAAGTCTGAATTTTGAGGAGAAGTGACACAATTACCAACTTTAAGGGTGTAATGGAAAAGTAATTTAGTGAGTAAAGTAACACATTACTTTAGTAAGTAAGAGTAATAAGTAAAACAATGATATTATAGAAAAAAGTAATGTAATCAGTAATATAATCCATTTTTTGTAAAAAGTTACAATTTTATCATTACAGTTCATTTCTGCTTTAACTGTTTGTTGCCCTTTTTGGCAATTTAATTAAAGTTCACATAAAACAAAAAAACAAACAAACAAACAAACAAAAAACAATTACATTTTTAAAATTTTATGGCAGTTGGTTGTCCGGTACTAAGGTGCATTACTGTAACCTATGACAAAAGAAGGACTAAATGAAAATAATTTCAGAGGCGCAATATTTTTGATACATTTAAAATATCACAGTAACCATTAATACTAGTAAATAAATGTGAATAAAAATAAACAGATAAATGAAAATGTATAGTAAGATATTAGCGTTGTGTTCCACTGTGCTCAAATGGCCCCAAAAATCTGTGGATTCCACTTTAAAAAAAACTAAAAACTAAAAAATCCATATCTATACAAACATAATGAATACTGCAACACTGCTGCAAATGATTTAGTTTTAAAAGAGAATTCCTCTGTAATTTGCATAATCACAAATGTCAGTGTTATTTGGAATCAGATTTTCTTATTGACCCGATACATTAGTCATTTTAAATGTGAAGGTGGTGTCGTTTTGACGGTGGGCTTCTTCACACATACATCATATTGTTATTTAGAAATTTGCTCTCAGCTAATCCATGCAGAACGTTCACTGCTGTGATCTCACAGGTCACTCACTCACCTTTAAGTGCATTGACATTTCAGTTTGCCTCTTACCTCTGATAGGGGTCTTCAACCAAATGGACTGCTTCTGATGCACTCAGACATTCCTGCAGTAAAGTGTTAGATACAGTACAGGCACCGTGGCCCCCACACAGCCGCGTTTATTCACTAGAGAGCTATTAGTCACTAGATGAACTGAACTTTGGAAAATTCACTGCGAACCATGCTGAGAAAATGTAAGAACTCAAAAGAAGATTGTTTAGGACATAATGTGATAAGAAATAACATATTCAGAGAGTGGAACATCTTTGCTGAGCATGACTTCATGACAAAATGAAAGCTTGTCTACAGAAAGATCCACCCATTAAAGTTATTTTCTATGGAGGTGCAGTGCGCGCATAGCAATGAAAGGAAGAAGACTGTTCCTCGCATTTTTTTCTCTAATTGGACTGAAATTAAGTGGAAGAAATTGCGAGACAATTAACTGTGCTTTTTTATCAGGGTTGCACAGTCTGAAGGAGGTTCAGTGGTGGCCCGCCTGCGCTGCCAGACACAATCTTTCCCTCTGCTTTTCACAGCCTTTGTTTATCTCATTTTTCAATTAACCTCCACGATTTAACTCCCTTCATAGAGCCTGGCGCATGTTTGCTCCAAAGAACAAATAAAATGGTCTCTTTCTCTCTCTCCCCCTCTCTCACACATACGCTATCTTTTCTTTTTCTGTTTCTCCGTCTATCCCTCTGACTCCCCTCTCTCTTGGCTGCGGTGTTCTTTCAGCCCAGGATGCTGAGCTTCACAGCGCCTTGCAGGGTTTTAGCAGGCATGAGGCTGTATGTGTCAGATTAAAGAGGAGAAATCTGTGGCGTGCAGGGAGAGCTTTGTAGATATGGCAATTTGGTGATAACTTCCTCTTCTCTGCACTCTCCCTCCCGCCTCCTCCTACCCACCACCCTCCTACCCCGTGTCTTCCATTTGGAAGAGACCACTGGTGGGCGGGAGGGATGGAGGGAGGGAGGGAGGGAGGGCTGCTGCTGCTGCTGCTGCTGCTGCTGCTGGAAAGCTTGGACAATCTTTTTTCCAGATCGGGTCTGCCCTGCCAGTTATCAGAGGGATTGGAATACATGTTTATTTTATTTGCTTTCTCACTCAGCTGATGTTGTAGTTTAGACTTTAATTAAAACTCACTTCAGACAATCTGCTCTCGGAAAATGATTGAGCTAAATTAGAAACGTGTCTCACCTTCACACCTGAGAAATTTGTCAATGCCTTTAATCTGGCCTATTGATTTTAAATGCTGCAAAAATGTGACACTGAACCCGAGACAGTAGAGACCCTTACATTGGTTTCAAGTAAGAGACCGAACCCCATGTCTCCAGAAGGCCACTCCTCGATTAATCATTACTAATGAGAAAGGAGGCCCGGGAAATACACAGCAAATCAAAAAGAATTAATTGCCTGAAGAACATAGAGTAGTGGAGTAATTGCATTACTTGTTTTCAGTGTCACAGGGGTGCCGTTCCCTTTCGCAATCAGAGACTAGTTTAAAAATCAAATACAATACCATCTTGAGGCTGTACCGCTTCTGACAAGGCTGATTGAATGAATGTATTACCCAGCGCCTGAAGAAACACATATTGTTTGCCAAAGCACATCCACCCCCACCCCTTTTTTCCCCCACTACAGGGGGAATGTTTATCAGTGCAGCAGTACCACGGTTATGAATGATCTAGGCACGATGCAGCGAAGGTTGTCCCACCCGGAGGAGCCGGAGCGCTGCTTATTTCAGCAGAAAGCTTCAGCGGAGAGCGAGCGTTTAGCAAGCATAAGCACAGGACATGCTGGATGCGATGTCAACAGAGGGCCTCTCATAGATCAATCTGACTCTCGCAGATAAATCCGAGGTTTTATGATCTTGAACAGTGCACTGGTCCTGCTCCTACTCATTGCAAGTCATTCTGAGGTAAACTGCTTCAAGGCTTTAAGAAGTGGCTGGTAAACCTTAAAACCTATGACACAAGTCTGTCATCTTGCTTGTTTTAATAAATACTTTGACCTTTTTTCCTCAAAAGAATTATCTTTAATATCTCTTTAATTGATGTATTACGTAAGCGATTTATATGGGTGCCCTGAAGTGCCAATCGCACTCACAAAATTAAAACACAACTGCAAAAAGTAAAACACAACAACAAATCACAAAAGACAACTGCAAAATGGACAAACACAACCACAAAAAAACCACAACAACAAAGAGAAAAAAGCACAACTGCGAAAAGAAAAAACACGACTGCAAAAAGAAAACACAACAAAAAGGAAAAACACAACAACAAAAACGGAAACACAACCACAAAAAAAAACACAACAAAAAGAAAAAACACAACCGCAAAAAGAAAAAACACAACAAAAAGAAAACAACAAAAAGGAAAACAGACCACAAAGGAAAAACACAAAAGGAAAAAAACACAACTGCAAAAAGACAAAACACAACAACAAAAAGGAAAAACAACCACAAAAAGAAAAAACACAACAGCAAAAAGATGAAACACAACAAAAAGAAAAAAGCACAAAAATAAAAACACCTGCAGAGAAAAAACACAACACTAAAAAGTAAAATCACGATCGCAAAAAGAAAAAACGACAGCTTTAACTGAAACCAGAGGGGGAGGGTACCCGCCACGGCCGAGGATTGTTGCTGATTGGATGTTCACAGGCACACTGTCCATCTTCAAACAGGAAAGTATGGTGGCCCTGAAGTCCACCATCGGAAAGAGGGAGGCCATTCACATGCAACTTGGGACATTAACATGGTTACCTGCTGTGGTCCGTTTTTGGGGTCGTCTTCTCTGAGCCCCTGTCTGCAGCCACTACAGACGCTGGGCACACTGTCCCCAGTGACTTAAATGCCACAGTTCAGGCAAAATGTGTTCTTCGTCTTTACTCACAGAAATGGTCGTGTCACTTCTCTTTCCTTTCCGTCCAATCAGCAACAACTCGGCCACAGTATCCCCTTCCAGTTTAAGTAAATGTCCTTGTGCTTTCTGCTCTTGCGGTCGTGTTTTTTGGGTGCCTGATGTGCAAAGCACATGCAGGAACACACATGTTATTCCTCATACTTATCTTTATTTTTCTTCCACCAGATTACGGCGCATAATTTGAGCTGCAGCTTTGAGTGCACACACATTAAACATATATCAAAACATGCAGAATTATCGGGACTGGTGTGCTATGACTTTTGGTAACGATTTGTAAAACAGTGTTTGCAAAAATCATGAAAAAGTAAAAGAAATTCCCATAAGAATGAATGGGAAGTCGTAGAAAAAGTATCCAGTCGTTCTGTCGATGTGACTCACGGTTTTGCCAAAACACCCACTTGTTCGTGGTGTGTGATCAGGGCGATTTCTCTGTCTCTGTGAGTCAGATCCAATATTAAGGTGTCAAGTTACAGTTAAACACAGCTGATGTTGATTGGCTAATTAAACACACAGACTTAAATATCTCTGTGAGGACATTTCAAACTAATGTAAACAAAAGCACACAAACTCTGGCTTTGATATCTTCGTGGGGACACTGATTAAAAACTGATGATCTGTGGGTACTGGGGAATAATATTTACTGAGCAATGACACTATTGGTTTGGCGATCCTGCACAAAGCACCGGGCACACTCAAAATTTCCAAGAGAAATTTTCTAGTTTAACATGTAATTAAGTTGCAGCGCAATATTACGCTGTAATGTTTAATCAGTTGTATTTCACATTAGTCAAGACTGAATGATTAGAGTAATGTCAGACCATCAATGAATGTTTCTTAAATGCCATCAATTAATGTAATATTTGGTTTTATTGAACACACACCTGCGGTACAAACTGAGTCATGTGATGCTCACCTGAACTGTTTTTAATCCAAACGTGTGAATCCTCTGCATGAAAAAGCATTAATTGTTTTGCATACATAAGTAAACATTCAGTGTAAATTAGTTTTCTTCCTTTACTTCTTTCCTGCACAACATAAACACTGTAATACGTCTGTGCAGGTCCAGCCATGTTTTCTGACAGATGCGCTTGTTTAACGGTAAGCTGCCTCTTGTGGAATAAGTGGGAAGCAACGCGTCTTCATATGTGCTATTGATTGGCTGTCAGTGTTTTTATCATCATCACTCTGAAAGTGATCTCTCGGATATCATCCGCCACTGTTGTTATCATTACAGTCGTACTGTGAACTCCACTATCCACTTGAGTTGAAAAGATGTTTAAAACTATCTTTCTAAAGTTATTATAGTTACCACTGCCATTCTTGGTGTGGACGGTCCTTTAGAGAAGACTGTGTCACTTAGAGCTGAGCCTTTTAAACTTGGCAAGCTTGAGACCAAAGCAGAAATTTGTTTTCTTCCTGGGATCAAAACTTACAAACATACATAATAAATTTTATGAATTTGGAGTCATTTAGTCCAAGTGATTAGCTACAAAAGAACATTGATGTTGAATGATGGATGATGAAGTTTTTTTTTCATTTACATTTCTGGCCCTGTGCAATATTTGCATATGCTAATGACTGAACATACGGTTAGACTGTTGTTATGTCAAATACACAATGGTTAAGAAAGGTGAGGACCAGTGGTGTAGTGCAGGGTATACGCAGGTATACGGAGTATACCCACCTCTCCCATGCCATGACTCAGAAGTGTGCTGCAAGCCAATTTTTTTTTTCCCATGATGGGGAAGGCAAATATCATGGTAAGCCAATCAGAGGCAGAGTACAGGGGGTCATGCCTTCACCACCCTGCGGAAAAACATGCCCACCTGCCCTGCTGGGTTATCGGTAAAATGTGGCCTCTGGAGCCTAATTAATGAAGTTAATTGGTAAGAAGAAGCAAACAATTAAAAGAAAAATGCTTTCAGAATTACCAGTGACACACAGAGCACAGCGCCCCATCCCAGACAGAGAGGATGCTGACAGTGACAGAGATGCTGCTGCCACTTCATCCACCACTTTGAATGAAGACGTCGACCTCAGTAAGCACTTTTAAATAGCAGGACTTTATAAATGTATGTTAATAACAGAGTCAGAGCTGACATACCCATTTGCCTGCGTTTGTCATTGGAGAAACTGTGTGTGGAAGGGCAGGGGGCATTTTTATCAAGAGAGATGAAGTTGAACCATAGACTGAATAAAAGGAGTGGACGTAGTCACCGTGGCGTCACTCACCAGTAATATCTGCAGCTGCCCCTCAACATGTTGTATTGTTTTTATAATGGTGACGCACTCTGGCCTGCACTCTGTTGTAAATCAGCTGTTCCAAGAGACTGTTTACAAAGGAAACTACTGGCCCATGGACTACTTGCAAGGGTTTTGTTTTGTTTTGTTTTCATGCGCGGATGAACTAAGGAATAAGGAATAGCTCACATATGCCCAAATATGTGGTTTTCTCAGCCTTTAGTCTGACTGTGGATCAGTACTGATACACAGTCTGCTGTGTTTAATGTTATTTTCATAATGATCCTCTTTACTCCCTGAAGTCAAGCAGCTGAAGTTAAGTGAAAATGTGCAAACAGGCAGACTACTGTCCCATTTTTGGATGAACTGAGAATACAAGAGAAGACTGTTAGTAACACGTCACTGTTATAAAGGGCGCTCATCCTTTGCTGGATGGGCCGCTTTAAAAAACATTTGGGGTATAAATTAAGAGTTAACCCACTTCTCCAGACACCACTACACCTCTGATGAGCACCTTTAGTGTTTTGACACTAGTGTGTTGATAATGATGGAGTGCTGCTGGATTCAAACTTTAACCTCCAGTGAACACTGGACTGGTTTTTCTGAGGCTTCAGTTTAGCAGCAAGTTGTCATTGCCAAAAAAAAAAGCATTAGGTCATTCACCATGTCATTCAAACACATTTAATGGTTAAAGTGTTCACATCATATCTAAATGGCCACATGGAAGGCAAGAAAAAAAGCCTGCCTACACACTGCACACTGGGTGCATAACGAATAAATGACACAAAAATGCACAGTGTTCAGATGCATATGTTCAGATCAAATTCTTCACACCGGCAGCAACATGAATTTGTGAGAGAAACACAGAAATACAAATTTGGGAAAGAGTTTTGACAGCTCACTCCAAAGACGGGATAATGGACCTGTTAAAAATATGATATGAAAACATTCTGTACCTTATCAATCATCAAACACAAAATACTGAGTAAAAATACGACATCACACGTCACAGGCATTAACAGTGGGCGAGTTTAAGCCGTATACTTAGATACAAGGTGAAAAGTTAACAGAGCCCCCCACACATTAACAAACGTTAGCTTATTAACGAACGTTAGCTGATGTTACCTCATCCAAAAGTAAACTACAGAATGTTACTCAGCATTTGCAGAGCCCAACGGATCACTGATACTCTGCTATATGCTGTCTTAAAGACTGGCTTATTACTGATTGAATTTATAATTTTCATGTTGTTTGTCAAACGTTTGGTGTTGAGAGACACTGATAATGAGCTCGTCAGCCATTGTTGTTTATGCTGCTGTTGTCATGGTATATGGGCGTGACGTCCGCTCCACACAACCATCATGATTGGTTCATGCAGTTGTTCGCATTGCAAATGTTCACAAAAAATCTATCTCAAATAAAGGGTCGCTTTTTCACAGCGTGATATTTGCATTCTGTGTGAAAATACTCATGCCCAGTTAGCAGTTTGGAAAAAAACATTCATGTGAATAATTCACACAATGAAAACACATCTGGTGTGTAAAGGCCTTACCTCTGCCCTCCTAATCTCTTTTACAAGACTTCAGTGTTTTCTTCTTTGGTGTCTTTGTTGAATCATGCAAACATGGATAAGCATGCACACATTATTCAGTGCGTTTAATGCTCATATCAGCTGCTATTTAAAGTTAATTCTGTAGTAAATTTGATTGCAGACCAAAATTAAACTTGCCATGAGCTCTGGGATGGATACAAAAACAGCAAGCATAATTTAGTATTCAGACTGGAAGACTAAAGCTCTGTGACTGAAATGCCGGATTGTTTAACTTTACTCACGTTCCTATAGTGGAACGTGTCCATGCTTCTGCAGCCCCTTAACCTTACAAACATACTGCATCATACTGAAGGTTATTAGATGGGAATACATGGTTTCATAGCTTCATCCATTAGTTATTTCTTTCACTCTTTTACACTCTTGTTTCTTTCTCTTGTCCTTCATTGTGTACTTCTTCTCCATCTGATTCTCTCTTTATGCCATCATCTACCTAAACAAAAATGATTCTCCAGAGCTCTGATGCACAAATGCAGAGAGACAGATGATGGTAAGCGAAGGGAGGATGAGTAGTAGGCAGAGGAAACAAAGTAAAGCTTTTAATCTGTAAATGGAGAAGGGTAATGGTCATTTAAGCATTAAGATATCCCCTCTGTCCGTCTGCGCTGTTTGCGTCTCCTTAATGCTCCTTAAACATTTATGAAGGCTGATAACAAAGAAAGACCGAAGCTACGCAGAGTAATCAAATCACTGCTGGTTAAAGGGCTTTACTCGGAAGAGCGAGGGAGGGGGGAAAGAGCAAGACAGGAGGGGAAGAGGCGGGGAATTAAAGAGAGGACCCAACGTGACTGTGAGAAATAGAGACAGAGAGAGGAGAGAACAAAAAATATATTAGCCCTTAAAATAGTCATCTTTCAATGTGCAAATGCACCGCAACGTGTTGCTGACACGGTGCACGCACCATACGCTGTGTTATACTTTCTCTTCACACATTTCTGTGTCTCTCATGGGTTTTCTTCCTTAAACATGCTGTTTTTAACACATCCTCATATATTCAATTTACAGACATTTAATAATGCTTCCTACCTCCACATCTGAAAAAGTAATTGTACAAGCTTTGAGATAGGATTTGAGATTAAAAAAACCTTTATACTCCTCTTTTTTAAACTTACTCTTGTATGTTGGGTGTTTTTATTATGACAGTGTCAGTGCAGTGTTGTTCAATCATGTTACATGAAGATCAAAAAGTGTTTCCACTTTCCTCAACTAACTGACTTTGCTGATTGTAACAATAGTATATTTAACATTAATTTTGACTTTTACATGTTTTAGGCAGATCAAAAACTATTACTGGGCAGCTGTATTTGCAACGTCACAATATAAATAATAAAGCAATGACAGTTTAAAGCTAAGGTAGACAGGTCTCTGGCGACTTGACAAGCTAAGTTGCAAGCGACACCGTCAGCCGGCTTGAGTCGAGCTGAGACGGACCAGCTTACACCGCTGCAACTTTCCCTGCAACCGTTCAGTCTTGTTGTGAATCTTTGGTGCAAACTGGACTTAAAGAGAGTGACAACAAACTAAATAAAATGCGAGCCAGAGCAAAAACAGGGAGGGGAGGGTTACAAGATTACATGGAAAGTCAATGTAAAGGCACAAATAAATAGGACTTGTAGTACATGCGATGGGAACCACACAATGTGGCGTCCATCTCCTCACTGCTTGAAGTTGAGAATATTTATTTATTTTGATAATAGATAGAGATTGTGCCGTGACAGCCAATCAGTGTTGAGATTCACTCACTGACATCTTAACAGCACTAACATTGTCGGAATTTGCGGCACATTGCATCAGAGATGGTGGTTGAAAAAACTGTGTGTGAATACCGTGAAGCTTGTACAACACATTTTATTCACCATGGGATTATGCTATGAACACAGACATGATGTCATTAAGTTTTCCATCATTTGTGGGACTTCCACAACTGATACGGTGCAGGGAGGATGATTAATCGGCCGTAGTTAATGATAGAAAATGGCAAGTCCCCCCTTCCTCCTGATGCTACTAGCTAATGCTAACTGGCTGACATGGAGCTGTGTTAAACAATTTAACAGGCTCTGGATGATTTTTTTAACCAGACATGACATTGTTAAGTTTTCCAAATTGTCTAAGACCTCCATTATGATACAAAATTAGTGCAGCAAACATGGTTTTACTGGCTGTAATGAATGACAAAGTGGCTGGTGCCCCCTCCTCTAAATGAGCTAATATGAGCAGGCTGTGTATGATGCGTGAATGACGCTGCTGAAGTGATGATCTAAAATATGATCCAATATGATCAAGTGACATGACATTGATGTTTCTTGCAATAAAAATCATGTTCATTGCTTTCTGTCTGAAAGGAATTATAGGAGCTACAGCTAGCTTGGTTTCCAGGGGCTGCCTACCCCAAGCTTTAGAAACAACACGCAGCTAAAGAGGTTAGCACTGATGTCGCTAAAGGTTCAGTTTTAAAGAAAAAAAAAAAAGGAAAACAAGATATTTTTTAAATCTCACACAATTGCACAATTTACAAATACGTGAAACTACCTGTCTGCATTTTAATGAGGAAATCGTCTCTAGTACTGAAATAAATGGATTAAAGAATAGCAAGAATAACAAAGAATTGCAAGGACAACTAACCTTTCTCTAAGCCACGCCCCCCTTCATTATTGTTGCGATGTCTGTCAAGCTCTCGGAATTAGCACGGAGCTCACACAGTAACTAACTGCACTCCCTGAAAAAATACAAACTCATTTTTGGAAAAACAAAAAGTGGTTTCAGACAGCAGCAGACAGAAGGTCTGCAATAAGCTTCTGAATGATAAATACAGGAAGTCAAAGTGACTCAGCAGTGAAAACAGGTTAGAGTTGTGAATATAAAGATACATGCTAAAGCCTACAGATCACAGCACAGCCGCTTCAGTTTGTGTTTCACTTCATTCGTAAAACAAACTAGGACCCTCCTAACGATGAAGGACCTGTTTAGGACAAGAGGTGGAAACGTCTCTACATATGTTAACGTTAAAAATCAAGTTGGGCTTTTTGGTCAGGTTTGAGTCAGGGTTAAATGTTGCAGACTGTTGAGAGCTGCTATTTCTAGACTCCAGCCAAAGACTTTAGGTTAGCTGGCCGGGCCTGCCAGCACTCTTGATAGTAAGTGAGTAACTTAAATCAGCCAGCTAATATCCACTAAAAACAATGTAACATGGCTTCAGTGTTTATTGAAGGGTTACCGAAGTAGATGTAACATTAGCCGTGCTTGTTAAACTGTGAGGGGTTCAATGAGGAATGAGGACGTCCGAACAATTTTGTCCAGAATTTAACGTTACACTTCTCAGCATTTGATTTTGGAAAAGTGAAGACCGTAATTCTCCTTCGAACCTTACGTTAACGTTACCTAACGTTACAAAGCTGTTAATTTAAATGCTGTGATAATTTGGGGCACGTTGCAACGCTTCTTGTGATTGTACAAATTAGAAAATATGAGGCTGAGCTCCAATCAGGACATTACTGTTGTGCGACTCAGTACTGTGTATTCAGACTCAATATAGTTCATTAACTTGTGGAAACCTTTGCCTTCAACAAACATAGTGACAGTTGATCAGGGGCAGGAATTTCAGTGATGAGTTGCGTCATCTTTTTTGACTGGTCGGCGTCACAGCGTCTGTGGGTCATAGTGGCAAATGTTGTTATACTTGTCTGGTGAGTGTTACTAGTATCAGGTCACTCTCCTTGCAGGTTTATGTCCAAATGTATATAAGCGAGCTTTTGCTTATATAGCTGACACACATCCTTGTTATCACTTTTTTCTTTATCAAAATTCTGCCAAACTGAGCTGGTTTTCCTTCGAGCCACCATTTCTCTTTGTCCCACTTAAGTTTCAGTTTTCCGCCTGCTGGAGTGCGCAGGAGGGGGGAGGAGCAATTGCCTGCCGTGGAGGTTGACTGCGTAACATTGACACGCAACAGTTAACCAGCATTTTACATTGTCAATTGAATAATTATTAACCGACTGGTATTTCTGGTGCCACCTAGTGAAGAAGTGAGGAAGTGAGTATTGAAACGTTTAAACGGTTAGTCATCTGCATCCCTAAATGATACATCACGATATCTGTCTAATTGAAGAATATAAAATGCATACATTACATACATGATCACAAAAGGGTCTGCTACATCTCTAAGCTTTAAATTCTTTTCACTGCTGTCCGTCATTATGCCGCTGTTAACTTTCTCTTCCGCCAATTAATTTCTGTTCACGTCATTTACATAAGAGCCACCACAGGAAGTCATGAAATAGTGATGCCACTGAGTCAAACTGGAAGAGAAATCTGTTTACAGCGACATATTATTTTTATTAAAATAATGACATTTGGCGCCAGTGATTTGATAATTGTATCTCAAGAATCAGGACGATGAAATATTGTCCTGTCAATATTTTGTACCACCCTACTTATTACGTATATTTTTATTGCAAGTGTTGTGATTCTTCACAATGGAGCCCTTTTTTTGTGTTAACCTATGTGAAAGTACCAAATACCTTACTATACAATTTAACTCTTAGTGGAGCACATAAGTTTGGAGAAAGCAAAGAGGACACCAAGGTAAGTTATGACAAAAGTTTACTTCTCCAGTCTTAAACCAGGTAACATCATACTCTCATGCACAAATTTGTAGACCTCAAATAGGTTAACACAATCTTAACACTTTAAAGAAAAAAACAAAAAACCCCAGCATGCAATAAATCACACCAAAAATTAAGTTAAGTCAATTACAAAATAAAACTACACACCGAGGTCTGAGATTAAAAACACGAGTAAAAAATGCTCTTCTTTAAAAGATTAACTAACTAGCAGAGAAATAAATACAGGCTTAAAACAGCTTTAAGAAATAAACAGGAGCAGCTAACTTAAAATCCAAACAATACAATTAAAATACCAAATATTACAACGCGTGCACGCAAGTTAAAGAGAAGCGTCGCAAAGCGAGGCTGCAGCATGCACTAAAATCATAGGAGTAAGCCTCTCTGCAGCACAATCAATCAAAACATCAAGATTAAAATGGACAACAATGTCACACAATAAAATTTCGAGTTTGCTCAGGATTTAACAATATCACTCGCCACCAGTCGCCCAGCGTCCTCGCTCGCTCTGGAACTCTGCTTCCCACACACTGCCAGGTGTTTTTCAAGACGACGGCGACTGCTCCGCTGATTGCCCCAGTTCAGTGCGGCTGTGTGTGTGCAGCAGAGCCAGGAGGAAGCAGGGAGGGAGAGAGAGAGAGAGAGACAACAATTAAAAGCACGTAGGTATAAGGGTGACTACATTGCACTGATTACACCTGTACTGTAGCTGTGTTGCAATTCACATACTTCTGTACTAAACATTTAATATCTTGAGTGCATAAGTGCGCAAAGTGCGTTCACACTGAGAAGTATACGAAAATGCAGTGTGCCACTCGTGCACTCATAAGGATCCAAAAACTGAGTGTGGAGCGATGGACACTTCACACCCTCAACTAAAGCCATACATCACAAACTTTTAAACTTTTGAAATAGCAGCAGGGGATTTCCTGCACCTCCGACCTCGCGGGTCACTGCATTGTACAGATATAAGTTATACATGTTTTTGCACTAAGCACCATGATACTGTGGTCAGATGACCTCCGCCAGTCATGTTTGTTGGGTCTGTAATGAATTTTGTACCGTTAGCTAGCTAGCTAATGTCTGTTTGCAAGTTGCCATTGAAAAAGAAGTAGAAGAAGTAGAGGAAGCGGTTAAAAAATACCCATTGTCACTTCCTGTATGTGCAAAATGGCAGTACGCTATTTAGGACAACACCAACCTGTCGATATGAGTGCGCCACACAATGAATGTACTACATCGAGGCGTACTGCATTGAAGTATACTAATGGATGTGTGCAATTTTACAGAGCCTGAGAGGTGACATGGATGTGTTTATTCTTTTAAAAACGCATGTGTGTCATGTATTTGCCACGCACATTATATGAATCACAAGTGCGTTTTATAAATTGCATGCGTGTTTTATTTAAAGGGCACACGAAATAGGAATAAAATGCAGATGCGATTTATAAACTGTGCATGTGAAATAAAAATGTTTGTGCTTTTCAAAAATCACGTTAGAAATAAAAGGCGTGCAATTTATAAAACGCACATTTAGCACAAAATAGAAAATGCATGTGCATTTTAAAAATTATCAACACATCTGTGTCACCTCCCAGGCTCTGTACAATTTACACATACACACACAGCTTATTTATAGGCACTTAAACTCCGAGGCAAAGTCCTTATATGTAAACTCTATTTAGCAAAAAACTTGATACTGATTTAATGTGTCTTATTTAGTCAGCTGGAGTAAAATATGTTGGTGTCATACAGGGACTTTTGTTAGCTGTTTAGCATATTTGGACATAAAGCCTACCGGCCACATTATGGATTCAGTATGCAACAATCACAATTCTCTGTCTATAAAATGAATATCCTTTAATAAGAACCTGTCCTCTAATGCTAACTTTGTTTTTTGTAACCAGCTCTCACAAATCCATTCTCCCCATGAATCCATTCTCCTCCTCTGTCTGCACTTCGGTCTACCTATACTCAGCTCTGTGGCATTAACCACCCTCCATACGACGACGCCACACAACCTATATTGCGCAACAGAGGGCAGGTCTGTCAGCCGCCTCCCCGCACGTTCCAGTGAGCAGCTCGGCGCGGCCATTCATCCAGTGTTTGCTGAAGCTGCAGCACGCCTATCGGAGCCCTCGGAGCGCAGCGATGTTTTCCTGCAGAGCGGCCTGGCAGAGGTGTGGGCCTCTGGCACGCAGAGCAGCCTACAGGTTGCCCCGGGATGGTGAGTTTCATCAGACAGCCGAAAAATCAGTCAAACCGAACACAAACTCGAATTCATCCGTTTTTATGTTCCCCTTTATCTCTGCGCTGGAATGGGACGTTTCTCGTCGCCTTCTGTCGCAGCTTGACTGGAATCGTCGGAATAGTACAC
>JAQFJA010000008.1:23341416-23355062 GCA_029874485.1 Naso brachycentron | reverse complement strand
TGTATTCACACCAGACCAAACGAACCGTACTAACGAGGAATCCGCACCAGAGTCCGTTTTAACCGGACCAAACAGCTGTGAAAACGTCCTTAGTGTGACACTAACCAATCTAACAAATGAAGGCACCTGAACTAGTCAGTCAAAGGCAAAGTAAGCCAGGTCACTACTTTGCTATCCTCAATATATATTGCACGCATGTTTAGACCTGGGAGGAGGTCCCGTTGGTCTGATTTTCCATCAGGCCTATACAGTTACAGTGTAGACACTCTATATAACCTGTTATATAACCTAATTTCCCTCAGTGACTTCTCATTGTATTTTCAGGCTGACAAAAAAACTCATGTACCTTCTAGAAGACATCTCTTTGGAGTTTGGGAAATTGTAATGGACATTAATTGCTAGTTTTTGACAGTCTGTAGACTAAAAGATTATTGGATCAACAGAAAAATAATGAGTGATTTGATTCAGTCTCACATGATCGTATCAGTAATTTGACAGCCTAATTTGTGTACTCATAATAGTCCTGAATGCAGAGATAATATCTTGCACTTCCTCTGAAAAGATGTACGTGATAGGTTATTTTAGAGATCATAAAGTACCTTGTTCAAGGTTAAGACAAGGTCAAATGAGGAAGGACTTTGAGGTAGAGATGAGAGATGAGCTGTCAGTATCTGGAGCTCATACGAGTCAGTCTTACAGCTCGGCTTCAGTGTTCTCTTTGTTCTTTCGCTTGCACCACTGTCTGGACACCATTGCTCCCTCTCAGACGAGAAGAGAGGCTGACATGAAAGGTAGGCGCACAGGACCTGGGTGAGGGATCAAAAGCTGAAATGGGCAAAAGTCCACAAAGCAAGCATCTGCACGGAGCACATAAGAAGTCCTGGTGTTACCAGCCTGCCTTTTGATTCTGAGACTCCCGCCAATTGTACCGGGAGACATCATTACCATACCACAAGATCTCCTTTGCTTTTATTTGATTCTCACTATAAATGCCAAAGAGGTCCCTTTTTTAAATAACATAATTGTGTGTAAGTGCTGCTGATTTACTTTTACTAAACAATTTGTACATTCTGTTCCTTTTAGTATGTAGGTAAATCTTAATGTTGTGTAATTAACATTAATTTACAGTATACTGACTGCATGGAGGCAGCACTGCCATATTCTGCCAGAAATCCAGAGTAAAAAGGAGGCTCTTTTTAGGTAAATTGAAGCAAGAAAACATATATTGTTTTGATGCAGGGATTGACCAATTAGCAGTAAGTCAAGAATGCTGATTACTGAAACTTGTGGTCGATGTTCAGTTGCAGTAAATTCTAGAATCTTTGTGTCAAAAGTAACAGCAATGCAAAACCCAAACACAAGGCTGTCTGTAAATCAACAAATGTTTCTTTATACAAAAGTTCATGAAGGATTTGCTGCTCCCAGACTGACACTCTCTTGGCATGTGTTGCACACCGCATTCCCTGCTGTAGGTTGTGTGAAATAGTCTAACTCTGCACTTTTGCATCTCCGTGTAGCCATCGGCAGTGACAAAAGAGGCATAATTCAGTTAATCCAAAATTAAGGCACTTTCAGAAAGTTTTCCAATACCTGTCTGATAAAAATATGCCAATATAGATATTATGACAAAAGGATGAATGTCTTAGCTGATTATCTGCCAAACTGATAATTTGTCAACCCCTAGTTTAGTGATTAACGTGTGGACCTGTTAAAATGAGTAAACAAAAACAAAAAAAACCCTCGGAGTGGCACTACCTGGTGAGGCAGTGAATAACTGGCTCAGAGGGCTGGACCCTCTTTGAAATAAAAAATTAGCGGTCAACATAAAATTAGAACTCTATTGAAAAGAGAGTAAAATGCATTCAGATTGTATTGAAACATTTATTTGAACCAACAAATTAGTCATTTTGTATTGATTTAAGTAGCTGTGTTTTGCAGCGGAGTTGGATGTGCTGCAGCTGAGCAGGAGCTGTGTGTGCCCACACCTGGCATCTCCACTGCAGCTCAGCATTTCAACCGTGCAGCATGCAGGTCCTCATGGATACAGTCCTGTAAATGCAAAGAGACTCCATCAACTCAGTTACTGAGGTTGCTAAAATTCAAAAGAAATAAGGCTGTGCACTGAAAGCTCTACTCAATAAAGAGTGTTATTTTTTTGCGTACCGTGTTTTGTAAATGACAGTATAATAGCTGTGATCTCTCTGACAGTTTTGTATAAGTAACACGTGATAACAGTATATGAAACAATTCAGTCTTATCTGCCTAATTAAGGTATGACAAACATCATCAGGTACTATTAATTTGTCCTAATGTTCATTTTTTTTTTAAATTAATTGCACATCCAGTAAACTTGATTCCTGTTTAAATTGTAGCTACAGCACACAACACAGGTGTTTTTTGTGTGTGGTGGCCAAATGTTGTCCTAAATCATGTTTTTGTGAGTTCACAGAGCATCAATCAAACTGGGTTGATCTGATTTAATATCTTTTTCCCCTTAAACTTAATTTTATTGTGCCCCAATGGAAATATCAGTCAAACTGGTATGTGTCTGTTTGTTCTAAGAATGGCTTGCACATGCTTTTGCAAATAAACTGTTAAATATAATAGATGAGAGATCACGTTAAAAGATTTTTTACAGAGTGGTAGGAGACTGCTGCTTAGCTGAAAATGTGAGTCATCACTGTGCTGTTTGGATAACAGAGGGCTCAATTTGGTCTTCTTCCGTTAAAACACATTTCATGGGAGCCGTCCTGCATGACCCTTTTGCCATGTCTTCATACACATGATTTCATTTTCTTACTGCTGGATGAATCCACAATAATTTTGTTTGCCTTTACTGAAGGCAAGTAAACATTTCTTTCTGTTAAATCTCAGAACATTTAAAGCACTTTTCTTGGTTCAGTCAACTCTACCTTGCCCCCCTTTTTTTCCCATGCCAAACTCGTCATTTCTGACAAGGATAATCTTTCCTTCAGGGATTATGAAACTATCCTGTAGTCATCACTTTTTGTCAGCTTAGCTCATATTAGCCAGCAACCCGTGGCTTAACGGTCTGAGCTTTGTATCTCAGTTCAAAAGGAACACCGAAGATTTGTGCCACGGTTCAGCCATAAGACGGTTAAACCAGCATGGTGGTCGTTAACACTCCCCAGTTCCACGGTCGAAAGCCCCATCAGTGAAGATGAACCACCCAACTATTGCCAGAGGTATTCCAGTAATACCTTTCTTTAAGGAAATAAACGTTGAGTGGAGCTATTTTGGAGCCAGCAGGACTTAGCCTCCTGTGCTCGCTTTATACTGTGAAAAAATGGAGTTAGAAAAAGGCCACTGTTAGTTTCTCATCTTGGGTTGTTTGATTTTAAGGAGTTCTTCTGTTTTGAAACTCAAAAGTCCAGTTGTGACTTAATTGCCCCAGTGGAATAATCAGCAACTTGACTGGCATGTCCTGCCTTTGTGTTGATCTCAAGAAAAGACCAGTAGCCTGAAAAAAACTGAAGATAAACCCCCACCATCCTCTGAAAAACAGAGTTAAAATTAGTGATTCACCATGACACACAGAAAATGGTCTCTCAATCAGAAAAGGACATACACCAACCAAACAAAGTGTAGAGCTGAATAAACAACTCCATCTGTCCCAGTGTTTGATTTCGATGGGCTGCCTGAATCCCCCGTGTGAAGCACAGTGACGGGCATGCAGAACATCGAGCTTTTGATTTGTGAGTCTTTCCCATTGCTCAAAAAGCCTGAAGGCTGGTTGACTGAATTAGGAGTTAGTGTTATCTCCCCAATGGAGGCAGAGTGCTGATTGCTGCCCTTATTGGTAGTGAAGAGCACGTCTGGCTGGTGTAATAGCAACCATAGAAACCACATCAGCCAAGTAATTGTTTAGGCAACCTCAGAAAATTAAGAGGACAACATTAAAATTCTTTCCCTTGGCTTTCTCTACTTTTTTATCAAATGTTCAGTTTGTGTGTCTGCAGTTTCACGGCAGATTGACAGCTCTGGACCAAAACAGATCAGTTCTGTTTTATATTTTTTGTCTTCAGTTTGGTTCCAGAGTGATAGAATAGCAAAAAGAGTACAAACAACAATATTGTCCACTGATTTGAGTCAGTTGATTACAGGGCAGGAGGTAAACAATACTAGTAAGCTTCCAGGTGCTGATTTGTTTCAGAAATGTGCCTAATTTTTTGTTTTTTTTAATAGTACCTGCCCAAGAACACAACATATGTTTTCACAGTCTTGAACACAAAAGGCAGGAGTCTAGTCACAAATGGACTGTCCATTTGTGACAGTTTTTACTGTTTAATTGTTTTGTGTTGTTGGTTCTGTTAGCTGTGACATGGCAGAGCAAGAGGCAAGTCCATATAGTCATCTCTTCCTAATAAGCTTGGATAATTAATGGATTATGCTTTCCCTTTTAAAGATTGACATCACTTCAAGAAGAATGATTCTTGAGTCTGAATTTATCTGGAATGACTTCCAGAAGATTGAAACCAGCAGCTGATCAGTTGGTTTCTGACTAGAGCTGGGTATTTGCTAGGACTTCATGACACGAAAACACAATACATGGGTCACAATATGATTATATCACAATACATTGCGTTACGATGTATATTACGATATATTGTGATATTGCACATAGTTCACTGAAAATGTGAAAACAGCTGAAATACAAGTTGCTGTGTATGATCTGGGTAGTCTTAATACATCACATCACACTTTATTGATAATTCAAATTGAGTTAAAACAATTTAATTCAAAATACCCTTTCCAGTTTATTTGAATGGTATTGTCAAATTACTGAACACACTGATGTAGCTGCCATAACATCAAAATGAAATTGAAGCACTGGACACACTGAAATTGAAAACATGAAACTAAAAAGCGTAAGTGTTAACTTGTTTCGGTGAACTTATGTAGATTAGGGCTTCACGATACGAAATGCATCATGAGACATAGCTATTCGATGCAGTATATCATGAAAATAAATATTGTGATATATTGCTGTATCAGTTTTGTTTTATTTTCTTTTTTCTTCTTTTTTTGCACAGCCCTATTTGTGACTGTGATATATTGTGTTGCTACTGTGCATGCAAGTTAAAACAGACTAAACTGCATGGATGTTATGTACTTAATGCAATCCCACTAAGTGCATGTTGTTCTAGAAGCCATTGGCTTGTTCTTTACCATTCAAATTTAATTTTAGCTTTATCACTGTGTTCACTTACTCAGAAATGAAGCTGGTGAGTGATATAAGCGATATACAGTGACCTAATACATGAAGTCCCTTGCTGTACACAGTACTTCCAAAAAAGGCTGAGCTTTTATCATCTGCTAGGTAATCCATGTATGAGTACTTGGACAAAAACAATACGCATTTGAACACACTATGTCAATTATGATAAATATTACTGTAAACTTTTTATAACAAGCCTAAATTGTGAGGAGCTTTTCTTGAAAATTCCTTTGGGGTTACACATGATGACAGACTGTGATGTGGTCAAACTGTTTAGTATGTTTTTGGTTAAACAGGGAGCTCCGTTGATTTTACGCAGTAAGATCAGCTCACTTATCACAAGCAGTAATGCTCCTTCCGTCAAAACATTTGAACAATTTCTTCTGTAGTTACAAAAGAGCATCATCGAGTCTGAGTCTGTTTTTGGACAGGTAAAGTCAAACGAAAAAGGTTGTGTTGCATTATGGGTCATGCAGTGTTTTTGGACCCATTCTTGGGCCAAAAAAGTCAAGATATCTAGACTATTGTTGCTTTAGATCTGACCATCCTTTTTTAAGCTGAAGTCATTGGTGTAGCCCTTTAAAGATGCAGCTGGTAACTTTTGCGAACGGTTGCAGGGAAAATTGCAGCACAGTCAACTGGTCCGTCTCAGCTCGACTCGAGCCGAGCTGGAGTTGCGAGACTACAAAATTTCGTGGTAATTACAGAATCAAGTGCGACTGCGGCCTCTGAAAACCTCTGATCTGTTGACTTCAGGCCGGGCTCTGCACATAATGAAGTTTGTTTATGAAGTTCAGTAAAATGTGATCTGGTGAGTGTTTTATTCTGAAATTAACTGGATGTTTTAATGTTTTATCTGTGTCTGATTTCCTGTCCCTGTCTGCTCTATGCTGAATTGCTGTGTTGTGCTCTGTCATCCGGCAAAAATAGAAGCCTTGCATATCTGCTGTGGAGGGCTACAGATCACCGGAGCAGTGACAGAGACTAGAGTTAAACGTATCAACTCTGCTGCCGTTCCGGAGCAAAGACGCACCGCACACGCATCTGGTGGAATTTAGGGGTTGGAATGAACAGCTGATCAGCTTGTACTGACATTACCTGTCGCTCTAAAGCGCAGAGTAGACTGGCCAATCAGAACAGAGAGTGTCACTGACTGGGCAAATAGCACAGGAACGATAGGGTTTTTATCAATCCTGAACACAGAGGCATGATGGGAAAACAGAGATCTCACAATACTCTCAGACACGTCACTTACTAACAGCTGTCTGTGGGTATTATGACATTTTTTCCAAATAAAACAAAAAAAGTTACTGATGTTTTCTCCAAGGTTACCAACTACAGCTTTAATTACTCGCTTTTAAATGCAGCAACCTAAATAAAATGATTACACTATAGTTTAAAAGGATTTTAAGATTTTCATGAGCCCTTAGCTTTAGCCTTTGAAAGGTATAAACACAGTTCATTGGCCTTTATTTTGTTGGTCAAGGGATGGTGACAAACCGTGACATTCATGCCACTTCCCAATGGTATTAGGATGGCTGCCTTCTTTAATGATGTGTTTTAGTTGATATTGCAAACCTGGTGACACTTCTGTTTGTTTTCAGGATGTTATGGCGTGGACGGTGAGAGCGACTCGATCATGAGCTCTGCCTCAGAGAATTCAACGGAGCCGTGGTTCTGTGATGCCTGTAAGAACGGAGTGACTCCCAGCTGTGAGCTGTGCCCCAACCAGGATGGCATCTTCAAAGAGACGGACGCCGGAAGGTGGGACGCTGACGCACACTGACCCATCGGTCATTTGCCATTTACTCAAGACAGCGAGTGCGCCATGTTCACGAACAAATAACACCTCAGTTAATGACCTTAGTGGGTTTAAATGCTTAAGGCAATATATATACAAGCTAAATTGTACATATATTCAACAGTGGAGAGAAGAGGGACTTGGATTAAAGAGAAGAGAGAGAATTGGCAGAGGAGTGGAGAAGAGGATGGAGGGAGGAGAAGAGATAGAGGAAGAAAAGGAGTGAGAGAAAAGAGTGTTATGTGAAGCGTGGAGACTTCAGCCACGTTATCGCTGATAGTGCTCCTCAGCCAGGCTGCACCCGAATTTACTACTTCACTAGAGCATGAAAAACACAGCAAATTAAACTGTGAAGCTGTTCCTTGCTAGAGATGGATATCTTTATATTGGACTCTGGATTCCCTTCCCTAAAGTCCGCATTTGAAATTGTGTCACACCAAACTGTCGCTGGAGTCTGGGGCTACATAAATCTATGAATTCATTTCTTTTTGAAGTGTCTAAGCAACTCACTGCCGCCAATTTCATGATATTAAGTTTCTTATTGTCTGTAGTAATTCACCACACTAAATGCAGAAATAACCACAGCTGTAGATTTTTATCAGAGTGATTGTGCTCCTTGAAATCAGTGACCAGAAAT
Organism: Naso brachycentron; assembly: GCA_029874485.1. Classification (NCBI taxonomy): domain Eukaryota; kingdom Metazoa; phylum Chordata; class Actinopteri; order Acanthuriformes; family Acanthuridae; genus Naso; species Naso brachycentron. Next base: position 23,347,385 of record JAQFJA010000008.1, on the reverse strand, counting down.
CAATACATTGTAAATGCAATTTCGTAAAAGTGCTTGTCATCCAAACATTATTGTGTATTGTTTTGTTCAACAGACCAATCTGATTCTCTTCCTCTTGGTTTTCAGATGGGTGCATGTGGTTTGTGCGCTTTATGTCCCTGGGGTTGCATTCGGAGACATTGATAAACTGCGACCAGTGACGCTCACAGAGATGAATTATTCAAAATATGGAGCCAAGGCAAGTGCACTTTTTTTTTTTTTTTTTTTAAACTGGTTGAAAGCTTATTTTTGTTGAATTAGCTTTAGTTGACATGTTAAACATCTTCCAGGATGTTCTTGTTAATTACTGTATCCTGAATGTACATTCAAATATATATAGATGATGTTTTATCATAATCCATACTCAGTTATTGTCTGCTAGAAAATAAAAAATAATTTCAAAGGAAATTTAAGATTCTTTTTCACTTAAATCACTTAAAAAAATTTCAGAAATTTCCATCAATGTTTTAAAATGTTAACTACTGCCTGCAGGTAATTGTATGAGAGATGAAGTTGTAGCTACAGAACTTCGAGTTAAAGTAATGAGAGGGTTTGAAGAAGCAGTTAAAGTGTGAGGATCAAAAGGAGCTGAAATGTAATCAGAAGAAACAGATAAATTCAGACTGTTAGGGGAAGACATAAAGGTGAAAGCAGTGAAATAACTTTGTTGTTTATATGGTAAAGCACTTTTAATCAAAGCCTTATGTTAGATTTCATTTGTAGTTTTATTTTTTTTAAAAAAAACTGATGTAAACATATAAATATATTTTTCCGTTTCTGTTTGAAAAATATACAGTCTATATAGTAGAATATATTGTCTACATTAAATACAAATAGGCCTATCAAAAACAGAAATATGTATGTATATATGTGTGTGTGTATGTGTGTGTGTATATATATATAAAAAGTCAAATCGCAGGTTTAATTTTCTGCTCAAAAAAAAACATATGGCTCTGCTTGTTCAGCTGCTCATCTGATTTTTTAAATCCAAAAAAATCTCCAAATAAATAAACCATTGTTTTTCCTCTCTACTTTCATCTGTGCTGTATAAATATGTGTTGAAAATGAAAATACAGACTGTGCTTAACAGTAGGGGTGTGTCAACACGTCAAATAATTCGATGTGTATTATGATACATGTTGATGATATGATACAAGAACGATATGAGCTCATTTAGAGCGATATGATACGATTGAGTGACTAGAAATCGATACAGTAAAGTTTTTTTTGCAAAAAGTCGAGGAAAAGAAAAAGTCTTTTTCTGTGCAGTGGTGGAGGAGGTCAAACAATGGAAAAGCTCGATACACTGAACTCCACAAACATTCAGTTCAAGGCCTCGATTCAGGCTGTGTGGAGCGCAAACGCCGACTGAAGATCTCTCGTTCTCCTGCTGCTTCCTGCCGTGATCCACCGTTATCTGAAGAGACGCTGCTGACACAATACACACAAGCAGAATGTCAGAGAATGAACTGGAGTAACCTTACAACTATTTACCATCGGAAGTGTGAAAAATATATCCACACAAACACACAAAGTTTGATGTGTTAAATACAACTTAGTCTTAGTATTGATACAATCGATACAAGTCACAGTAGAGAGACGAATCACCGTATCGATGTAGTTGTATCATAGAAATCTAAATCGTTACACCCCCAGCTCCTAATGACCACAAATGTTTTGAACAGATTTTGCATGAGTAGTTTAGTTCAGTTTTTGCAAACTGAGATCAAACTCATTGTGCAGATAGAGATAAAGTCTGGTGATTGTCTGCAGGCATCGTGAATGTCTCCACAACATCGCCTGGCGATCCATCCAATAGTTGTTGAGACAATGAGATATTTACAGTGTATCTTGATCCTTCTGTAACAAGGGGTTTAATCAGCTAGACCTCTGTTGCCCTGTGAATAATCAGAAATAGCTACACATCCTTGACATGTACATGTAAGTCAACTCATTTCATGATTCAACATGACTCGGGATAAAATTAAGAATTTAAATCCCCGAGGCTCCCTCGACTAACAGTGACCTTTCTGTCGTTTTGGTAATCAAAATGAGGTAAGACTTAATCAAATTCAAACCAATGTTGTCTGTGTAAACCTGAGGTGTTCCCAGTGTGCTCAGTGCAGAACTCTGTGTCGTTTGATGCATGCTCGCTCGGTCGCTCAGGCAGGCTTGTAATGGAGCTGGGTGTGCAGCTGTGTTCAGTAATTATTTTATCCAGTCGGGTATTCCTAATTAGAAAATCATCCTGATGTCAGGATGGGGATGAAATTAAAATTTGGCGCATGGAGAACTCTAAAAAGCCTTCATTTATTTTGTGAGCCTCACACACACACAACACTCCTGTACCCCAAACATGGAATATTCGTATGAAGAGATTAAACAGAAGATCATTTTACGTAAGAGACCCCTGATGGGCTCTTTATTGTCACTGTGATGATTGCTGGTGCTGTAATGATCATGTTAATAAAGGTCCTGATGATGAGTCTGGCTCATTATCAGTTACTGACAAAGTAATCCCCTGATGTGACACAGTTACTTTGGATAGACAACAGTGGCCCTGTGTGCTTGGGTTAATTTGCCGGCAGGGGTGAGGGGTGTTTATGTTGTAGCGAGAGGCTTTCTCCTCCTTTCTTTTTCTCTATGGACTGAGCTATACTTTGTCCCCTGTGAATGTGGTTTACATTAAAAATAAATTGCATCTGACCATCTAGAAACATTTCTCATGACCCAGTACAAATTGGGTTTGACATGGTACATACAGATCTCTGTGGGCACACCAGACTTCAATTATTTGGATACTCAATGTATATTTTGTGTCAAGGCCGGGTCAAGACTGAGAGTGGAAAAGCAAAACAGGCTTGGGGTGCATCTCAAATCTCTCTCTTTCATTCTACTGTGCGAAATTAAGGACAATAAAATTATTGACGATAAAATGGCCGACAGTAACCGTTGAGGAATAAGTCAAGGGGACTGCCCGTTGTTCTGACCACATCATTGTCCAACAAACACACAATTGGTCCAACAGTCTGTTATTCCAACAGTGCAAAACACACTGTTCGACTTCCCATTGGTCAAACAATACACTCACCAATCTCTTTCACCCACGTCCGTCTCATTTAATTCATTTAGGCTTATGCCGATGATTTGGCTCTCCAGGCTATCGTACTTCATGTTCCTTTTATGTAATATATATACACTATATAACAAACATGCTAGCACTAAACAGTCATAGCAAAAATGCTAGCACTAAAGAGTCACAACAAACATGCTAGCACAGTCATAACAAACATGCTAACACTAAACAGTCATAACAACTATGCTAGCACTAAAGAGTCATAACAAACATGTTAGCACAGTCATAGCAAATATGCACTAAACTAAATAATAAGCACTAAACAAGCATTACAAAAATGTGAGCACTAAACAGTCATAACAGACATGCTAGCAGTAGCAAGTTTGCTAGCACTAGTAAGAATGTGCAAGTAATCACGGCGTGAAATAATTTTATTTTTGTCATTTTTGGAGCATGATCACATATATTTGTTCTTTGGACGAGTAGGCTAACCCCCCCCCCAAAAGTGCAGTTTTCCTCTAAGTGAAATCGAATAAATGCTCTGACACGGCTGCATTTGGTGCATCGAAGTGCTGCTTCTTCATTTCTGGTGAGTCTCTAATCTAAATGAATCTGAACTGGCTTAATTTAGCCTGTGGGAAAATAACTCAAAACGACAACATCTGAAAGCATAACCAACAGAGTCTCCTCTTCAAATCCTTTGTTGCCATTTTAGCCCAAGACTGTTCTTTCATAGCTTATGAAGATTATAAGCCTGTCGAAATCAGTCAAGAGACGTTCGGCTTCTTCTAAAGTGCATTTGTAATTAGACAGCAGAATGATTATATTTTCATATGACAGTGTCGGAGTAACAGCAGGGGGATATTAGACACTCTAAGAGCTCCTCCGATTTTTTTAAAATTTTAGCTTTTTAGCTTCTTCTTTCTCACAGTGCCGCACTCAAATCCTTTTTCCTTCTGAGTAAAACTTCAAAGTCCTTTTCAGGCTAAATATGCCACATGTGTGAGTGCTTCAGTAAGAAACAGCATGCATGTACATGAGAGAAAATAACTATCAGTATTTTCACTCAAGTTCATTTGAAATTTTATTGGGCTCCCATGCATTTCACGGTTTTCTAGACCCAAGCTTGAGGCATCGGTCTGAGAAATAGATTTCTGAGGACATTCTCCATCTGTTAGGCAAAGTCTCACGACGATTGTGGTCTCAGAGAAGCAGAATAAGGCTCAGATGTCTTTTGCTGGTTGGCTTGAATCGGGTAGAGCAGCAACATCTTGAACTGACACAGAAAGAAGAAGATCTGTGCAGTCCCGAGGATGAGAATATAAACCTGTTATATGGAAACTTCGTCACACTTCCCTTGGGTGCAGGAAATTAATGTATGCTACAACATTTGCCAAGGAAGCTGTTGGCTCCTAGCTTGGAGATGGCCAGGACACACAAGACAAATGCCAAATGAAGAAGGTAAAATCCAAATCAGTTAGTTAGCTTCCATAACACAGGCCAAGCGATTACTTTCTGCAGAGTGCAACTCCATGCCAATCCTATCAGTGAGCAGAAATTGCTGGGAGAGCAATTTGAAGAGCATTTGGAGATGCCAACAAGTTTTCATATCAGAAGTCTATGTCTTGAGGCAGGAACATGTAAAATTAGGGCGATGTATGTGAGCATAACCATACATTCCATGTAGGGTTTGATTCCCATGCACTCCGAGCCATATGCTCTGCATTTTAGCTCTCAATATAACCACCCCCTCTCTGCTCTTTACAGTTCTCAGACCAAGCCAGCCAGCCCATGTGTTTTAATGAGGAATATGTTAGGTTTTGCACCATGGAGGCTTTTTTTTAAACTTCAGTTACTTAGCAACTAAGTGACACGTGTTGCAAATAAAAACCTGAGCCTTCAGCGGTGAGAATACTTGGACAAACAGAAGGACATCTCAATGATTGCTGCGATAAATCTGTCCCCAGCGAGCCATCGTGTTCAAGGTGGAATTGTCAGACTCAAGGTTTTTCCTCCCACGATGGACTATTAGTGCTGTTAGCACATCCGTCTTTGGGATGGGAATTATTGACGCCATCGAAGCTTGGAGGATATTAAAGACAGCTGGGCTGTCATAACTTAATTTTGGCATCTTTAAATGGCATTCATCAGGCTGCATGCCATGTCACCGACAGCCTAAGTCCCTGACAGTGCCAGTCGGGAATGTTAATTAAAGTTAACTTAAGTCAGTGAAGAGTAACTGTTTGACAAGCCTTATTTTTGGCAACAAATGTCTATGGGCCATATTTAAGATTTGTCACAAATGGGACCCCAAAGAACATGTTTAGCTCTGTATTTACCAAATGCTTGAACTCGTTTGCTGAGTGTACTCTAGAGGTCATAGTCATTTTTTCTACACACTGACCTCAGCACTCACAAATCGTTGCTTGTTGGATCGCTATGTGTGAGCTGCTCCTGCCAAGGACTCCCCAATAACTCCCAAACACTCGAAAAACATCAAGCAGACTAAATACCTCGTCTTAACCCCAGAACATTGTTCCAGACACAAACAGCAAATGCAGCATTCAAATTTATGCACCAACACTATAAGCTTGTTTGCACTGAAAAGAACATATTTGTGATATAATCTGATTCAAACACAGCTATCAGTCACACCATTTCACTTACAATATCACTTACACAGCTGCTGAAAACAACATTAACACATTATTATTTAAAATTACAAACATAACCTGGAAAAAATATGATAAAATTCTTAAATTACCTTCATCTGTGGAGGAAAGAGGATTTTATATGTGGTAAAAAGCAGAGGATTCAGTCTAGAGAACTCTGTCTGAGCAAATGGTCATAATTTTGTTAAACAGAGAACACCTGT
>JAQFJA010000008.1:23325482-23336623 GCA_029874485.1 Naso brachycentron | reverse complement strand
CTGAAAAACCACACAAAACAAAAAGAAATGTGGAAGAAGGCAGCTTAATATGTACAAACGCTTCCATCTGCAGATTAAGCCCAAGTCTACATGTGCAATGATATTTTTGAAAATTTAGCTTTTTCTGTGTTTTGTCCTTTCGCTGACACACAAATACATTTTTAAAAAATTGTCCTTTTGGAAAGCGTTTTCCAAGAAATTCAGGAATTCTGTCTGTAGTGTTGAAGTGCAGACATAAAGTTTCTGCCTGTGGTTTGACATCAGTGTAACCATCATCTCTTTTGTTTGAGTTAGATTTTCCTAAACTGCATTTATTTTGCATTTTTCTTGTCGTTTGACTGCCCAAAGGGCTTTACAGCACCAGTCAGCATTGACCCATTCACACACAAATTCACACACTCCTACTTCTGATAAGTAGATGCCCGGCTCTACCTCTTGCACTTTATTGGCTCTGGTCAAAATAGTTCTGTGTGCAAGTGTCCTACTGGTGGTAGTTCTTTTCAGGCTTCTGACTGGCAAACATAGCATTGGGGTTAGGGTTATGTTGCCAAAATTTTTTATTTTATGTTATTTATTTACTTACTTACATATTTATTTATTTATTGTAAAAACAAAGGAAAAAAGGGTTCATAAAATAAATGTGTGGGCAGATTCAGGCTTAAAATGTCTTAATATTGGATCGATAATCCTCATCCACAGAGCTCAAATCCCACTGACTGTAGTAACTGTGACTTTTCCTCTCACTCTTCCATGAGATTAGCCTTTTGATTAAGAGCGAGACATTAACGCCTCTCTCAGGTTGAATTATGACTTACAATTATCTTGTAACTTTTTGTATCTCGCACCATCATCTGGAAAACATTTAATTTTTCATTTGATCATTTTGTCTTAAAAGTACTTTGGTTTGAATTACTAAATAATTGATGAACTAAAGATTCTCCATAGCTTTAGATATACTTTGTGTTTCTATCCAGTCAGCAAGTGTCAGCACAACTAAAGTTCATTAATCATTACCCGGAAAACATCTGCATTGTCTCAGTGAACGTGTCATCCTTTTTCCTAACAGCCACACAAAGCTGCGTGCATGGTTGTAGACTAAGTCTGGTTTGGTAAAAACAGGAATAGATGATTAATTTATCTAAAAAGAATAAGCAGATTAATCAATAAAACAAATACTTGTTAGCTTTGGTCCTGTGCGGTCCTTTTCACTTCTCTGCTCCAACATGTCACCTCTGTAAAGAGGCTGCCTGCCATCTGTCAACATGAGGGAAGGAACACAACAGCAGAGTAAAAGTCACAAGAGTTAATGTTGCGTTCAGTCTTCTGCCTTGTGTGTTAAGCGTTATTAATGGAGTGTGTGTTGCTAATTGCACTGCCTGAGCTGCTCGTACATGGCTTTGGCCTTGGAAAGACTGCAGTTGGGGGAAACGTCCCAATGGTTGTTGCTCTGATGGATGAATAGATGCAGAGCCCAGTGTGAGGTTTGCTGGTGACGCATGGCTCAACTCGTGCAGATCATATGAAGTGTTTTCACATCACAACGTTAAACTAAGTGCAACATATAGATCACAGGTTCACCTGCAGCTTTAGTGCTGCAGTTGTGAATAGTGTATCATGGCTTGGCTTTCCTTAGTCATAGTGACCCTTTCCTCTACTGCTCTTCTCCTGAAAGTATGAGACAGTCAAACTGACAGAGAAGAAAAGCTTTTAATCAAATAGCCTCGTTGGGACTGTCACAAAACCAGAAGTGTCTTTGTTACTGTTCCTTCCTTGCCTGAGTGAGTCAAGAGCCTAAGGCCACATTTAGATGAGAGCAGGTTCACTAAAAATGGAAAAATCTGTCCTTTGCATTTGTAAAACAAATCTGCATTTACATTAAGAACTGAAAGCGTTGTAGTATGCATGCCAGGCCAGTAGTTGTCCGTGTAACAATGGTAATGACATACCATTGTTGTCAGTTTCAGGGGCACCAGCACACCGTTGTCATGTAGAAGAAAGGCTGAACTATGACAAAAGTTTAGTGTTTGATGCAAAAACTTGTGCTGTGTAAACTGCTCCTCAGTGAACGTACAGCCTCCAGGTTTTGGTCCAGATCCTGAACACCTAATTCATTCAAGTAAAAAAAACAAATAAAATGTTGACATTTTTTGCTTTTTGCTGAGACTTTTTGTGATTTAAAATTAGTTTCAGTAGAAACTTTTAGAAATTGCACAGCGTTCATGCTTTACAATATGTGAATGTTTTTTTGTGTGTGTGTGTCAGTGGAAATGGACAGAAATAGGCCTGTTTCTCTGCTTCCTCAATTTTCCAAAATCCTAGAAAAACTCTTCGTTGTCAGACTGAATAAATTCATCAATAAACACAATTTACTAACTGACAGTCAGTATGGATTCAGACCCAACAGTTCAACATCTCTTGCAGTCATTGAACAAATGGAAGAAATCGCAAGTGCCTTAGACCGAAAGAATTATGCAGCGGGATTTTTATTGATCTATACTTTGAGGGAAAAGTTATATTTCAGGATGCCATCTCTTTGCGCAACTATCCAAAGTAAGTGCATTTCAGTCGGTGGTTTGAAACTGTGGAATGGTTTGAGCGTGGAGCTAAAGCGAAGTCCGACCACGATCCAGTTAAAAAAAAAGGTATAGAGACGTGATTTTCAAAAAGTACAGGGATGAAGGAGGGCTTTAAAAAAACACTTGATGCTTTCATTGATGTATGTGTGTTTGTGTGTATTATATATAATTACAAAGCAATAACTTATCATTTATGATAAGATATAGAAATTTGCTCAATTTACGTATATTATGTACGTTACATTACATGTTATGTATGTATGTGCGTGTGTATGAGTGCACGTATGTGTATGTGTGTTCAGCGCATGTGTACATATGCACATATATGTGCGTGTGTAAATTTGTTTATATATAATATGCTATTTATTAATTGTGAATATAGTATATTGAGTTGTATATATTTAGACTGGAGCACACAAAGGTACGGTCCAGGAATGGAAATAAATTGTTGAATTAACCGAGTTGTGGAGAAGCGGTAGGATTAAACACGTGTGCACTTCTTCCTACTCCTTTTCAGGCATGTCAGTGCTTGTTATTGGGTTTTATTTTGTAACATTTATTTGTCTTCATATTATTCTGCTTATTTGTTGAACTAATTAATTTTTTTTGTTTTGTTTTTGTTTTCACGTGTTTGAAATAAATTTTCATTCATTCATTCATTCAGACTTTGGTGTCCTTGCCTCATGTTTGCTTCTCTCTCTCATCCTGCAGCTCTGTGAGTCTCTGGAGGAGCTGCTGAATGTGAATGGGAAGCTGCGCAGTGAAGGTCAGGCCATGTGGACTGTCGTGGGGGGCATCCTGGGTCAGGTACTGCCACCATCACCGCCTCCTCACACACACACACACTCCCCTCTTCCTTGTCCCCTCAAAGCATCAAGCTTTTCTGAGTCAGATCGGTTGTTGAGAAAGAATACCATTTTCCTTCTTTAGCATAGCCATTATTTCTGAGAAAGAGTTGTCCACACGGTCAACAGTGAGTTAATGCCACAGTCTGTAATAACCCGGCTGCTTATAAAAACCTTTTATTTTGCTCCACGGATCGACCTGTCACTTGCCATGAAGTCAGACCTGACTGTGCAGAAGTAAAAGCTGTTTCCCACCTCTCGTTCCTATGGCGACCAATTGCCAAGATGTTGCCTCTGTGGCCGATGGGTTATATAATGAATGTGAACTGCAGTTTGCAGAAACATACTGAGGTCTTTTTTTTTTCTTCTGTTTTTTGTTTTTTGTTGTTGAAACTAAAACTTGAATTTACCAACAAGGTCATTGTGAGGGTTTGTGTGAAATGTTCTTTAGAAGAAAAGGAGCAGATGATGATAAAGCATCAGCATCAGTCCAACACCACTTTCTGAAAACTAACTCTGTTTTCACTTACTGACTTACTCTAACACGTAAATATGAGTAGTTAATGAAAAACAGATCAACCTGAAATCAGGAGAATAATCATTACATGATTGGATAGACTAAAGAAAGCAGATGAACTGCTGCTTTGTTAAAACATGAGAAATTATTAAGAGTCAACTCACATGTTAATTAACTATTAAAGGCTTAACTAAACAAACAACACAGTGCAATTTTCTTTAACCTGGTTTGTATTTTAAATACCTTTTGCAAAAATGTGTTTTGGATTTCACCGTGTCAGTTTGATTGACAAGTGTCACCAAGGTCACACTCCTCACAAGCCCCCAGCTTCCCCGCAGGCTCACGCACTGTTACCAAATGTACATCAAGCTTGTAAGATTCAGGTAAATCAATTAGCAGAATATGGCAGAAATTAAATTTGACGTACATAAATATATTGTCATTCATGTACAGTCACATGAAAATAAAAATTTCACTACATTAGAATAAACTTTTATATCAGAAGAGGGAGCGGGTCCTCTCGAATGAAGTTGGCCATGTTGCACTGCCATATTTCTATAGTTGTCCAAAGAGATAAACCAAATACTGACATTATGTAGAAAAGTCAATTTATCCTGCATGTTTCATGGCCATCATAGGCTCTCTTATGCCTCAGCAGCATGCGTGCGTGGTGCTGCGTCTCGCTCGCGTGTGTCGTCCATACAGGCGGCGTTCCTGCTGCAGCGCTGCTCCTGCCAGTCTTGTCTTCCTATAGAGATTTCCTTTTTTTTAATTCCTTTCAATAATAAAACCTTCCATGTAATTTTATCAGAAATTTAGTTCACATAGAGTTTCACCAGAAAAGCTCGTATTAATTAATAATAATAATAACGTAAAGAATATCCAGCAATCCCTCCTCATTTGAAATGAAAAATGAAAAGGTAAGGCAACGCAGACATGCTGCTGACGCAGAATGTCTGGCGTTACATACTAGAACCATAGCATTGCAAAAGTAATTCTGAATCAACCAGCTAGAGAGGAAAAAGATGGATATGTAAATATAAAGTTGTATCTAAAGACACTGCAAATTCAGTTTTAACTGTACATAAATTTGCAAGAACGTTTATGTACTGTGTAACAGAAGAGGAGTTTGTTCGATTCTGAAAGGTGAAGCCAATGTGAAAGTGCATTAAATCTACATCCTTTGTAAAGGCCACCAGGAGTGATCAGACCTCTGGTTGTAAAAAGAAGTCCCATTGCATGTGAGCCTGTTTCAAAATGAGCTTTTTTCTCACTTGATTTATGACGGCAGTAAGTATTATAAATATTTTAAAACGAGATATTCTATAAACCACTGTGCCTTGCAGTCTCAGTCCGTAGTTTAGAGTTTTCTTCATTACAGCATAATGCTCGTTTGGTAAATCATGGGCCCATTTACAGTGAAATAGATGATAGAGCATGGTATGTTTTAGGGCAAGGTTGCCTTGTAGTGAACAAGGTACCAGCACAGACACAGGTTTCAAAAAACCAAGACATAAAAGGAAGTCGTCAGCACTCACCAAGAAGTATTTAAGACTGTTAATTGATTCACAGGCTCACCTCAGCACTACTGTGCCACTCAGTGGGTTCAAATGATGTTGGAGAAATCAATGTATTGAGTTAGTTCGGCTAAAACTGGACTTTTAAAATGCATGTTAACATGTTAGTCCGACTGAAATCGTAATCGAATTTCTCAGTCGAGCTAACACAACCACATAATGTGATTGAGAGTCTAATTACTCCTGCATGTATATTCCTCAACCAGAACCGGACTGGCCTAAGCAATCTGCGCGTGATCGATGGTCCCTGTGACATCTTTGACCCGCAACTTGAACAGCATAAATTTGTTGAAGAAAGCCAGAATGAAAACAAAAATCCCGTAAGCACGAAGGTCGTGCCCTATGATTTCCGCAATCACAGAATAGTGCAAATGGCCAACAAAAACGGAATCTATGGGTAAACACAGAATGTCACGAAATCGACTGTAATCTGACTGAAATTCTAAAGGAACAGTTATCTGGGGAGAACATTCCTGGGGGGTCGCTAATGCATGGGACCACCCGTACTTCACTTCACAAACACTCCCGCTCCCCTCCCAAACAATGCAAGCAAGTTGAAGCGGCCGCCCGAGAGACACCAGCAAAGTCAGCAAAAAAACTACAAAATGCATCACTTACCCAAAAATGCAGAGCCGAGCAGTTTCCGAATGACTTCAATGCATCATTGGGAAGCTAACGTTAGCTAGATAGCCTGCATCCTTTCCACAACCTAAGTGAATTGTGCGCGTGCAAATAGTGATGCATCAGAATCAGAAAACTTTATTGAAACTGAGTGATGTTACAGCTGCTCTCATACTAAGAGAATTAAGATTATTTAATTTGATTTGATTTTAAAAATCTGTGTCAAACATTTCAGTAAGAGAAACCAACAAATTTGAAATGGACTGTTTGGTTTGCAGTCATGTATTTTGGTTTGGTTTTTACCTTAAGCAATGCAAAGCTTATTATAATGTGGTGCATGCATTATTATGCTTGTCTAAAGCACTTATTAGTGCAACGTTGCTTGCATCATTAAATTTACAGTTATTTCTATGAAATTTTGGACGTTTTATTCATTCATAAAAATAACACACACACTGTAATGGTTAAATTAGCGTAAAAACATAGTTCTAATAAATTAAAATGGAAAAAACAGAAATCCAATATATTAAATTTTTTTTGGAAATTTTGGAAAAAATAAAACAGAATTTGGAAAAAAAATTAAACAGATTTCATAGGGCCCTAGGAGGGGAAGTGTGCATTGAATTTGTGCCAAAAGTCAAGCGTTGGTACAAAGTGTACAGCGTTGTGAAGTTTTCACGGTTCAAGGTGGATTATGTAGCTGTTTGCTAACTTGTTTGTAGCTTGTTTGGCTAACCAGAAGAAGGTCCAGTAGCAACCAGCTGAACGGGGCATATCACCACCTAACGTGGCAGAGTCGGACAATAAATCAATTCTCCCTCCCTTCAGGTTAACCTGAAGAAGGCCGAGACGGCCTAAATGTTGTTGAAATAAAGTCTGGAGCGGTACAAAGTGAGTTGCGAGCCCCTTTTTTCTGATATAAACTTTAAACAACTCCCAGAAATGAATTCTGCATACGATTGAGTTTCCTCCAAAAAACAAGATGGCCACGGCCGTAATAGTACTAGGCTTCAAAATGTCCACAAATCAATGGGACATTGTCATGAGAGCTCTGTTTGCTAGTTATTATACATCATTGTGGGCTATGTGGGCAATGTGGGCGTTGTGGGCGGCACGGTGTAGTGGTTAGCACAGTTGCCTCATATCAGGAAGGTCCTGCGTTCGATTCCCGGCTGGGACCTTTCTATGTGGAGTTTACATGTTCTCCTCGTGTCTGTGTGGGTTTTCTCCGGGTGCTCTGGTTTCCCCCACCGTCAAAACATGTATATAGGTTTATCTCCAGTCAGTAATCTGGAGTTGGTCCCCGGGTGCTGTGCTGCCCACTGCTCCTCAGGGGTGGGTTAAATCCAGAGAACACATTTCACTGTACATTGTGTATATGTGACCAATAAAGTATCTTTACCTTACCTTACCTCATCGATTGTTCTTTATTTCTCAGGTCTTTCACATGGTATTTATTTTCTTGCAAGGATGCAAAATGAGAGGGAATTGACTTTTGATTTTACATTGTAGCAGCTGCATCTGACTGAAAAACCTCTCAACACCATAGAGTGTTAGTAGACAGGTAATTATTTCTTTTTTTTTCTGACTTTCATTCTATTGAGGAACCTGCTACATCCATAAAAAGCTCATCAGCCATGATCATAGTGAGTATGAAATGTGCAGATAAATGGTTAAATGATACTAATGCAGTGGCGAGGCAGCAGAATGGACAGGGACTAGAAGGAAACTGGTAGTGATTCTGCAATGACCACCATAAATCACCTAATTATAAACATGCACGGTTTAAGTAGCAGCATCAGTCATAGCTCTGCACGCTTTTGTGTCATCTATCTGCCACATTTTCATCTTCAATTTGTCATCCTGCCTGTACATTTGCAAAAATTATTGATGCCTCCAGCTGGGACTCTCATCCCTCTTCCTGTACACACTCAGTGCTTTTGTTCCTTATTCTTGAAAGTTTTGGGCTCCTGGCAACTTCCTTCAAAAAAAAAAAAAAAAAAAAAAATTTAAAAAGAGAGAGAGAGAGAGAGAGAGAGACGGTATGTTAGTCAGGCCTCTGCACCGGCGAAAGCAGTGGCAACAAACGACCCTTTCTCCTGAACTTGATATTGAAAAGTAAAACTTGTCACAAATATCCACTTGGTCTCAAGGATGAACTGGTTAAATTCCTTTAGTCACAGGCAAGGTCGCCATGACCTCACATCCCATGCATTTTAAATGCACAATATGTAATTTCTAACACTAGGGGGCTTTCGATCAAAACAATAACAAAACACGGACTTTGATGACATCATGAAGTAGTGTGGGATCATGGTATTTGGTGTCTTCATCGGACCAGTGCAGATAAAATTCGATCAGACGTGTCTCATTCCGTGTGTAGAAAGAGAGCATTGCATGAACTTTAAGTGCAGAGTGTTTGCTCACTTGTCCAGTAGGGTTGCTGCAGTGATGAAATTTTCCACCAGCCAATGAGCTTGTGACACTACTGGTAATCCCCAACACTGGCTTTCTAGATTTAAAAACACTATCTGTGGTGCACAGTGTTAAGTTACTGCTAATGCAAACTGAACATTCCCTACAGTTGCAGCTTCACCTTAAAAGTATTTGACTGGCAAAATGCGAGTTGACTTTTACTTTGAAGTAGTCTAGTCACAGGAAATACTGTGTGTTCAGTAGCTCAGCTAGCTTACCGCCATCAATCATCAAAAACGTGTTTATGGAGCAAAACATAATTTTAAAATAGGTGCAGAAGTAGTTTTATACCGTCTGTGAATGTAATCGAACAAGAAAGAGCTGTTAAGACGAAGAGCTACAGGTGAGCTAACATAATTCTTTTCTTCCATTAAAGTTTTCAGTTTTCTGTTAGTATCCAAAATATAGTGAAGTAACTTATTACGTATTATTACATATTATATGTTTAATCAACACCTGGCACAAATGTCCACTTGGACTTAAAGGTGATTAGAGGCATTTTAGGTTTGTTGCTGTTATCTTATAGATCCTTGAACATACAATATATATCATGTCCACATTAAAATACCAATACCATTGTTATAGATTTTTGTTGAGTTCTGTTGAGTTTTGTACTGACATCATTCTGAGTGTTTCCAACATTATTTAAATTCAAAGATCTGTAATATTGTGAAAAGGCAGTTGGGTAGATTTTAATGGGCAGTGGTAGCTGTTGACATTCAAATGAACAAATCCCATCTTTAGTTTCATAATTTACGTATTGTGTTTTTGGGTGTTGTTATATACTCTAGAAACTAACTCATGAACAAAACACAACATCATGTACAAGTAATCATCTCCAAACCAGTTTAACAAATCACCATGTGAGTAAGAAACAGTATGACCAAGAGTTACACAGAAAGCAGAAATTGTTAAATTTAATGAAAAGAATTTCATGGAGGTATAGCGGGTCATTAACCTTTCAGAAGCTCGGTGGTTTGACCCCTGGCTCTTCCGTCGGGGTATGTTTGCATGTTCAAAGGTTGGCACTTTGTGTAGCGGCCCCTGTCATTGGTTTGTGAATGTTGACATGCCTCTGGCCCTCTTCCTGCCAGCCTGCTGTCTCCTCAGGGACTAAAGAAGAGATTTTAGCATCCAGAAAGAACAAATGATTTGGGTGTATTTAATTTGAAATTTGACTGAGTTCTGTCTGTACTTTGCTGATTTTGTTTGCTGGCTATGAGTATGAATCTGTGTCTTGTAAGCCCTTAAAGGTTGGGCACCTTAATTGGTGTATGACACATAAATAAATTAAAATGTATTCATTCATTCATTCATTCATTCATTCATCCAGCAATATGATTTAAAGGGATATTCCTGAATTTTGACATAGGGCCTCATTTTCAACCAACCCAGTCCTATTCCTATTGCTGGAGACCATTTTCGGCTCACTGGATGCCGTACCGAGTTTTGCTGTCCAGGCTAATACACACTAATGCTAATGCTAACATGTCAATGGTTTCTGCAATAGGCACTACCAAACTTTGATTAAACACTCAACAGTGCACCCAAAGCAAGTCGAAGATGACGACCACATATTGAGGCAAATTCGAGTGTTGGTAGCATAACTTTAGAAGTCAAACTATGGTTGAATTTCTGTCATTTGTGTGGACATAGTTTCTGGCAACGGTTAGCAGCAACAGGAAGTCAACCAGTTTGGTGCTGTGAGCGGAGTGTTTAATCAGAGTTTGTTAGTAGCTATTGCGGAAACTATTGACTTTAGCTAGCATTAGTATTAGCTTGTATCAATTTGGACGGTGAAAGTTGGTACTGCATGCAGTGAGCTGAAAATGGCCTCGATCAACAGAAAGAGGACTGGGTTGGTCGAACATGAGGCCCTTTGTCAAAAATTAAGGAATATCCCTTATAAGAACTGAGGTTTTCTTCATAATTTTTGTACTGAATATGTTTTTGTTATTTAATTTAATGTGTTGTTATTGTGCACTGTATGAGTTTTACCGTTTCTTGTCACCTGAAACTGTTTGTTGCTGCCATTCTTGATCAGATCTCTCTTGAAAAAGAGATCCCCATCTCAATGGGACTAACCTGGCTAAATAAAGGTTAAATAAAATGAATAAAAGAAAGAACACAGGTTCAGATAGAAGGGGCTTTAGGTCCCAAAGATGGTTTACAAGCTGAAGCACACAACTCACATAGTTATGAAGGAGCTTGCTTGCCTTTATAGAGATGTTTTTTAAGGTACAAGGTATTTTTTTTGTCCTTGTGCAACACAAGGTTGAACCACGTACATAGGATGGAATGGATAGAAAATCAGATATTTTTCTATCTATTTCTATCTATTTTTTTATCAGATATATTTCTTGGATTTTAAAACCAAAATGTGGCGGCATATTGGTGGCGTTAAGAGGCCGGCTGGAACAGATAAACAAAAGGAGGATGGCAGGGTTCGGCAGCTGGCTGGTTTTCGATGTGAGTACAGAGGAAATGTACTGTCAGGATTGCCGCATGTATGGCTCGGAGAAAGCGAAAT